>JAPXFY010000018.1:50352754-50355254 GCA_030674185.1 Monoplex corrugatus | reverse complement strand
TCTGTGAGCATCCGTCTTCCTTAGCTTCATCTGACCCTTATTGCCCTGCATAATTAATCCTTCTCCTCCTTTTCTGTCTGTCTGTCTGTCTGTCTATCGTATCTCCTGTCTCTGCTCTCTCTGTCGCTCTCTCACTCGTCTTTGTCTGTCTGTACTGTCAGTCTCTCTTTCTCTCTCTCTTCTCTCTCTCTCTCTCTCTCTCTCTTCCTTCTTGTTTTCGTCTGTGTGTGTGTGTCTGTCTGTCTCTCTCTCTTCTCGTTGTCTGTCTCTGTCTGTCTGTCTCTCTGTCTGTCTCTCTCTCCCTCCTCTTCCTCTCTCTCTCTCTCTCTCGGCAAGCAAAACATTGAAGTGATTGTGGGTGAGTGGGAGAGAGAGAGAGAGAGTTTCCTTCTCAATGAATTCATGAACAGATCATGTACAAGAGCAGTTTATGTGCACGGCATGCATATAAGTTGGCCCATGCGCTGACATCTTTTCCGTTGGAAAATACAATTTCATCTCTCTCTCTCTCTCTCTCTCTCTCTCTCTCTCTCTCTCTCTCTCTCTCTCTCTCTCTCCTCCTCCCTATCTCTCTCTCTGTCTCTGTCTCTCTCCTTCTCTCTGTCTGTCTGTCTGTCTGCTCTCTCTCTCTCTCTCTCTCTCTCTTCCCCTACTCTGTGTGTGTGTGTGTGTGTGTGTGTGGGTGTGTGTTTGAATAGTTGTGAAAATGATGTGTGTACGTATAGGTTTCGAACCCAGTTTACGCACACCGTGATTTTCCCGACCTTGGATTATTAACAAGAGACTTTTTGTATTTGTATTTTTCTATTTGTAAGTGTTATGGGTGTGATTTTGAGAGAGATAAACACCAGTATGTTGGGGATCGTGACTCTACTGTGCAGAGGTGTAAACGTGGTGGTTGTGGTAACGCGAGTTACGGTGGTGCTGACATTTTCAGTTGCACCAAAGAGAATAGTACCAATGTAGATATAGTCTCTTTGGTTGTACCAAAGACCCCCACGTATATCTCCCTCACGCTTGACGTCTTTGCATTGAGGAAATAGTGCGGCCACAATATCTCGTACATCATTTTTGTGGCTGAATTTCTTGGGAGAAATGATGTACTTGTTCTCTGACAAGAAGGGTATGAACAAGAGGCGCGGAGAGGGAATGAATAAATCGTGCGTTTCTTGTGAGCAGGAAACGTGAAAGTGAATATGTTCTCCGTAGTTTGACGCCAATCAGCCATCGACCAACCGCTTATATTTGGAAATAAAGGCAATAACAGAGAGCTGTTAACTCTGGAATTTCCAGTGCTGCAGGATACAGTACCTTTTAAAAATCCTTTTCTTTTCCTTCTCTCGTCTTCATCGTTCTCTCTCTTGTTCTCATTATCAGCTTTTATCTCCTCTTCTCGCTTCTCCTTCTCCTCTTCTTTCTTCTGTTTCGTCGTCGTCTTTCTCTTTTCCTTGTCTTTCTCTTCCTCTTTTTCTTCTTCCTCTTTTGTATCTTCGTCGTTGTCGTCATCGTCTTCCTCCTTTTCTTCGTCTGTATCTTTTCCTTCAGATCATTTCAATGTAAAATACTTTATTGTCTCTAAAAATGAAGTTAGATACAACTGCTATTGTAGTGCTTACCACAGTTACGAAGCACATGAAAAACTAAACTAAACTAAACTAAACTAAACTAAACGAAACGAAACGAAACGAAACGAAACGAAACGAAATAATAAACTAAACTAACCCAACTACACTAAACTAAGCTAAAATAAGCTAAGTTAAGCTAAGCTAAACTGAACTTAAACTGAACTAAAACTAAACTAAACTAAACTAAACTAAACTAAACTAAACTAAACTATAAACTAAAACTAAACTAAACTAAAAAACTAAACTAAACTAAATAACTAAACTAAACTAAACTAAACTAAACTAACTAAACTAAACAAACTAAACTAAACTAAACTAAACTAAACTAAACTAAACTAAACTAAACTAAAACTAAACTATAAAACTTAAACTAAACTAAACTAAAAATAAACTAACTAATAAACTAAACTAAACTAAACTAAAACTAAACTAAACTAAAACTAAACTAAACTAAACTAACTAAACTAAACTAACAACTAACTAAACATAAACTAAACTAAACTAAACAAACTAAACTAAACTAAACTAAACTAAACTAACTAAACTAAACTAAACTAACCTAAATAAACTAAACTAAACAACTACAATACCATACTCACGTACAATATCCATTCAAGACTGTACTCGTTTTGTCTTTGAGGAGAACGACCAGCTTCGGCACAGCGCTTTTTTGTTTGTTTGTTTTGTTGTTTCCTTGTTGTTTGTTTGTTTGTTTTGGATTTTGTGTGTGTGTTTGTTGTTGTTGTTGTTTTGTTTATTCTGTTCAACTTCACTTTTAGTGGACGGAATCGTCGGCCTAATCGAACAAGATCGCGCTATCGCACAAGGATATTATTGATGTTTTCCAAAACAATTACTCTCGCCTTTTGTACCGC
>JAPXFY010000018.1:50320254-50350254 GCA_030674185.1 Monoplex corrugatus | reverse complement strand
ATGGATTGTCTTTTACTGAAGTTGGACTTTTTAGTGGGTGTAGGTGTGGTGGAGATTGTACGGTTATAGTGGTGATGTGTGTGTGTGTGTGTGTGTGTGTGTGTGTGTGGCGTGCGTGCGTGTGTGTGTGTGTGTGTGCGTGCGTGCGTGTGTGTGTGTGTGTGTGTGTGTGTGTGTGTGTGTGTTTAATGATCCTGAACGACATTTTGTAAGACAGCCCTTGTTTACCATGTAATATTGACTTTGGTGCCCTTACTGTAGGTCTGATTGATTACACTCAGTCATTATCGTTGCTTTATGCTGATGAAACACTTTTTTTTTATCAAACTTAAGTAGAGGTTCACAGAAAATCTCTAGATATTTTGCATGATTATTGTACCGTACCTATTCATGTCTGTTCTGGCAGGATTTTCTACGTTTTGTGGATAGAAACCATTCTCAGAAACAGAGGTAGAGGAAGGATGGTACTCGCTTTCTCCTCGGAGGGAAAAGAGAATGGGGGAGAAAGAAATCGATGAAAATTGAAAACATAAAACGGTAAAGAATGCTTGTTGCCATATCTACTTGTAAATATTGCCTTGGACGTCAGTACATCGATTTGCTGCTACTTATCAATAAACGAGGACAGGACACTTCAAAACAAATATCACTTATAGTGAAAAGACGTTAAATCAAGGAGCGAACGAAATCATTTAGTGCGGAAAAATTGACTACTTAAGAGCAAACCTTTCTCTCTCCTAACTTACATTTAGTAATTAAAACGGCTTTCGCTGGATAACATCAGCTTGCTACTGTCAAGTCAGTTTACCGTTTGCTGTATTGAAATGGCATAAGTGGATTACCCTTTATTGAAGAAGATGTTTGTTTTTGATGATAATGGGTGTGTAGAGGGATTGGGTTGTGCGAACTGTCTGTCTGTATGGCTGGAGGAGGGGTTTTGATTACAGGACAATTTCAATTTCAATTTCAATTTCTCAAGATGACGTGTCCGCGCTCGGAATGAATTCCATAAGCACCAACGTCACTAGTGCCATGCGATGGAGAATATCCAGAATGATCACGGCACAAGCCTTAAGCCGGCACATAAAACCCACAAGCTGGCCAGATCGTGAGGTCCTACCTATATAGTTCCATAGCCCTTGGGGTCGTAGGGGAGTGAGGTGGCAGAGACCTCAACTTTTCCCGGGGCCAGCACCACGAGGGCAGCGCTGAATAACAAGTACTAACCAGGCTTGACGTTGCTTAACTTCTGTGATCAGACACGAACCGGTGTTTACAACGTGCTATGGCCATTAAACCAATACAAGACTCAGGCAGCCGAGATGTGGTTTCTAAGAAGAATGTCCAGAGTTCCATGGGCAGCAAAGAAGACAAAGGAGACAGTCTTGATGGAGGCAGACACAAGAAGATCATTGATAAGGAAGATTAGGAAAAGACAGGCAACATTCACAAGACATTTTATGAGGAAAGAGGACTAGGCACCTGGTCACAACAGGAAAGGTGGAGGGAAAGAGAGCACCAGGTAGACCCATGGAGAAAATATTGGCCGGACTTGCAGAGGACAGAGAGGGTGGAAGATGTGCTTGCGGCAACAAGGAATAGATTCATATGGAGGGCCTTGATCGCCAACGCCATGCGACAGGACACTTGATGATGATGATGATGATGATGGCCGTTAAGCAGAGCAAAAATGACCAAAGGCATATTTCACCCATATGAGGATTTAGAGGAAGATAGGGAACACAGAGACAAAGAGAGATGGGAGAAAGAAAGAGAGCGAGAATGACAGTCAAGAGAGACAGACAGACAGAGAGACAGAGAGAGAGAGGCGCACATAGAGAAACATGTAATATACCCTTGGAAACTGTGCATTAGGACAACTCGATTAGCTATGGTCATCTATGTATGAAGACACTTCAGAACAGACAGAAAGAGACGCACATAGAGAAACATGTAATATACCCTTGCAAACTGTGCATTAGGACAACTCGATTAGCTATGGTCATCTATGTATGAAGACACTTCAGAACAGACAGAAAGAGACGCACATAGAGAAACATGTAATGTAATCTTGCTAACTGTGCTTCAGGACATTAGGAAATCGATCAGCTATAGTCATCTATAAATGAAGACGCTTCCAAACGATGTTCCGGTGCGGCAGAACTGATTCCTTTAGTGCATGCTTTTTTTTTTCAACTTTGGTTCAACAATCCAAACAGCTCCTGTCGGACGTAATCGGCTTTCTGCTGTCAAATCAGTTTAAAATTTTCTGTGTTGAAATGGCGAAAGCTGTCGTGCATTACCTTTTATTGAAGAAGTTAATCTTTTTTTTTTATGATAGTGGATGTAGGTTCAGATTTTGCCTTGTTGTCTCTCTTGTTTCTCCTCTCTCTGTTTCTCTGTTTCTTTTTCTCTCCTGTCTCTGTCTGTCTCTCTTTCTCTCTTTGTATCGGTCTCTCTATCTTTGTCTCTGCCTGTGTCTCTCTGTTTCTCTCTCTGTTTCTCTCTCTGTCTCTGTCTGTCTCTCTCTCTGTCCTCTCTCTCTCTCTCATCTTTCCCTACCTCTCTCTCACTATCCTCGCTCTATCCGTCTCATTCTCTCTCTCTCTCTCTCTCTCTCTCTCTCTCTCTCTCTCTTTCCCTACCTCTCTCTCTCACTACCTCGCTCTCTATATTTTTGGGTTTTGTTTTTAATTTTTGGGGTGGGTGTGTTTTTTTTCCCCAAATGTGGTGGCAAAATTCAGCCATCAGCACTAAATTCCAACCATCCATTTTAAGCAAATGGAACTACTTTCTTAATCATGACTAATGTGTGATCTAACCATTGTAAATCGATTGTCCACACTTAACACGAAAAATGTTTAATTCCCAGTTTCTTGTTTATAATGTTTCACTGAAGCAAATATCGGCCATGTGTATTAATTGATTGCTGTTTGCTGTGTCTCATCAAGCCATGATATCCCCTCCTTCTGGAAATTTTGTTGTACAAATTTCCTCCTTTCTGTCACTGTCTTTGTTTCTGCCTTGTTCCTTTGCTTTCTGTCATTTCTTCCTATCATTTTTCTGCGTTGCTGGGCATTCACCTGTATGTGTTCGATAAAGTCTTACGTACTTTTTTTTTATTAGGATTGATAATTGGTACATGTATTAAGTGCATTTTTGACTCTAGGGAGATGAGATATGCGGAAGCAATTTTAACAACTTTAGGCCCTGTTTTTGTATATGTTTTGGTGTCCTTAGGTATGCTTAAATTTGTATTCAGATGTGTGGGGTTTTTTTTTTAAATCCCCCGTGCGATAAATTGGACGGAGTGGTCAACGCCAGGGAGCATTTCCTTAGATCATATGCACGAATTCATTGATATGTGTACTTGATTTTCTTTTCTTTTTTTTTTTTTCCTGTTGAAGTTTTGTATGTTATGGCTTAACGACGCAGTCGTCTGGGATTTAAACAATAATAAACAAAACGCCATGATTTTTATCTGCTCAAACGCTATCTATAAGTAGTGGATTTTTTCCTGTCTTTATTTGGCAAATAAAAGTGCTCTTGATGGACGTAATTGGCTTCTTACTATCAAATCAATTTACTATTTTCTAAAAATTGATATGGTGTGAGATGTCGTGGGTTCTGTTTTAGACAAGTTAGGTTTTTGATGGTAGTATGTGTGTTAAGGTGGGGTTGGTGTGTGTGTGTGTGTGTGTGAGCGCGCGCGCGCATGTGTGTACCTGTGTGAGTGAGTGTGTGTGTGTGTGTGTGCGCACATGCGTGCGTGCGTGTGTGTGTGTTATTATAAGATTATGCATCAGTGTCTGAATGTCCATGTTTAGGTGAAAGAGCCTGATCCACCATAGGCTGTGTCATTATATTTGTTCGTCAAGATGCTTGACATTATTGTGTTGAAATACTCTGATAGAAAAAGACATCTTATTCCAAGTCTGACGGATGACTGAATCTATTTCATTGTTGTTGTTGCTGTCTCTGTCGGTCTTCTTGTTTCTTTTTCTCAGTTAGCCACCGTTCTACATGTAGTTGCAGAAAACGAAAAACACCCATAAAATCTTGTGAACATAATAGAATTAAAAAGCAGAAATAAATGGCTAGAGCTAAATAGTAAGAGGACTAAGTCAGATAATCAGTAAAAAACAAGAAATCCCCTCATGTAAAATAACAGCAAATGACATATGATTGAGACAAGTTGATTAGTTCAAATATCTGGAAACAGTCACCTCACCAGACGGAAGATGCACATTAGAAATAGCTGGCAGGATTGGTTAATTAAGCAAAAACAACATTAAGAAAATGAAAAGTATTCTTTTCAACAAATACCTGTCCAATTGACATCAGGAAGAGATTTTTTCAGTGTTATATGGAACCGAACCAGTACTGTTGTACGGACGCGAAGTATGGACAATCAGCAAGCAAAGCCTGAAAAAGAATGAGGCAGCTGAAATATGCTTTATTAAAGGAAAAATAAGATTTCCATGGACAGCAAAGAAAACAAACGAAACAGCCTTGAAAGAGGCAAATACACACAAAATTAATGAAGAAGATTAAGAAAAGACAAGCAACGTTTATAGGACATTTTATGAGGCAAGAGAAATTTGAGCACCTGGTCACAACAGGAAAGCTGAAGAGAGCACCAGGTAGACCCAATGAGAAGATATAAGACAGTTTTGCAGAATAGATGGGGACAGAAAAGGTTGGAGATATTCTTGCTACAGCAAAAGATAGATTCGTATGGAGGGCCATGATCGCCATTACCATGCGGTATGACACGAGCCATAGAGAGTGAAAGAAACACAAAGAGAGAAAGAGAGAGGAGCACAGACACACACAAAGCGAAAGAAACAGACAAAATGGAACACACAGGAAGAAAACGCCTATCTTCTTGTAAATCGTGCCGTCTTTTGTGAGTTAGAAATGTCAAAATGACATCACATGGCGACATGAAGACATCAACCAACTGCTGAGCGTCTGTTAACAAAGACAACTCAAAACAAATACAAGCTACTGATCTTCCAGCACGGCACAATTGATTACTTCATTGCAGTCTTTTTTCAACTTTCTTTCAGCGATCTAAACAGCTCTTGCCGGACTTAATCGGCTTTCTGCTGTCAAATCAGTTTACCATTTTCTGTGTTGAAATGGCGAGAGTTGTTGTGGATTGCCTTTTACTGAAGTAAAATGTTTCTTGATGGCGGTGTGTGGGTATGGTGGTTGTGTAGTGATGGGAGGGCGTGTGGAATGTTGTGTGTGTGTGTGTGTGTGTGTGTGTGTGTGTTTTGTGTGTGTGCGTGTGTGTGTGTGTGTGTGTGTGTGTGTGTGTGTGTGTGTATGTGTGTGCGTGTGTGTGTGTGTGTTGTGTGTGTGTGTGTTTGTGTGTGTGTGTGTGTGTGTGTGTTTCAGAGAATTTTCCAAATCTGGTGTCAAAATCCATTTATTGCAGCAACTGGCCGTGCCCGTAAAAAGCTGTGTATTTGTGACATCTAGTCAAACCATAACTTCCGTCTGCTCAAGACCCATCTGTAAATAATACCCATAACAAGAACCCTTACGTTGTGAATTTGTATACGGTTTTGAAATGGGCGGGGAAAAAACAAGCACACATGCACAAATCATTTAAGACAGTGTGAAAATTTATCGAGCACTGAGTTCCATAATTTTGACAGCTGTCAGTCTTTATCTCCTTCCTCCCCCATCCGAATTTGTGTCTCCCATTCCCACCTCCCTGGCCCGCCCTATTCCTGACCCTTGACTTTTAGGGCCCATCCTTTCCTCTGCAAAATTTTCCACAAAAAGATAGGGTCATGCGACATCAGCACGCAATCTGTCATTGCGGCTATCCCCTTGTCAAGTTTGTTTTCAAGTAGGTGAAACTTTGTAGTGGTCTTCTGTACATGTTTGTATAATATATATATATATATGCATATATATATATATATATATATATATATATATATGTATTAATATATATATATATATATATATATATATATATGTATATATATAGGGGGTGCAAAAGTAGGTATACAGTTATGAAAAAAGAAAACACGTACAATACTCATTGCATTTATTATACAAACAAATGAATATTGCATTTACATGTAATAACAAGCACAGCCTTAATCCCTCAGATACTCAAACTGTTTGCCGTCGGTATTCACACACTTCTCTTGATCGAGAGTGGAATTAAGCATTATAGTAATGATGTGATACTTACTGTATACCAACTTTTTGCACCCCCCTGTATATATATATATATATATATATATATATATATATATATATATAATATGTCTCTGTCCGTCTGTCCGCTTTTGTGCTCATGTGTATGTGTGTTGTGTATGTGTGCGCATTTGTTTGTCTATCTGTGTATGTGTTCGTGCGCGCATGTGTATGTGTGTGCTTGCGTGCGTGTGAAAGAAAGAAAGAGAGAAATGGAAAAGCTGATCAGATAAAAAGTTTTGTCATTGGAGTTCAGAATATACTCGTTGAGAGAGTCTTGTTTACTATAAACAAAAAATGAAAAGAAAAGAAAAAAAAAGAAAGACCAAAAATCGTACTTTTATTTTTTGAGTAATATGCTGAATGCTGCCAGTGCGATTGGCTCAATATACTTTCTTTCTTTCATACGTTTTGTTTTTATATATTTTCTTGAAGTGAAGTGTTTGGGCTCGTGGTTAAAGCACCAGCCTAAGACGCACAAAACCCTGTTACAAATAACAGATTGGGTCGGAATTTTTTCTCCACCCCCCCCCCCTCCATTCAATTAGACTTTAAGTGGTGGTCTTTGTGCTAGTCTTTGGAAAGAGACGATGAATAAATGGAGGTCCTCTGTGTGTGTGTGTGCGTGCGTGCGTGCGTGCGTGCGTGCGTGCGTGTGTGTGTGTGTGAGTATGTGTGTATGTGTGTGTGTGTCTGTGCGTATGTTTGTATATGTGTATATGTGTATGTATGTGTGTATATGTGTATGTATGTATATATATACATGTATATATATATATATATTTGTGTGTGTGTGTATGTGTGTGTGTGTGTGTGTGTGTGTGTGCTATGTGTGTGTTGTATGTGTTGTGTGTTGTGTGTGTGTGTGTGTGTGTGTGTGTCTGTGTGTGTGTGTGTGTGTGTGTGGTGAAGTCTCCCCTGTTCCTTCTTTTCTTCTGACTGGATTCCTCCTCCATCCTTTGGGAAGAGACGACAGATAGATCAAGGTCCAAAGCATCACGCACTCAGCGCACGTTAAAGATCCCACGGCAACAAAAGAGTTGTCTTAGAAAAATTCTATGGCAAAATCTACTTTCGTAGGTAACCGGAAATGTACATACATAGACAAAAAATGGGTGGTTCTGTACTGTGACGACACGTTCTCCCCAAGGAGAGAATCCCGAATTTAACTTGGTAAATTCACTTTGACAAACTAACCAGCAACTAACACACACACACATACACACACACACACACACACACACACACACACACACACACACACACACACACATACACACACACACACACACACACATACACACACACACACACACATACATATACAAACACAAAACACACACACACACACACACACACGCACACACACACGCACACACGCAAGCACACGTACACAAACACACACACACGCACACGCACACACGCACACACGCAAGCACGCAAGCACACATACACAGACACACGCGCTTTAAGTGAATAGACATTAAACCAATGATCACAACCACCACCATACACCTACACGCGCGCGCTCACGCACACACACGCACACAGACACACGTACACCTGAAATACAATATTTGAAAAGTGTTGCGAAACAAAAGTAGTTTTGTGATTGACATATTGATTGTTTTTTTGGTGAAAACGAGATCTTTCGGTTCTCCCGATGTCAAGAATAATTTACTTTGCGGGAAATCTCCTCTGTCCCTTCTAGTCTTCTGACTAGATATTCCTCCTCCATTCTTCAGTGTGTTAAAAGTAAGGTCAGAAATGAATAGGATCAGCGATTGGTTGTGTGTGTGTGTGTGTGGGAGGGGTGTATGTGTGTGTGTGTGCGTGCGTATGTATGTGCGTGTATGTGTGTGTGTAGTATGCGTACGTGTATGTGTACTGTGTGTACGCTGCGCGTGTGTGTGTGTGTGTGTGTGTGTGTGTATGTGCGTGTGTGTGTGTGTATGTGCGTGCGTGTGTGTGTGTGTGTGCGTGCGTGTGTGTGTATGTGTGTACTATGTGTGTGTACTGTGTGTACGTGTGTGTGTGTATATGTGTGTGTGCATTCGTGCATGTGTCCGTGCGTGTGTGTGACAAACGGACTGTTTTCATTATTATCAGAACCCTAAAGGATTGTTGGTGTGTGTGCGTGCGTGAGTTCGTTCGTTGCTTGATTTAACGTCTTTTCACTATAAGTGATATTAGACGGGGAAAAATGGCATGGAGGATGAAATAAGGGGGGGGGGGGGTGGAGGGGAGAGGGGAACAGAGTAAGGGACGTAAAAAAAATTAAAAGGAAGCGGCAAGGTCTTAAGAAAAAGGATATGGATGAACAGAGAAATGAAACTAGAACAACGCTAACATCAATAATGTAAAAGAAAAATCGTCATAAAAACAAAACAAAACAAAACAAAAATAATCATAATTATAATAATAATCTTAAAGTAACGCATTAACAGGACTGTGAACCAATGATTCTGAAATTTTAACTAACAAAACTTGATCCGATACAACTTCTTTAAAATGCGTTTCAAGATAGTTTCCTTGTGTAAACGTCTTTGGTAAAAAGGAACGAAGCTTTCTGCAGTAAAACAAACAGTGATACAATGTGAATTGTTCGCCACAAATACATAAAACGTTGTTACAATATTTTGTTTTCAAAGCGTTCAGTTGAATGCGAAAATATGTCATAACAATTAATCTCAAATGATATAACGAGGAATACTGCAAATTTTTACAGATATTTTGAACTGAAAGTTTGATTCTTTTTTGAGACACAAATTTTTCATTTAAATGTTCATGAAATCGAATCCATGATGCTAATTCTAGCGAGTTGTAAGCTTCTTTTACCGAGGTGTTAACATGTAATTCTATGGAATTTTCAGAATGGAGGGCACCGGATTTAGCTGCTCTGTCAACTACGTTGTTGCCATGAAGACCAACATGAGAAGGCACCCAGCATAAATTGATTTCCGAACCATTTATCTTTAAACAATGTATTAGATGATTTGCCTCAATAATTAAGTCAGGTCTTGTGTCTGTATCAAAAGACTGTAAGGCATATAATACAGATTTTGAATCAACAAAGAGAACTACTTTGAATGACACAGGCCGAAGGCTTATTAAATAATGCAACGCTTGAACAATAGCGACCAATTCTGCTGTATATATAGATACATTTGCCCCAATGAAAAAAGACTTTTTAATGTTAAATTTTGGAACATAAAAGGCTGCTCCAGCGCTCTGGTTTGCTAAGACTGACCCATCGGTAAAAATGTGGAGGTGGGTACTGTACTTTTCATCGATGTGTTCACAAGCTGTGGATAGCGTAATGTTGACATTATCATCTTTTTTAACTTTTGCATAATCGAGATCAAATGTGGCATTTAGCATTTAGCGTGCGTGAGTGCATGTGCGTATATGCGTGCGTTTGTGCACGAGTTTGTGAGTAAGAGAGAATCGGACTGATGTGTGTGTGTGTGTGTGTGTGTGTGTGTGTGTGTGTGTGTGTGTGTGTGTGTGTGTGGTGTGTGTGTGTGTGTGTGTGTGTGTGTGTGTGTGTGTCTGTGTATGTGAGTGCGTGTGTGTTTATATATGTGTGTTTGTGTGAGTGCGTGTGTGTATGTGTGTGTGTGTGTGTGTGTGTCTGTGTCTTGTGTGTGTGTGTGTGTGTGTGTGTGTGTGTGTGTGTGGACTGGAAAAAATGTCATAAATCTACTTAATGTCTGCATCGTTTAGTGTAATAAAACACACAATGAAGAGAACACGACCACTACATCGACAGGAAAATACGGATTGTAAACAAGCAAAGCAAAAAAAGCAAGTTCTCACATTCCATCTTTATAATGTGTTTTCCTCTTCGTGACATTTGATTTTCATCATCAGCACTGCGAAAAATGTTATCCGTCTCCTGACTCGGTCCAAAAGAAAATGGTCAAGCAACGTTGATTCTTTTCTGTTTTGTTATTTCTTGGTCCCTGTATTATTTTTGTCATTTTGTACGCAATATGTTTCAAAGAAAAGAGCCTTCTTTTTCAAAAAGAAGATTTCTTTCCTTTTTACTGGCTCAAGCTCAGCAAAACACCCCCTTGGGGATGCCGGGGTTTTTTTTCTGTATAAACAGCATCCCCACCGTCTGGAAATTGTGTGCAAGAAATTTCCTCATTTCTGTCACTCTCTATGTTTCTGCCTTGGTCCTTTGCTTTCTGTCATTTCTTCCTATCATTTTCTGCCTTGCTGGTCCATTCATCTGTATGTATTCGATAAAGTCTTACGTACTTTCTCTTCAGAGTGATAAATGAGTACATGTATTAAGTGTATTATTTGGCTCTAGGGAAATGCGATATGCAGAAGCAATTTTAGGTAATTTAGGCCCGTTTTTATATGTATGTTTCAGTGCCTTTAGTTACATTTAAATTTGCATTCAGGTATGTTTTTTAAGTCCCCTGTGTGATAAATTCGACAGAGCGGTCAGCGCCAGGGGCATCTCCTTAGATTATGTGCACAAATGTACATAGTTTTCTTTTTTCCCCTTGCAACCCTGACACGGCTCTACGTGGTCGGCTGGGCTTTGAAAGAAACAGTAACAACGCTCAGCAATATATTTGAGACTCAGATTGAGCAGAGTGAAGTAACGTGATTTGGATGTCTTGAACGCGCGCACGTGTGTGTGTGTGTGTGTGTGTGTGTGTTCCGCGCGCGTGTGTGTGTGTGTCTGTGTGCACGCGCGCGGGGGTGTGTGTGTGTGTTTGTGTGTGTGTGTGTGTGTGTGTGTGTGTGTGTGTGTGTGTGTGTGTGTGTGTGTGTGTGTGTGTGTGTGTGTGTGTGTGTGTGTGTATGTGTGTTCGCTCGCATGTTTTGCTGCTTCTCTTGTCCATTTCAGATTCATTTACATGTTCGTGATTTGCCTTTTATCCACACCAAACACCCAGATGGAGCCACATATGAAGTAGGATAGGGAACTCCATGCTGGAGATTATCTTATATTTTTGTATGTCATCGAGACTTCCATGTTGGGCTATTCCATAAAAGACCATTTAGATGTGCAGTCCTCTGCCTCTTTGTGGTATGAACAGGTTTACCTAATTTCTGAGGAAGGTGTTCCAGTTAGAGACTTGCCATCGGTCTGTCTGCCTGTCTGTCTGCCTGTCTCTCTCTCTCTCTCTCTCTCTCTCTCTCACTCTCTCTCTCTCTTCTCTCTCTCTTCTCTCTTTCTCTCTCTCTCTCTTCTTCTCTCTCTCTCTCTCTCTCTCTCTCTCTCTCTCTCTCTCTCTCTCTCTCTCTCTCTCTCTCTCTCGTTCACTCTTACAAACGCAAACTCATACACGCATACTGCCACATCCCCTTTTGATTCCTTTTCTAAATTTCGGCTCATCTATTTCTTAAGAGTAAAAAAAAAAAGCAGAATAAATAACACCAGTCTGCTACTCACTCAGATTCACTCGGAAAGAGCCAATCTATTTATATAGACTCATTCTGGTGTTTATGAGCTCACCCACCGATTTCATTTCTACATAGATCTGATGTCACTGGTAAATAATTGCCTCATATGTCGACCACCAGTGGAAAATGGCGAGTCACATTCTGGGGCAAGGAGAGAATCGATCTGTGACTGATTTTTCTAACTTTCCAGACAGTCTCAATCAAAGCAACTTAAACTGCCAGCCTTCACGCAAACAGAAACAGGAAATACGGGGAAATGGAACAATAACGTGTATTTAATAAACTGTGTTGTTTTGTTAATTAGGTAAGAGTTCTGTTTTCATCTGTTTCTGGTCTCCAGACAGTGAAAACTTAGAAAAGACGCTTTAGGTGATCAGGCAGACATTGACAGAGTAGTCGTCTGGCAGCTGTTGTTTGCTTTTCTACCAGTGTATTCTTGTTCTCCTTCTCTTATCCATTTCAGATTTATTTACATGTTCGTGATTTGCCTTTTTATCCACACCAGCGACCCAGATCGAGCCATAATGAAGTTTGATAGGGAATTCTTTGCTGGAGATAAGATCATATTTTTGTGTTGTTGGTCATTGTGACATCCATGTTGGGCTATTCCATGAATAAAGACCGTTTAGATGTTCAGTTCTCTGCCTCTTTGTGGTTAGAATAGTTTTACCTAGATTATGGGGAAGGTGTCCCTGTTAGTGTTACAGACTTGCCAGAGTACTCCCTTTCTCTGTCTCTCTTTCTCTCTCTCTTTCTCTCCTCTCTCTCTCTCTCTCTCTCTCTCTCTCTCTGTCTGTCTCTGTATCTCTGTCTCTCTCTCTCTTGTCTCTTCCTCTCTCTCTCTCCCTCCTTCCCTCTCTCTCTCTCTCTCTCATTATCTCTTTTTCTCTCTTCTCGTTCACTCTTACAAACGCAAACTCGTACACGCATACTGCCACATCCCCTTTCGATAAACTTTTTTTTTTTTCTAAATTTCGATTCGTCTCTTTCTCAAGAGTAAAAGAAAAGCAGAATATATTACAACCAGTCTGCTACCCACTCAGATTCATATTTGGAACGAACCAGTCTTTTCATACAGACTTATTCTGGTGTTTATGAGCTCACCCACCGACTTCATTTCTACATAGATCTGATGTCACTGGTAAATAATTGCCTCATATGTCGACCACCAGTGGAAAATGGCGAGTCACATTCTGGGGCAAAGGAGAGAATCGATCTGTGACTGATTTTTCTAACTTTCCAGACAGTCTCAATCAAAGCAACTTAAACTGCCACCTTCACGCAAACAGAAACTGGAAACACGGGAAAACAGAACGAGAACGTGTGTTTGATAAACTGTGTTGTTTTTGCTAATTAGATAAAAGTTATTGTTCTATGTTCAATCTGTTTCTGACCTTCAGATTGTGAAAAATTAGAAAAGACGCTGTAGATGATCAGCCAGACTGACGGAGTAGTCGTATAGCATCTGTTGTTTGCTTTTCTATACTGTGTATTCTTTTGCGTACGTACGTGCGTGCGCGTGTGTGTGCGTGCGTGTGCGGGCGTGAGTGTATGTGGTGTGTGCTCGCACACGCTCGTGTTTGTGTGTGTGATCTGTGTGAGTTTGACTGAGTAACATGTCTTTTTCTTAAAGCCAGAATGTGAAAAGAGTATGTGGTGAAACTTGCTGTGAAGAAGATATATCTATTTGACGTTTGGTATAATTTTGTGTGATTGACATATTTCCTTGTGAGTGACATATTTCCTTGTGAGTGACATATTTCCTTGTGAGTGACATATTTCCTTGTGAGTGACATATTTCCTTGTCAGTGGGAAGAAAATGTTGCATATAAATAGAAAGGGAAAACCATGCCACACTATTGTCTGAAATGTCTGCTTCCTGTTGTTTATTTTTCCAAGGAATCAGGACAAGAGCAGAAAGCCATCGCAACAGTCTGTGACCCTGATTTTGTCGACCATCTGGGGCTGAGCCAGTCCTGTTGTATACAGACCCATTCTGGTTGTACTAGCCTGTCCACCCACCTCGTTTGTATTGTGATCAGGTTTGGCACTGGTAAATATTGGTCCCAGATGAAGACTATCAATAGAACATAGGGGCTGTCCTCCCAGGGTGATGCCTGTGGTGCTCAAAGGCAAGGGAGACAATCGATCTTGACTGATTTTCCCCACTCTCCAGACAATGCAAAATATGAAGAGACCGCTTTAGTGTGAGTGGCCGGACACTTGACGAGAGTTGTCGTCTACAGCTGTCGTTTTCTCCTCTACATTGTCTGCTCTTTTGCTGGTCTGTTGTGTGCGAGTTTACATGAGGAGTTCGTGTGGATGGGACGGTGTGTGTGAGGCAGGAGGGAAATGTATGTGCGGGGGGGGGGGGGGCAGAGAGAGTGTGTGTGTGTATGCGTGTGCCTGTATGTGTGTGCGTGTGTATGTGTGTGTGTGTTGTGTGTGTGTTGTGTGAGTGTGTGTGCATGTGCGTGTATATGTGTTTGTGTGTATATGTGTGTGTGTATATATATATATGTATGTATATATATACATATATATGTGTGTGTGTGTGTGGTTTTGAGTTTTTGAGTGAGTGCGAGGATATTGTGACGAAAAAGAAAAAAAGACAAAGACAAAAGTAAATGAAATCGAGATTCTGCTTTTCTATGGTCTCCAGCATTATTCGATAGAAAACCCGTTAGGTTTTGTTTTTAAAGTGCGAGAACAGGCCGCACAACTTTTATATCAGGCCTGCCGATATAAACGTACGTATTTCTGAACTTGCACACTACACCTACACAAACACACACACTCACACACACACACACACACACACACACACACACACACACACACACACACACACACACACGCACACACACACACACACGCACGCAAGCGCGCACGCACGCACACACAAACACACACACACACACACACACACACACACACACACACACACACACACACACACACACACACACACTTCAGAAATTTGCACGCTCAGATGGAGTCACAGTTTGATCAGAAAATCTTCCAAAATACCCGTGAATGACAAGGCTGTCGTCCGCAGCTGTTGTATTTTTTCTACATTGTCCTGTTTTATACTGATCATTGTGGCCAGTTTGAGTAAGTAGTTTCTTTGCATTGGGATGAGAAATTATGTGAAAAACAGACGGATAGGAGGGCTGGGAGAAGATGGGTCTTTTGCATAGGACTTGGTATGATTTTCTGTGAGTTGGATTTTGATAAGCTCAAAAGAAGAGAGAGGGAGAAAGTAAATGAATGACGCTTGACTCTATTCTTTGATACTCTTAAGCATGGCGTGAATTAAAGGACGGCTTTATTTAAGATGGAAGTGACAGTTTGCATGACATGCCCTTGATATTGGACCTGGTAAGGCACCGTAAAGCATGCATTTAGGAAACATTACTGTGGGGGAATCGTTTGAAGTTTCAAAATCATAAATTTGTTCAGAAGTTGTCACGCAAAAATGCGGTCTTGACTCGATGTGAAACTGCACTAGGAACAACTCTCTCTCTCTCTCTCTCTCTCTCTCTCTCTCTCTCTCTCTCTCTCTCTCTCTCTCTCTCTCTCTCTCTCTCTCTCTCTCTCTCTCTCTCTCTCTCTCTCTCTCTCTCCTCTCTCCCCCTCTCTCTCTCCCTCTCTCTCTCACTTTTTTTTCAAAGAGGAAAAGCAGATACTAATCGCTACAGTCTGTGGTTGTCTCTGATTCTGACAGCCATCTGTGGATGAGTCAGTTTTGTGTACAGACCCATTCAGCCTGTATCAGTTGATCCGTCGACCTCATTTGTATGGAGGCTAGGCTTGTCACTGGTAAATATTGACCTCGTATAACAGCCCTCAGTGGAAAATGGTGACTCTCTCTTTCCCTGTTTGATGGACATGGTGTTCAGAGGAGAGAGTGAGAATCGATCTGTGACTGATTTTCCTGGCTCTCCAGACAATATAAAACATGAGGAGACCGCCTGAGGGTAAGTGGCCAGACACTTGACAGAGTTGTCGCCTGCAGCTGTCGTTTTCTTCTCTACATTGTCTGCTCTTTAGGGCGATCTTCTGTGTGTAATTTTGTGTGAGGGGTTCCGTTTTCTTGGGATGAGAAACGATATTTGTGTGTGAGAAGGTGAGCGAGAGAGAAAGAGACAATCAGACAGACAGACAGATAGACGGAAGGAGGGAGAGCCTGGATATGTTTTTTCGATACTCAGTATGGTTTTAACTGGGTGAGACTTTTTGGGGAATGAGAAGAAAAGGGAAAAGCTGGGTTGATTTTGTTTCAGATCATACGTTCTTACAGGTTATGCCACTTTCAATCGTTCTCACAGGTAAACTATGCAATCACCACCAACCACATTTTCCCCAGGGAGGTAACAGAGCAGAAAGTAATCACAGCAGTCTATGACTAAATTTTGCTCTGGTAGTCAGACATCTGCAGACGAGCCAATCCTGTTACAAAGACCTGTTCTGTTTCATTTCAGCTGATACATGTACCAGGTATGTACTGACATTACATGTAGGTTTGCCATAAGTAATTATGGACCCCATATGACAGCTGTCAATGGGAAAGGTCAACTACCCTCTAATAGTGATACTCTTTGTTGTGGTGGTGAAAGGAAAAGAATCGATCTCAAACTGGTTCCAGCTGTCCAGACAGAAATTTGTTAGAAATTATTCAAGTCACTGCCAGACAGTGACAAGGTTGTCACACACAACAGTTTGTTTTTTGTTGTTGTTGTTGTTGTTTTAATTTAAGTCGTCTGGTCTTTTGCTGATCTGCCTGTGTGAGTTTGAGTGAGGGGTTTATTTATTGGGGTTTACGAAGTGGCGTGTGTATGTTAGAGAGAGAGGTGGGCGGGGAAAAACAAAAAGGGAGAGGAAGATCGACACGTTTAGATCTCTTCTATAATACTCATTTTGGTTTTGAGTAAATGGGGGTTATTTTGGATGAGAAAAAGAGAGATCAGAGAAGTTGGGATTGTATTCTTTGATGAATCGCGCTGTGATTTAACGTAAGGTTGGTTTTCTTAAAGATGACATGCACAGAGTGTTAAACCTTGATATCAGGTTTGTTTATGTAATCATATGAACGCATTATGATAAATCGGTTATCAAAGTCTGATAAAAAATATCTGATTACATATGTACGAGAAATTTTTGTGCAGACAACCATAGATGTGGTCAGAATATGGCCTGAAATTAAACCATCATTGACCCCCCTTTTCCCAAGAAGTAAAAGCAGAAAATAATCACAGCAGTCTCTGGCTGTCTCTGATTGTAACAACCGTCTGCCATCTGGGAATCTGGTGATAAGCCAGTCCTGTTATAGACACACTGTGCCCCTTATCATCTGATCTGCAAACTTCGTTTGTGAGGCGATCAGCCTGTTTACTTGTAAATAGTGGTCCCGTATGGCGAATATCAATGGGAAAATGCCACTAGCAAATATTGGCTCTATGTGTTAGCAAATATTGGCTTTATATGAGAGCTACCAGTGGGAAAATTGTGACTCTCGTAGGAGGAGGATCTTCCCTGCAGCAAAGAAGAGAATCAATCAATCAATGAGTTTCCCAATTCTCCAGACAGTGGAAATCTTTAGAGACCACTTTGGGTGTGTGGTAGCATATTGACAGTATTGTTGTCTACAGTTGTCGTTTACTTTTCAGTATTGTCTGTTCTTCTGTGGCATGTGTGATGTTGAGTGAGAGGTTTGATGAAATGAGAAAGCGAACGCGTGTTGTTTATGTATGAAAGAGAGGGAGGAAAACAGATCATGAGAACACACACCACTATATCATCACATGGTGTTGAAAACGTGAGAGCTTCATTTTCTTTGGAAGGGAAAGAAAATATCATTACTTAAAATAGAGAGGGTAAACACCATAATTATTGATTATCTTCGGCATGGTAAAGCTGAAAAGTTGGTTTTCCTTGGGCGAGATAGAAAGTTTGAAGGAGACAAGAAGGAAATACATATTTCTTCATGAAGTATGCATTGATGCTTAGAATCTTGTGGAGATGTTTTCAATTTCTACTGAATGTAGGCGCATATCCATAGACACAGTATACACGTAGACCTGAAAGCAAACATGCAAGTGTGACAACAACTTAAAACCACACTGTGTTTATAATGTAGTATTATTATCAAGTCTGTGGACAGTTTTATATATAAATATTGCTTTTGCGTGTATGTGTGTTTCTTTAAAAAGACAGAGCGCGTGTACGAGAGCGCGAGAAACAGAGAGAGCAAGGGGAGACGGTCGTCATGCAGTGTCCACATCCCTCAGGCTCGGGTCTCGACTCTCGAATAAGCAAGGCCTACTTGCCGATCATTTCCGCTCGTCTGAAAGCAGTCTGGATCTCAGACCTCCAGACACATTAATGAAAACTTTCCCTGAATAGCAGCAATCAACCTTGCCGATACAAGCGGGTTTTTTTTCGGAGACTTTCTTCGTTGCCAAGAGTTTGAGTTGTACATGTATTAGTGTGACGTCATGTCATCACGTGGTAGCGATAAGTCGCCATCACTGTGTGATGTCGGTGGCCTCTGAAATATTGACGGAATGGATGTTGACATTACTTCCAGTGAAAAAAAAAGAAGTCGTGAAGTTTGATAGCGCGTCAGTCCATAAGAATTCGGGAGGTTTGATAGGCTTATAAAAACCGTGTCAGTCCGGATTACAAAATGTCTGAGTCAGGAAGAGATTTCCAGCAGAAAAGCTTGATACCTTTGCCTCATTTGCATCTCCACATGTTTACGATGTTTTTCTTCACTGTTTGCATGTGCATTTGTTTGTACCTGTTTTGTTTCTGTCTATCCGTCTTTCTGTCCGTCCGTCCGTCCGTCCGTCTGACTGCCAGTCTGTCTCATCGTCTAGGTGTCTGGGTGTCTCCTTCTCTGCCTGTCTTCTGTCTGTTTGGCTGTCTGTCTGTCTGTATGGTTGTCTATCTGGCTGTCTTCCACTCTGCCTGCCTTCTGTTTGTCTGCCTGTCTGTCTGGTTATCTGTCTATCTGACTGCCTGTCCGTGCCTGGCTGTCTGTCCAACTGTCTCTCTGCCTAGTTGTCTGTTTGTCTTCCTCTCTGCCTTCTATTTGTCCGCCTGTCTGTCTTGCTGTCTGTCTGTCTGACTGCCTGTCCGCCTAGTTGTCTGCCTGGCTGACGTCCGCTCAGCCTGTCTTCTGTCTGGCTGGCTGTCTTGATAATGTACAGAAGGAAGATAGACAAATTTACGCTTAACGTTATCTTTGATGTTGCGAATGGTGTGTGTGCCAGGACCTCAGAACTGGGGCATTATCAACCCCGACTGGAAGATGTGCAAGACAGGAAAGTTCCAGTCGCCCATAGACATCCGTCCTCACAGCCTGCTGTTTGACCCCAACCTGCGCCGTATGAACGTCAACCTGCCCGAAAAGGTCAGTCAAGTCACGGGGCTTGACCCTGCTGAACGTGCCGAGTGAAAGGTAGGAATAGTCTGGAAATGGAAATGGCCAGTGCACAGCATAGGTGGGAAGCTTTTCTCACGATGAGTAAAACGTGTACAGTTCGTGAACAGGGAGAGTGAGATTGGTCGTTTCTCGTCCTCCTTGAGTTACTAGCCCTATACAGTATTGAGTTACACAGCATCAATGATGATGATGATGATGATGATGATGATGATGATGATGATGATGACAGTGATGATGACAGTGATGATGATGATGATGATAGTAATAATAATGATAATAATAATATAATAATGATGATAATGATGATGATAATACAATATTGAGGAGGAGGATGACGACGACGATGGTGATGAGGATGATGATGGTGATATTCATTATTTTAAAAACCAATAAGGTAGTAAGAAGTTGGTTGGTTGGTTGGTTGGTATATCGATCGACCGATGCAATTTTAGAGTCGATGAATGAATAGAAGTAACAGAATCAGGTAACCAACTAATCATGACTTAAAGTTAGACCATCAACTAACCAACTAATCATTCAATGGATTAATTAATCGCTAGCCCCGATATGGCTCTACGCAGTCGGCTGGGCTTTAAACAAAGCAACAGTAGCAATTAATCTCTGTTTTACAGTGGTGATGTTTTTTGTTGTTGTTGTTGTTTTTAACCCAGTTGGGAGGAACGCTGGTGAATACAGGGAACGACCTGACTCTCAGGGTGTCTGGCAACTGGTCGCTGATGGCCAACTTCAGTGACGGGCCTCTAATGTACACGTACCGTGTGGCACAGCTGAAACTCCACTTTGGCAAAACGGACACTGAGGGTTCTGAACATTCCGTCGATGGCAACTCCTTCGCTGCTGAGGTAAGGGTGAGAGAGAGGGTGAGACACAGATTGGTGTGAGAAGAGTTCTTCTTATTGTTCTTTCTTCTTCTTCTTCTTCTTCTTCTTCTTCTTCTTCTTCTTCTTCTTCTTCTTCTTCTTCTTCTTCTTCTTCTTCTTCTTCTTCTTCTTCTCTCTTCTTCGTCATCGTCACCAATTTTTTTTTCTTCTTCTTTAACTCTGTGAAGTCATTGGGGCACAACATACTAACAGCAACAATAATAATAATAATGATAATATTGGTAATAATAAGGATAATAATATGATAATAATAATGATAATGATGATAATAATAACAATAACAATAATAATAACAACAATAATAATCTTCACCAGATTCTTCCCGCTCTGTCGATTGCGTGCCAGATTTGGGTCTCTGCAAATTTTATTGTCCAGTCCAAAATGTTGTCAGTCCATTTTTGATTTGTTTTGTTTTGTTTTGTTTTCTGTCTACCCTTTCTTCTCCCTCTCTCAGCAGTTTCCTTGAAGATTAAGCAAGGCCATCGGTTCCTGTTACATGGCAATACCTACATGTACATAGGCTTTTTTTAAAGTCAGCGCTGGAAGGGTGGGAGGTGATTATTTCAGAGAATAAACGGGGCACTTACCTGATGATGATTATTGCTGATTGCCCTTCCACCAAACCAGGCTTCAGAAGTAATGACAGGAGATTAACTCAACGCCTACACGCAGCCAGTCTTCAGACTGAATATGAATGATGAGTGGAGTTGTTACTTGCAACCATCTGAAAGCCTTGCATGGGATATTAGTGATCTGGTCTAGTCTGTTTGAATATGGTGTTGGTTTGTGCCTTACATGGTCGTTAAGAGTGCAAGTAAATGCCTATAGTCTAAATATATGGGCTGTTTAGCACCATAGTGATAATGGAGACAAATTCACGAGGACCCTTGGGTAGGGTATAGGTGGACCTGTCATCTCTTTTGGAGCTTGTTGGCAGAAAAAGAATCCGGAACAAACATCGTCAGGTAAGTGTCTCGTTTAGCCTCCATCTTCTTCTCCCGTCATCAACTCCAAAAGTAAGACAGGAAACTTCATTTGGTAACGTGTTCGTCATCTATCTCTCTCTCTCTCTCTCTCTCTCTCTGTCTCTCTCTCTCTCTCTCTCTCTCTCTCTCTCTCTCTCTCTCTCTCTCTCATTCTCTCTCTCTCTCTTATTCTCTCTCCCTCGCTCTGTCTTTCTCTCTCTCTCTCTCTCTCTCTGTCTCTCTCTCTTTCTCTCTCTCTCTCTCTCTCTCTCTCTCTCTCTCTCTCTCTCTCTCTCTTTCCTTCTCACGCGTGCGCGTGCGCAAGCACGTTTGCACACGCACTTTCTTGTCATTTGTAGTGCTTAATTTTTAAAGTATATTTTAAATAGTCAAATACGCAAGGTATTCTGAGGGTTGACAGAAGTCAGAACTGTTGGTATTAATTTCGTTCACAAAAAAGCACTCTGACCTGCAGGGAATTTTCAGAGTGATTGACAGTTTGGACACAGAAATCACCTGACTTCTGTTGCCTGCCTTGAAGCATTCAATTTCGGTGTGTGTGAGTGCGTGAGTAAGTGAGTGTGTGTGTGTGTGTGTGCGTGTGTGTGTGTGTATGTGGTGTGTGTGTGTGTGTGTGTGTGTGTGTGTGAGTGAGTGAGTGAGTGTGTGTGTGGTATGTGTGTGCGTGTGTGCGTGTGTGGTGTGTGTGTGTGTGTGTTGTGTGTGTGTGTGTGTGTGTGTGTGTGTGTGTGTGTGTGTGTGTGTGTGTGTGTGTGTGTGTGTGTGAGTGTGTGTGTGTGTGTGTGTGTGTTGTGTGTGTGTGGTTTGTGTGTGTGTGTGTGGTGTGTGTGTGTGTGTGTGTGTGTTTTTCCTTGAGGGGGGTTAATGTTTTTAAGTTTCCGTTTTTTAGTTCAGGAATAAGAAAGTTTTTTAAACCCGTCTTATCGGCCCACGCGTGCACGCAAACACACACATACACAACACAAACACGCGTGCGAGCACACACACATATACACACACACACTCCACACATACACACACACACACGCGCGCGCACACACACACACACACACTCACACAAACACACACACAAGCAAGCACACGTTTACACACGCGCGCGGGCGCATATACACACACGTACATACATACACACACATCACACACACACATCACACACACACACACACACACACACACACACACACACACACACACACACACACACACACACACACACACACACACACAAACACACACACAAACACACTCATTCGCAATTCTGGCCACACCAGAAGCTGATTGCAACGTGCCATATGTGTTTAAGGACATTAACTCACAGCATTTCTTATGGGATTTTGATTTTTCGAAGCTGTTTGAGCTATTTTTGTCATTGTTTGCCGATTTTGAATGCAAAAGATATTGTTAACTTGTGTTATTTTGCCCGCCAAAGCTTCCGACCATTTTTAAACAAGGCTAATCATGAAATTTTAATGCCAAGGGGTAAAGAATCTGTGACTTATGAGCTAAGGTTGTGCTTTTCCTCCCTAACTTAGCTCCTTTTTTCAGTTTTGATTTTTAGGTATCCCTTTATTTAAAAAAAAAGAAAAGAAAGGAATGGTTCGGTTTGAAACTTGTTCTGATTTGCGGGCATGTTTGATTCGTTGGCTGGTTGGTTGGTTGGTTGGTTGGTTGGTTGGTTGGTTGGTTTGGTCGGTTGGTTGGTTAGTTGGTTGGTTGGTTGGTTGGCTGGGTTTTTTTTGTTTTGATTTTGGCTGGTTGGTTGGTTGGTTGGTGGTTGGTTGGTTGGTTGGTTGGTTGGCTGGGTTTTTTTTGTTTTGATTTTGGGTTGGTTGGTTGGTTGGTTGGTTGGTTGGTTGGTTGGTTGGTTGGTTGACTGTGTTGTATTTGTGTAGGAAAGTGTAAACAGTTCTTTCCAATTATCCATAGCGAAAAACGTATAGTGTGGAGAAAGTACTTTTAGATCATGCTGTTGTGTGTCTGTGTGTGTATGGGCGTGCGTGTATGTGTATGCGTGTGTTTATGCGTGTAAGCGTGTGTGTGTGCGTGCCTACATGTGTGTACGTGTGTGCGTGTGAGTGTGCGCGGGCGAGTGTGTGTGCGCGGGTGCATGTGTGTGTGTGTGTGTGTATGTTGTGTGCGAGGGTGTGTATGTGCGTGTATGCGTGTGCGTATGTGTGTGTGTGTGTGCGTGCTTTACAGTTACAGTTCGTGGCGTACAACACAGAGCTGTACAAGAACCTGACGGACGCCATGCAAGCTCCATACGGTGTGGCCATTATCGCCGTTTTCGCTGAGGTAAACTCTCCGTCCTGTAACATGCTTTTCAGTTTTCTCCTGTCTGTCTGTTGGCGAGCTGGGCTGTTCGCTGTCAAGATCATTCCAGTGATAGGCTGATACAATACCAGTATAAAATACAGACTAGGTAAAACATAGGCCAGGTTGGGCCTCAGGACCTGGCCAGCTCATGGGTTTATGTGCAGGCTTAAGGCTTGTGCCATGATCACTATACACATAGCACCTGTGACGTTAGTGCATACGGTATTCGTTCCGAGCGCGGAGACGTCGTCTTTGGAAAACTGAAAGTGAATCTGTTGGCAAACTGGGCTGTTCGCTGCCCAACTCAAGGCTCCAGTCATTCTGGTGATAGTGCCAGCATAGTGTTCGTAGGTCTCGTTCTCCTACACATCCCACCCTCCCCATTTCACGTTCTTGTCAGGACATAGGTACTACGTGGTTTTGTGTGTGTGTGTGTGTGTGTGTGTGTGGTGTGTGTGTGTGTGTGTGTGTGTGTGTGTGTGTGTGTGTGTGTGTGCGTATGTATGTGTGTGTGTGTGTGCGTATGTATGTATGTATGTATGTATGTGTGTGTGTGTGTGTGTATGTGTGTATGCAGGTTCAGGGAGTCCGCCAAGTAAGTACAAGCAGATTTTGGTGGAGCGCATACGGAATCGTGTCCAAGCGCAATATATCCCTCAAGAACAAATTCCAAACTCTAATGGCGGGCTGTCTCTTCGGGAGCGTGGAGTGTGTAGGTTGGAGTTTGTTCAAGGGGATTCATCGCACTCGGACAAGTCCATATGCCCTCTACCTAACTCTCCCAACAATTTTCTTGGAGTTTGTTCAAGGGGATTCATCGCACTCGGACAAGTCCATATGCCCTCCACCTAATTCTCCCAGCAATTTTCTAGCAGATTCCCTGAGCCTGCGCAAAACCCTGTGAGCTGGCAGGATCTTAAATGGGTAGGGGGGAATGGACCTATGAAATACTTAGCTTACACCATCAGAATGATAGAAACATTAAGATGGGCAGCGAACAGGTCAGTTTTTAATGTTGTGGGCTGTGATGGAACTCTAGATATCCAATCTTGATTCCACCAACTCTTTCAGATGAACCAACCAGCCTGCTACTGCTCAACTGACTTCCCTAATTTTTCTCTGGTTTACTATCTGTCTGGCTGTCCAGCCCTGTGTCTGATTGAATGGCTGTCTGGAGATGTGCCTGCCTGTCGGTTTGTCTAGCTGCTTGTCGTAGCAGATTTAACGAGTGATTTCTTTTATTGAATTATCCTTATCTTTGCCGTTGGAAAATAAAAATCATTTCACATAACTGTCTGCTGTCTTGACTGGTTGTCTTTCTATCTGTCTGTCTGTCTGTCTGTCTCTCTCTCTCTCTCTCTCTCTCTCTCTCTCTCTCTCTCCCTCTCTCTCTCTCTTCTCTCTCTCTCTCTCTCTCTCTCTCTGCCTTGTAACCAGCTGTGGCTTCATAGCATTAACAATATTGATTTTTATGGTGTCCTGTTTCTTGATTTAAAGAAAGCTTTTGACTTCATTGACCACGGTCTTTTACTTTAAAACAAGTCTCCTGTTTGTTTTTGTATATAGCAGGCAATCCTAGCATTGGGTATATTGCTATAAGTTCTTGAGTTTGTTTTGTTTTTTTTAATTGCAAGTAATCATAGTGATATTACAGGAGGTCTTCTGTGTGTTTGTTTGTTTGTCTTTGTTTTTTGTTGTTTTTTTTTATGGCAGGGAATCAAAGAAATCATGATTATGTGAACGTTGTTGTGTTGTGTGTGGCTTAGGCCAGTGAGGAAGAGAACACAGGATTCCGTACGCTGGTGGAACACGCCAAAAAGGTACCATGGCAAGGTGAGCTAACTACTGTTGTGCACTGCCTATTGTATGTTTCATCATCACAATCAACATTATCATCGTCACTATCATCATCATTAGTCATCATCGCATTATCACCACCACCAAAACAAAACAAAGCCGCTATGTCAAGATGGGTTTTCCTGTTGTACCTTGTTAGTGCATCAGAAGCACCATGGTCATTGTCGGGATTTCCCACCATCACCGTCAAGATCATAATTTGCCAAAGTGAATGACCTACCTGTTGCATAGTATTGATCGCATCAGTGTTTCCTTCATCGTAATCATCCATACCATCACCGTCACATTAACTGTTAGTTAAATCTACTCTTCAGATTTTTGAAAACTTATCAGCTGCTTTGTAGAAATGCAAAACAACTCTACGCTCATCGTAAATTGCTGCAAGTTTGTTTTTTATAGCGTTTGTATTTTTTTCAAATCTTGAACAGTTTAAGTACAAAACTTACCCACTTTCAGAGAAAATAAGACCATAAAACGTTAGAACATTTCAAAGTGTACAGATAAAATCATAACTACATTTAGAATGCTTTAAAATATACTTCTAAACTAATAATTATACCTGCAAAAATATCGACATAAATTCGGCCACAGTTGGCTGAAAGTAACACATCACTCATAATGTGAACGAGAGCAGTTTCAGTGCTATAGTCAGAACAGTAAGCAAACTGAAAAGGATGATGAAGATTGTTAACTGAGAGATGATTATTCAACTGTCTCAAAACCACCTTCTCAAGGACCTTGAAAAGAAATGGTAAGTTGGAGACAGGACTACAGATTTGAGATTGTTAGGATTGAGGTTATTCTTTTTCAGCAGAGGTCGAACAACGGCTGTTTTGAAAGAAGATAGGACAATTCCAGTGAAAAGAGAAGTGTTGGTGACATATGTTATGGATAAAAGAAGCCAGGAAGTGTTTTTGAAAAGAGAGGGCCAGGTATAGGGTCAAGTTCACAACACTTCAGTGGCATTTCTTTCAGGATGCTAGCAATCAGAGTTTCAGAAACTGGTTCAAATTCAGTGAGTGGGAGGCCTGTGAATGGAAGATCAGGATGAGATGGAAGAAAGCGGTTTTGTCTAGTTTGGCTCGAAGATCGTTAACCCTTTGACTCCTGCACCCAGTTCACCAGCATCATGCACTACCAACCATGCTAGCAAAGCAAAAACTTAACCCTTTGATTCCCTCATTCTATCCACCAGCTTCCTTTTGTACCAGCAGATTCAAAGATCTGGGTAAAATAATAGTCAGTTTTACCTTTCGAGATCATTTTCGAGACTTTTTTCACATGCTGTCGAAAAATCTGTGAATAAACTACAAGTTTAGGGAATCACCACTGACGTTCGACACGTCTATCAGCTTGTTTGGCTACTTTTAGTTCTTTTGTGAAACAGGGTGCAGATGGGAGGTCAGGCAGAACACAGATGGTTAGGGAGCATGCTCATCTAGAAGTTGATGCAAGACTGAATTGTAGTGACCAACAAGATCATCAGAATTTGAAAGAGAGGAGAGACAGTTTACAACTTCAGACGAGAAGAATTTAATTTAATATTGACAGATTTCAGGTTGCGACAGGTAACAGTTTGCTTCCAGCGTACATGTTTAGACAGAGTGAAAATAACACAGCAGAATGGTCTGAAGGAAGTTTGTCTTCGACTAAGACTGATGTAAGGAGTTCATCGGTGTTATGGACGATCAAGCTAGTCAGTGATATGGCCTTCAATACGTGTGGGCTGGGCCACAAGGTGAGAGAGAGAATGGTTAGACAGAGATAAACACAAGCACTTAGTTTCCCCAGTCATCTTTATCATCAAAATGTACATTGGCTTCGCCAAGAATGACAAGTTTTCCCGATCTTAGAGTGTAGTAATCAAGGAGAGACTCAGTTTCATTATGAAACATGGAGAATTTGTTCATATGACTGGGAGGAGAACGGTAAATACAAGAGAAAGTAACAGTTTGATTAATTTCAGTGTCAGTTTCTCAAGATGACGTTTTCGCGTTCGGAACGAATCCCATATGCACTAACGTCACAGGTAGGTGCCATGTGTATGGTGACCGTGGCACAAGCCTTAAACCTGCACAAAAACCCATGAGCTGACCAGGTCCTGAGGCCCTACCTAGACTATGTTTTACCAATGGTTTGACCACACATACGAAGAAGGACGTCAGCAGTTTCAAATGAAGCAGTAGAAAAGGGAAAGGAGTGGAAGCAGGAGAGACGGGATTCAAGCACATCTTTATACACAAAAGCAATCCCACATCCGCACGAAGCTGGAGGGAAGGAACGGAGTCTGTAACCTGGAGGGGAGGAGGAAGGATTTTATTGGAACTGAACTGGTTTAACTTTGCACATGTAATTAGCCTAGTTCCCGTTGAAGTAAAAGATCGTTCATTAACTGTCTGCGCTGAATATACAAGAAACATGTTACACAATAAAAAGGTCTCGTGTCGTGATGACATTTAAGACATAAATGAGAATATATTTTGTTGGATGCACAAGTATGTCATTTGGCTTCCTTTTCTTGCTAGCGAAGATTTGGGTTACAACAGGGTTATGTTAGGTGGAATATTATTTGTAGCAGTAATGGGCCTAATGTCTGAAAACCGTTGCTACAAGGCAGTCGAGTTATTACTTTACGAACTCTCCATAAAAAAGAAACTCGAGTCGACCTTTGATTTGGTATATTAAGGGAGTGGTGTTGTGTCAAATGTTATAATGTATGTGTTTTGAAAGGTGGAAATGTGAAAAGGTTCCACAATATTTACTAGATATTGAAACGTCTGATTTATTCGCTGCGGTATATTTACACATACACACACATGCATGCACGCACCCACCCACTCAACCCACCCAAACAAACAAACACACACACACACACACACACACACACACACACACACACACACACACACACACACACAGATATATATATATATGTATATGTATATATATGTATATACACACAGATGTGTGTGTGTGAGAGAGAGAGAGTGTGTATACATATATACATACATACATACATACATATATGTACTCACATACATACATACATGCATAAATATATATACCTACATACATATATACATACATACATACATATATACATACATACATACAATTATACGTACGTACTTACATACATAAATATATGTACACACATACATATATACATACGTACGTACGTACGTACGTACATACATACATACATACATACATACATACATACATACATACATACATACATACATACATGCATACATACATACATTATGTATGTATTTAGATATTGGCAGTGATGATGGTTGCTTTTTGTGTTGATTCTGCCTTATTTTCGCCGTCTCAGTGACTGTACCCCCAAAACCGCCGATTCTGGCTCTCCAACATACCATCAAACACTGGTCCATTCCGTCAGTCCCAGTGCTAAGCAGTCCACACTATCATTATAGACGGACGCATTGCTAACATGTTTCGAAGGTTCCGTGCCACTTTCTATTTCAAGACTGTTAAAAGCACTAGGACATAGGCTTTTGTGCAGCCTCAAGTGTCTCCCAGATAATTGCTGACACATTTGTACATGTGGATTTATAAGGTTTGGCTGGGAGTAGTTGCCGCATTTCAATCTGGTTGTGTGGAATCGATAGGGTTTTTTTTGTGAAAACTTTGTGCGTAGTGTCTCAGGTCCACCCAGCTCTGAATACGTTTCTCACCTTGTTCAGCTTGGCGAACGTAGAGCAGAGAGGGAAAGGAGATGAGCAACGTCCACATAATGTTGGATACGTAAAAAATTTAAGTCTCTGTCATTTCGTTCCGCTGCGGCATTAAGATTATAGAATAAAAACAGACACACACAGATACACAGATTCGCCGTTGGCACAGGGCGATCTAAATCGTTTCCACCTTGGAAGACAAAATAGAGAGAGAGGGGGAGGGAGAGACAGGAAACAGAGAGAGAGAAGAAGAAGAAGAAGAGAAGAAGAAGAAGAAAAAGAAGAAGAAGAAGATCGAGATCAAGAAGAAAAAGGGGAGAGAGAGAGAGAGAGAGAGCGAAGAAAAAGAAGATCGAGTAGAAGATCAAGAAGAAAAAGGGGGGAGGGAAACAGACACAGTGAGAGACAGAGGAGGAGAAGTAGAAAAAAAGAAGAAAGATAGAAACGGAGGAAAAGATACAGCGCATTCAAAATGACTTCCTGAAAAGATAACTAATCATATAGAAATTATTGCGAAACGCTAAACTCTCGAAATAAGTCAGATTTCCGTTACCGGACGGAGAAATGAATGGTGTTAAAATATAGCGCTGAACTTTAGAAATTACATTGTGCTAGTTATGGCGTTAGACTTGTCTGTCTGGCGTAATGTTGTTAAGAACATAGGACAATGTAATACAAACACACACACACGCATGTGCACACACACACATACATACACACACACACACACACACACACACACACACACACACACACACACACACACACACACACACACACACACACACACACACGCCCGCGCGCACACACACACACACACACACACTCACACACACACACACACAAACACACACACACACACACACACACTCACACTCACACACACACACAAAATCACACAGTGCGAGAAGTTTTTAGAGCTCTCTTTAGAGACGAAAAAAAAAAATGCAAATGACCAATATCTGTGGGAAAAACGTTCCATTTTTGTGGTGCACAGAAAGAGAATGAGCGTGGGCTGACAGTCTTTGTACTTACATAGTGAACGTAGAGACTGTGTTGATCGAATGCTAACCAGAGCTATCTAGGAGTATACACGGTAAGGAGATCAGACATGTAGTCGTTTTTAATTC
>JAPXFY010000018.1:50277754-50315254 GCA_030674185.1 Monoplex corrugatus | reverse complement strand
CATCATACTGCAAAAAAGAAGTTTCAGATTTCAAGGATTTCCATAAAGTCTGGACAAAAATGAATCAAATGAAAAATGGAGTCAACTTACCTAGGTGTCCAATAATGATTGACACGTGTCACAAATTTCCTTCCGATATGGACAAAGCTGAAACGTTTGTGAAACTTTTTGCCGAAAATAGTAAAGTAGACGGTTTATCTCCTACCTGCAAACACTACAGAAAAATGGCAGCTAACAACCCTATCTTCACTGACCCAATACCTCAGAATGATCGCTGGTTTAATGCTCCAATCACCTTACAAGAGCTAAAAAAACACTATCTTGTCTCTACACAACAAAAGAAGTTCAGTGGGTATCGATGCAGTTTCAAATGAAATGCTTAAACATCTTCCGGAAAACTACATATTTTCTTACACAATTTTTTTTCAGAAATGCTGGGTTAGTGGAACTGTACCACAGATATGGCAAAGGTCTATTGTTATACCAATATTAAAAGCAGGTAAGCCTAAAAACAATAAAAAACAGTTACAGACCTATTGCGTTGACGTCCCATACGAGCAAACTAATGGAAAGATTGGTCTTAAACAGATTCATACATTACGTGATAAAAATAATGTTATTCCAGTAAATCAAGCAGGTTTTAGAAAAGGGAGATCCACAGTTGAGCACCTGGTTAAACTTACAACTCAGATAAAGCAACAGTTTGCCCGCAGAAAAAGTGTTCTAGCTACTTTTTTTGATGTGAAAAAAGCTTACGATCAAGTTTGGCATACGCGTTTATTGTACAAGCTGAAATCTATTGGTTTATCTGGCAATATGTATGATTACATTAAGTCTTTTTTAACCAATAGAACAATTCAGGCACGAGTGGGAACTAGTTATTCTACTTCACGACATCTTGACATGGGAATTCCACAAGGTTCAGTGATAGCACCTCTTATACAGGATCTTCCTAAAGCACTCTCAAATCATGTTGTTTTGGTTCAATACGCTGATGATATATGTATTTGGATGAATATTACTTTAAAAAAGACAACTCCACAAAGAGCGCAGAATTACATTCGGAAGTTGTATCAATCTGATCTTGATAATCTTGGAAACTATATGTTAGAAAATGGTTTGTCGTTGTCAGCGGAAAAAACTAACATGATGCTATTTAATCCTGGTGGTACTTTAAGTAACTTGCCTACTTTCAGATTGCTTGGTGAAGTGTTACATTACAAACAGGTTGTAAAATTTCTGGGAGTCTTTATAACATCGAAATTAAACTGGACTGTCCATTTTGATTATATTTCAACAAAAGCAAGAAAAGCCTTAAATTTTCTAAAGATAATAAGCAGATTACCTTGGGGAATGGATACAAACATACTGGTTCATCTATCAACAGCACTTGTACGATCTAAATTATCCTATGCACAAGAAGTGTTCTTCAGTGCACCAAAATATTTATTAAAGAAGATACAAAGCTTAGACTGCAAAAGTATTAAAATTGCTCTAGGTGTCCCTGCTCACGCTTCTAATCTGGAAACGTACAAAGTTGCTGGAATTCTGCCTCTGAACAACTATCGTGAGTTAGCGACAGCAAAATTTGTCGTTAGAACTACTTCACAAACGGACAATTTTGTCAGTAAGGAAATTAAAATCAGTCTGATGTTGACTTTCCAAAGCGAGCAAACAGCATTTCATCACAAATGACTGTTGCAACTTACATATCTGACTTGGTCAAACAGTCTCATAAATATGGATGAAATAGCTGAGACACCATCAACAACGCCTATCCCTACGTGGGAAATGCAAAAAGCCTCTTTTGATATTGATTATACAGACGCTAAGAAACATGAAAACGTCAACATTTCGATATCCACAGCAAGACAACACGTCGATGAAAAATACCGCATCCACCTTCATATTTTTACCGATGGATCAGTCTTAGAAAATAAATGTGCTGGAGCAGCATTTTATGTTCCAAAATTTAAAATAAAAAAGTCATTTTTCATTGGGGCAAACATATCTATATTCACAGCGGAATTAGTCGCTATTATACAAGCATTGCATTATCTAGTAAATCTTAAACCCGTGTTTTTCAAAGTAGTTCTCTTTGTTGACTCAAAATCTGTACTATATGCCTTACGGTCTTTTGATGCCGACACAAGACCTGATTTAATTACTGAGGCAAATCATCTTGTACATCGTTTAAGGATAAAAGGTACAGATATCAGTTTATGCTTGGTCTTCACGGCAACGAAGTAGTTGACAGAGCAGCTAAGCAAGGTGCAGAGAATTCTGTTAATTCTATAGAATTCCATGTTCATACTTCCGTAAAAGAAGCTGGCAACATGCTCGAATCAGCCTCATGGATTCGATTTCATGAACATTTCAATGAACAGTTTGTGTCAAACAAATGATAAAACTTTCAGTTCAAAATTTATATTAACAAAATGCAGTATTCTTCCATGTATCATTTGCGATCGATTGTTGCTGTTCGTTTTCGTATTCAGCTAAACGCATTGAAAACAAAATATTGTAAAAATGTCAAGTGTATTTGCGGCAAGCAGTTCACATTGTTTCACTGTTTATTTTATTGCAAAATGCTACGTTCTTTTCTACCGAAAATGTTTACACAAGAAAACTATTCTGAAACTCATTTAAAAAAAGTAACATCAGATCAATCTTTGCTTGTTAAAATTTCAGAATCATTAGTTCACAGTCCTGTTAATGCATTACTTTAACTTTATGCAGTTTATGTTTTAGTGTTAAATTTTCCCTTCACATTGTTGAAGTTAATTGTTACTAATGTTAGAATTAAGATTTCGTTCCATCTTACTATTCTACCACCTATTTATGACTTTTTCCTCTGTCTCCCTCTACCCCAATCCAGCCTGTCCAACTATCGTTCTCCATTTTATTGTATATATACTTTTCCCCCCTCTCCCCCCCCCCCCCCCTCCCCCGTCTAATATCACTTACAGTGAAAAGACGTTAAATCAAAGAACGAACACGAAAGACAGACTTTCTGCTGTTTGTGATACATGAGCAAACAATGATGCTGAATGCGGAGAACTGTGGCGCAACTTAGCGCGTCTGACCCCAGATCAGAAGGTCCGTGTATCGAACACGTGGGTTCCATTTTTTTCCAACGAGTTGAGTATACAGATTTGCTTTTTTTAAACTGAATGTAAATGTGGATGGATTAAAAGATGGTGAGTATGTGTGTGTGTGTGTGCGCGCGCGCGCCGCGTGTGTGTGTGTGTGTGTGTGTGTGTGTGTGTGTGTGTGTGTGTGTGTGTGTGTGTGTGTGTGTGTGTGTGTGTGGTGGTGGTCTTTGATTTAATGTCTATTCACTAAAGTGATTTTAGACAACAACAATAAAAAATTAAAAAATAAAATAAAAATTTAAAAAATTAAAAACTTGGAAATGGTTAATCTTCAGGAAAAAGAAATGAACGAGAAAAACAAGACAAGAAAGAAAAATTCACAAATGACGTTATCATAATTAACGATTGAAACAGTAAAATTAGCTAACCATAACACTGAACATGAGAAGTAACGGCGCGTTAAAGATAATTCGCTATAGGACTTTTTGACAGGCTAACAAAAAATTCATATGTTAAGGATGGTGAGGCAAATATGTCAGAAACTGTCTTCGTTGATAACGTAGGTATATGTCGTTTTACCCGAACGCATGAAAGAATATGACTATGTGTTATCTTCTTTCCACACAGGCACACTACATTCCTGGTGTATTTTGTTTTGAAAGCATCAAGTTTCCACCTATACATAAGGGATTGTATACTTCTGCTGGCAGGGAACCGCTTAGGTGTTTTGCTAATTTCAAAATTCATGTAACATTTTTCATACTTTTTCTGTTTATCTTGAAACTGCTTCCATACGTAAACGTCCACAAAGGTACAACACTCATGCAATGAGAGGGAAAGTTGTATATGATTTGAATCTGGTGAGCTCTTTGCCCCCCGTTTGGCAGCCCTATCAACCATATCATTGTAATGAAAAGAACTATGAGATGGTATCCAGCAGAAAGTAATATCTGTGCCTCATAAGGATAAACTATTATTAATCAAGTGAGTAATTTCCAATATCATTTCAGATCTTGTTTGTAATTTTGTGTGTGTGTGTGCGTATGTGTGTGTCCCTCATCATACTTTTAATAATTTCCATATGAAGTTTAAAATTACAGTCGTTAACGGTAAGTTTATCCTCAGTCAAATCGTTAATTTTAATTTTCAGTGTTAGTTGTGTTTGCGTGTTTTGTTTTGGTTTTTTGTTTGATTTTTGTTTGTTTGTTTGTATGTAATTCGAATTTTATTTACAAAACACCTTGTCTTATCATTTCTGATTATATTTATCGTTCTTGAAATATCAGTAACACTATGAGGTAAACCTGAAGATAAATGCTTTATGATGATAGACTTGGTGGTAAAGGTGGCGGTTGTGTGTGTGTGTGTGTGTGTGTGTGTGTGTGTGTGTGTGTGTGTGTGTGTGTGTGTGTGTGTGTGTGTGTGTGTGTGTGTGTTCGTTCTTTGATTTAACGTCTTTTCACTATGAGTGATATTAGACGGGGGGAAAATGGGGGGTGAGAGTTGGACGGGTTGGATTGGGATCAGAGGGGAGACAGAGTAAGACTAAGAGACATAAGCAGGTGGGAAAATAGAAAAATGGGACAAGATCTTAACACTAACAATGCACACTAACAATTAACATCAACAATGTGAAGGGAAAATTTTAACGCTAAAGTACAAACATCATAAACTTAAAGCAACGCATTAACAGGACTGTGAACCAATGATTCTGAAATTCTAACTGACAAAGATTGAGCTGAAGTTATTTCTTTAAAATGAGTTTCAGAATAGTTCTGTGTGTGTGTGTGTGTGTGTGTGTGTGTGTGTGTGTGTGTGTGTGTGTGTGTGTGTGTGTGTGTGTGTGTGTGTGTTGTGTGTGTGTGTGTGTGTGTGTGTGTGTGTGTGTGTTGGATTGTTGAGGGCTTCTTTGATAAAAGGTGTGGTTGTGACACACGCCGTACATGTACCTGTGTGCCTGTCTGTCTGTGGCTGTGTGTCGGCGTCTGTGTGTGCGAGCATTGGAAAGAGGAGGGATGAATGCATATGTGAAATGTGGTGGGGGGGGGGGTGGGCGGTTGGACGCACATCCGCGTAATATTGTGGCTGGGCCTTGGTGAGAACGTGTGTGAATGTGTGTGGGTGTGTGTGTGTGTGTGTAGATAGATAGATTTAGATACCCATATACATACATACATACATACATACATACATACATACATACATACATACATACATACATACATACATACATACATACATACATACATACCGTCTACTATCACTCATAATGAAAAGACGTTAAATCAAAGAACCATAAAGTACATACACACCTGCACGCAATCATGCATACATACATACATACATACATACATACATACATACATACATACATACATACATGCATACATACATGCATGCATACATACATAATACATACATATATATATACATGCATGCACGCGTGCATACATACACACACATACATACATACATATGCGTACGTACATACATACATACATACATGCATAAATACACATATTCAAAGATACATGCCTACATACATACCTACATACATATCTACCTACCTACCTACCTACCTACATACATACATACATACATACATACATACATATATACATACATATATACATACATACATACATATATACATACATACATACATACATACATACATACATACATACATACATACATACATACATACATACATACATACATACATACATACACACATACACATATACACACATACATACATTTGTCTCAGCCTGTAAAAGTGCCAGTCCATTCTTGAAATAACAGATCTCAAAGTCTTTGTGTAAATATATTTGTTTTATTCCGCGCCTGTCTTGAAAATAATGGAAACGAAAGCCTATGGAAATATGGCTGAAACTGGCCTGCAGTCACGAAACAGCACATAAACATTACGATTAATTTTGTACTGATTTGATTCCATCTTCCCAGGGCCTTTATCTGTTTTTCCACTCACAAGTTTGAAAAAGAAGAAGAAAATGCAGAAAAAGACAAGAAAAATATAAAATGTCGATGATCAGAGTATAATGGGGCTCTCCAGGGTACATGCTGAGTTCGTATGCATTATTCCACATGTTGCTATGTGTAAGCAAGAGCCAAACAACATGACAGATAGCTTCAAGCTTGATACACTCTTGCGATCATGTGGAATAAAAAAAATATAGCATCCTTTCTTGTCCCATTGTATTACTCTGTCTCTTTCCATCTTCTGTCTGGTTCAAAGACGATCGTGTCGCCTGCAACTTTTCTTTTCTTGGATAGCGGCCCTTGCCTGAGGCTGGTCTGGGAGAAGAGGGGAAGAAAAAAGAAAGGGGAAAAAAAGAAGAGGAAGAGAATAGAGGAGGGGGGGGGGAGGTAATGAAAGATCCAAAACAACAAAAACTTAAATCATATGAGACTTTTTGGTTTTGCAAAACGGAATGATAGTTAAATCACAAATCAGTTATTTACAGTATCCGTGGTGGATGAAGTTAAAGATTTTTTTTTTTGGGGGGGGGGGGGGGGGGGGTCTTTACCGCTTCAATGTCTGAGACAAATTCAGGTTGGGATCTAAATTCTGTGTTTAAAAAATTCCTCATTTCTGTCACTCTCCACCTGTGCACTGACCACCTTCAGGAGATGAATGGTGAACTGCATGATTCATCATCTTGCAATTGAAATGGTTGACATGTGCTGATAATGAGGGTCGAGGTCGGTAAAATATCACCTACACACAGATTTTTAAAAAATATTCACTTTTTTCCCTTGACCAGCCAAAAGTTTGCTGCTTCTGGGAAACTTGTCACTATAGAATTTGATTGAGGTCAAACGATCCTCGGCTTTATTAGGCGCAAGAAGGGAGATTGTTAAATAGCTTTACAATTTTTATCTCCCTTATAGAAAACAAAGTGATTTCGAGAAATTCCTCTCTCTCTCTCTCTCTCTCTCTCTCTCTATTCTCTCTTCTTTCTCTTTCTCTCTCTATCTGTCCTTTTCTCCTCTCTCTCTCTCTCTCTCTCTCTCTCCCATCTCTCTTCCCCCTTTGTCTCTCTTTCACACACACACACACACACAAACATACACACACATACACACACAAGCATACATACACGCTTGGCTAGTGAATACTTTATAAGGCATCTCTGGAATAAAGAACCTAAAAAAAGAGGAAACAGCACAAAGCAAATCAGAAAAAAAAGAACAAAACGGCCTCCATTATTTTAAAGGGAGTTTTAAAAACAAAGAAGGAAATTAAAGACAAACAAGGAAGAAACCAAAGAAGAAAACGACGAACACACAAGAAGGAACACATGCAAACTATTAAGAAAAAAAAGAGAAAAATGTGTCTTAGATAGATAGATCAGACAGACAGACAGACAGATAGATAGAAAGGGGGATAGATAGATAAATAGATAGGTATATAGATAGGTGTAGGTAGATAGATAAGTAGACAGACAGAGACAGACAGATAGACAGATATATACATACATACATACACATACATTCATACATACATACATTCATACATGCATACATACATATATACATGTGCATATATACATACATTCATACTTGCAGACATACATACAGAGACAGACAGATAGATAAATAGATAGATAGACAGTAGATAGATAGATAGATAGATAGATAGATAGATAGATAGATAGATAGATAGATAGATAGATAGATAGATAGATAGATTAGATAGATACGTGTGTGTATCTTAGTCTGTGTGTATGTGTTTTGTGGTGTTTGTGGTGTTTGTGTGTGTGTGTGTGTGTGCGCGCGTGCGCGTGTATGTGTTTATAAAAGACGAAAGATTGGAAGAAACTTCTCCTAACCACGAAATCTGGCAAGACAGACAAAGCAGGGTGGATGTGAGTGAGTAATTGAAACGTCAAATCTGCTTGACTGTGGATACGTCAACCTGTCAACCCTGATCAATACACACAACTTGCAGCTGATGCCTCGACCCTCCCACTTTCTTCCACAGCCTCCTGGGCTTTCTTCTTCTTCTGTCCCTCTCCCTGCATTCCGTCATTCTCTGTCCTCAGTGCTTTGCTGGCAACATGGAATCGGAATTGCAAAACATGGGGAGGGAAAAGAAATTTGCCGACAAGCTTATCGAAGTGACTGCATATTTCATTCAGATTACGGTTTTGGAAAGGACGAAAATATCCAACATTATTTGATATGTTTCTCTCTTTTTGTCTCTTTTTCTTTCTGTTTTGAAAGAAAGAAGGAAAAATGTTTAGATGGGTGCTTCGCGTTTTTTTTTGTTTGTTTGTTTTGTTGTTGTTGTTTTTTGTTGGTTGGTGGTGGTGGTGTTGTTGTTGTTGCTGTTGTTGTTTGTTTATTTGTTTGTTTGTTTGCTTGTTTTTGTTTTCCAGACGAGCACTGTTCTCCACCGCACAAAAACAAATATTGTCCGTTCATAACAGCATCCAGGAAACCAAAGAATTTCTTTTTATTGATGTTGTCTGTGAATTTTTAACTGTCGTGCCACTGTAACTTCAGATGACATCTGCAACACTACATGTACAGTATACAGACAGGGATCAAAATGCATATGTGGCTGGGCTGCTTTTTCGTTCTTTGTGACCGTGATATGAGACTGACGTTGTATGAGCTATTTACAACCTATATGTTCGTGAGTCTTGTCACACGAAACCATCCCCAACAAAAAATAAAATTGTCACTGAGAATATTCATCAAACAAAGAAACACAGAGATGTGGATAAAAGACAAACATAAGAGAGCAAAAACCTAATAGAAATACAACAAGCAGGCAGTTGAAATATAAGAAAAAGGGGACTTGAGCAGGAAAAAAGAACAAAAATACCACCACCAGTGCAAACACATGCATGAATTACTACCGTTTTAAGGGATAAATTCTTAAAAAGAAAAAGAAGCAGAACGTGAAAATAAAAACGGACAATAAAACGAAACAAAAAAGAGGAAAGAAAGATGACCAGAAATGTCGTCCAAACCACGAACTGTCCCCAGACAGACACAGCAGGGTGGGTGTGGGCGAATAATTGAAACGTCAAATCTGCCGACTGTGGATACGTCAACCTGTCAACCCTGATTAATACATACATCTTGCAGCTAATGCCTCGATCCTCCTCTCCTTCCCCTTCCTTTTTCCATTATCTGCCAAACTTTCTTTTTCTGCTCCCTCAACCCCTCTCCCCTCGCTGTCCCTTCTCACTCTTATCCTCAGTGCTTCATTGGCAAAATGGAGTTGACGAAGCGCTGGACACGTAGGACAAACATTGCCAACAAGCTTAATAAAGCGACAGCAGATTTCATTGACATACTGATTTTGGGAAGGAATCGTACTCAGATATTAAACTTTTTTCTTTGTCTCTTCATTTCTGTGTAAGTTTCCCCCCATTTTGGAAACGAAAAGGAGAAGTATTTAGATTGATCCCGTGAGTTTCTGTGCTTATGAGAAGTACGGTCATGTTTCGTCTTTCTTGTTAGTCTGAACTTGATGGTCACTCTATACTCCCACATGAAGGCGGATGTACTCTGCGGGGCATACAAGCAGCAAACAAAACCTTTTCCATTGTTGGTGGTGATGGTTGTTGTTGTTGTTGTTTTTGTTGTTGTTGTTGTTTTGCCAAATTTTTATCCATTGACGGCGTAATAACTTAAGATGAACTGTAAAACAGAAGTAAAACAAATGAATATGGATAAAAACTTGTGTCCGGTTGATGCGCTCTTTGAATCCGTGTGAACAGGATGTGAACCTGATTACCTATGAACCGTTTGAACTTATAATAATGAGTATCGTTATACAATGTGCAACCTTTGATTAAATCAGCCCAATATCCGTATGTAAAGTGTTGAGGGATTAAACAGTTTCCCACACAACGCAGCAAGCAAAGCAACTCGGTTCCAGTTTCAGTTTCTCAAGACAACATTTAAATGCTTGGAATAAATTCCAAGTGTGCTGACGCCACAGGTGCTATGTGATGGAGAAGATCCAAAATGATCATGACATAAGCCATAAGCTGCACATAATCCATATGCGCTGGCAAAGTCTTGAAATTCTTAAATCATCAACTCTACTTATAAGTGAGATTTCTTATCTATATCCACAATTTGTGTCTTGATATGAGCCATTGACCATTCCACTTCAAAAATGCTAAAATACTACTTTTATTCAAATCTGGAGACTGCACGAAGCCTTCAGATTTACAGACCAAATTCTGTTTTCATTCATTCAAAAAAAATTGCAAGAAGGGAAAGAGCAAAAACAAAAAGAAAGACACACATCTGTGAGTGAAAAAGAATTGTTTCGCATTTATAACAGATTAAAACGCAGAAGGAATTAAAGTCAAGAAAAAAAATAAGAAAATAGAAACGGGTCAGAAAATGAAAGAAGGAAAGAAAAACAAAATGCATCCCAAACCAAGAAATCTCCCAAGACAGGCGAAGCAAGGTGGATGTGAGTGAGTAATTGAAACGTCAGATGTCCTGACTGTGGATACATCAACCTGTCAACCCTGATCAATAGCTAAAAGTTGCAGCTGATGCTTTGCTATTCCCTCCACCCTCTTCTCCCTGCCTTCTCCCGTTGCCTTCTAAACTTTTGTCTTTGCTCACCTCCTGCCCCTTGACGTTCTTCGTTTTCACTGGCTAAATAGTGATATGCAGCCAGGATTTATGATGACGTGCTGTCAGGATACGTGATGACATGCAGTCAGGATACATGGTGACATGCTGTCAGGATACGTGGTGACATGCTGTCAGGATACGTGGTGACAGGCAGTCAGGGTAGATGGTGACATGCTGTCAGGATACGTGGTGACATGCAGTCAGGATATGTGGTGACATGCTGTCAGGATACGTGGTGATATACAGTCAGGATACATGGTGACATGCAGTCAGGATACGTGGTGACATGCTGTCAGGATGCGTGTTGACATGCTGTCAGGATACATGGTGACATGCAGTCAGGATACATGGTGACATGCAGTCAGTTTACATGGTGACATGCTGTCAGGATACGTGGTGACATGCTGTCAGGATACATGGTGACATGCAGTCAGGATACATGGTGACATGCTGTCAGGATACGTGGTGATATACAGTCAGGATACATGGTGACATGCTGTCAGGATACATGGTGACATAGGATACATGGTGACATAGGATACATGGGGACATGCTGTCAGGATATATGGTGACATAGGATACATGGGGACATGCTGTCAGGGTACATGGTGACATGCTGTCAAGATACATGGTGACATAGGATACATGGTGCATACAGACAGGGTACATGGTAACATGCTGTCAGGATACATGGTGACATAGGATACATGGTGCATACAGACAGGGTACATGGTAACATGCTGTCAGGATATATGGTGACATAGGATACATGGTGCATACAGACAGGGTACATGGTGACATGCTGTCAGGATACATGGTGACATAGGATACATGGTGACATACAGTCAGGATACGTGGTGACATGCTGTCAGGATACATGGTGACATACAGTCAGGATACATGGTGACATGCCGTCAGGATATATGGTGACATACAGTCAGGATACGTGGTGACATGCTGTCAGGATACATGGTGACATGCTGTCAGGATATATAGTGACATGCTGTCAGGATATATGGTGACATACAGTCAGGATACATGGTGACATGCCGTCAGGATATATGATGACATACAGTCAGGATACGTGGTGACATGCAATCAGGATACATGGTGACATGCAGTCAGGATATATGGTGATATGCAGTCAGGATATATGGTGACATGCAGTCAGGATACACGGTGACATGCAGTCAGGATACATGGTGACATACAGTCAGGATATATGGTGACACACAGTCAGGATATATGGTGACATGCAGTCAGGATACATGGTGACATGCAGTCAGGATACATGGTGACATGCAATCAGGATATACGTTTATAGTGACATGCTGTCAGGATACATGGTGAAATACGGTCAGGATCTCTGAACATTGAAGGAACACAATTTCGCCAACAAAACCTGTTGCAAAGACTCGGTAGTTTGGTGCAACAGACTGGTGACTGGGAGATTGTAAATTCAAATTCTCATCTGTCTGAAATGTCACTGTAGGATTTCCCCCTTGACCAACCAGCTCCTAACTAGAGTGAAGTGTGTCGTGAGCTTGTTTGGGAAGACTAAAACCACAGACTTAAGTGTCATCCTCTCGTATGCCTTCTGGTATTGACCACCTGCTCACACATTGCGGGCAGAATTTTTAGTGGTGTGAGATCCCCCTACCGCCACCAAAACAAGTGTCATTCTCCTACATAAAAGTAAAACTGAAAAAAATATAATCTCTCCATTTTCATTTTCTATGATTTTTCTGAATGTAAATGTAAATAGAATTCGGATGCACCTAACGGCTTGACCATATCACCTCTCCATTTTATTTTCTGTTTTTTTTTCTTCTGTATTCTAATGAATGCAAGTTTGCGTGCACCCACTAACCGCACATTCCATCCTGTTAGCTTCCCATTGCCGGCTATTGAACGGGAAAGCAAACAAGCATGGTTAAAACGTGTTTTATTTTTTTGTTCTTCCTCCCACCTTTTTTTCCCCCGCGTTCTTGTGAAATTGTGTCTGTGTGTCAGCCTGCAGCGCGTGGGCAAGTGCGTAATGGCTTCCGTTGTTTTATGGCCATTTTGTCAAAAGTTGTCACGTTCGCAGTGATGGTCTGTTTTGTTTTTTCATGCATCAGAATTTTTGTTCTCGTTTAAAGAGTGAAGGTTGTGCTGCTGACAAGGCTATTAGCGTTGTTTAGTTTCACATTTACTCTTTAGAGAAAGAGAGTACGTTGGTAACACACAATGGTATTCTCCCGTGGGGATGCCGGGGGCTTTTTCAGTATAAATTCAAGAGGGGTTCAAAGCACTCGCGAAATTCCATATGCGTTCCATCCAATCTGCCACTGGTTATCTGGCAGACTCCTTCAGCCTGCGCGAAACCCTATGCGCTTGCGAGGTTTTGGAAATTCTGTGCTACACATTTCTTTTTTCTTTTCTGTCACTCTCTTTGTTTCTTTCTTCCCTTCTGTACTTTCTGTCATTTCCTCCTATCATTTTCTGCCTTGCTGGTCCATTCATCTGTATGTGTTCGATAAAGTCTTACCTACTTTCTCTTAGGATTGATAATTGGGTTCATATATTAAGTGCATTTTTGGCTCTAGAGAAATTACATATGCGGAAGCAATTTTCGGTAATTTAAGCCCGTTCGTATATATGCTTAAATGTCCTTAGTTATGTTTAACTTTGTATTCAGGTATGTTTTTTAAATTCCATGTGCAAATATATATTGGACGGAGTGGTCAACGCCAGGGGCATCTCCTTAGATTATGTGCGCGAATGCATTGATATGTATACTTCATTTTCTTTTCCTTTTTTTTGTTCTTCTTGTTATTGTGTACATAAATTGAAACGGTTATAGCTTTGACATGGTTTTACGCAATCGACAGGGCTTGAAACAAAAATGCAGTACCCTAATAACACAGTGGTATATGATCGAGAGAGAGAGAGAGAGGAGAGTGCAAGGGAGGGGAGGTGAGGAGGAGGAGAGACAGGTGCAGGAGAGACAGATGAGAAATAGAGACGTTAGAGTTGCTCATAATTAGGATCAACATTGTATCAATATTTTCTCGGTTTGTTTTAAGCGTTCCAATTTTTCTAGGGTGCGTGTTTGGCCGTTTGTTTTGCCCACACTGTCCGTGCAGGCGATAAGTTGCTTCATAACCTGCGTATTCCATCTTGGGGGGGGGGGGGGGTGCCCACTGGGTGTTTCCATAAGCCATCGAACAATGACATGGCATATGCGATCTTGATGTTTTACGTGCGTATACACACGGAAAGTCGGTCCAAGCCAAAACAGCATTCAAGAAGATGACAAGCATTCTTACCAACAAATGCCTATCAATTAACATCAGGAAGAGAGTTCTTGAATGTTCTATAGAACCAACACTGTTGTACGGATGTGAGGCGTGGACAGTCAACAAGCAAACCGAAGAATGTGGTTTTAAGAAGAATGTTGAGAGTTCCATGGACAGCAAAGAAAACAAATGAGACAGTCTTGATAGGCAGAACAAGTAGTCATTCAAGGAAGATTAGGAAAAGACAGGCAATATTTATAGGCCATTTTATGAGAAAGGGCGATTTGGAGCACCTGGTCACAACGGGAAAGCTGGAGGGAAAGAGAGCACCAGGTAGACCCAGGCAGAAAATGCTAGACGGACTTGCAGAGTGGCTGAAAACGAGGAGGGTGGAGGAGATGCTTGGGGCAACAAGAGATAGAGACAGATGGAAGTCCATGATCGCCAACGCCATGCGGCAGGGACCGATGATGATGATGATTTATGATGATGATGATGATACACACGGAGGGCATTAACAGATCTGCACACATGTTGACCTGGAAGATCGGAAAATGATCCACTCTTTACCCACAGCTGGGAGATACTCAGGCAGGATTGAACCTCACACCTTCCGAGTGGAAATCTGACGTCTTACCCACTTGACCTTTGTGCCCGTCAAACTCGCTGTAAATGATAAAAGGAGGAGATGGGAAGAAGGTAACGAAGAGGAAGATCTGATACAGGAGGAAAAAATAAAGACAGTGATTCCTGGCAAGATAACCATCCCAATACTGAAGCACCCACATCATGAGAGTAGTGAGACAAGAATAAGTAGAACAGAGAGAGAGAAAGAGGAAGGCAGAGAGAGAGCATCTCCACTTTGTCCTGAGTAGCAAAAACGGAAGCCAGACTAAGAGTGACCACATCGAAAAGTTTGGTAGATATCGGACACTTCGTAAGAGTGCACCATGTTAGCAAAGTGCTTTTTCAAGGAGTTTGAAGGTTCAGAGAAAGAGACGTGAAACTTTTGTGTTTCCCCTTTCTAACCTACTTTTTTTATGGCCTGACAGAATTTGTATGATGGTGACAGAGGAACGGGACTGAGGGATCGAGGATGGGTGAGTGGAAAGATGCCGAGGACAAAGGACGGCTTTTCAGAAAAATGAGAGACAGAAAATGGATTAAAACAAAGGGACAAACAGACAGACGGATGGACAAAAATGAATCTTGCTGTTCCTTTATTTCATTTTCTATGACAAAAAATACTATCTCTGCGTGTTCCTCTTATTTCACTTTTCTATGACAAAAAATACGTATCTCTGCGTGTTCCTCTTATTTCACTTTTCTGTGACAAAAAATAGATCTCTGCGTGTTCCTCTTATTTACTTTCTATGTCGCCTGTACCGTCAGAACAAAAATGAGGCAACTGAAAAGTGGTTTCTAAGAAGAATGTTGAGAGTTCTATGGACAGCAAAGAAAAACGAGACAGTCTTGAAGGAGGCGGACACAAGACGATCATTAATATAGAAGATTAGGAAAAGACAAGCAACATTTATGGGACATTTTATGAAAATTAGGAAAAGACAGGCAACATTTATATGACATTTTATGAAGGAACAGAAATCAGATCACCTGGTCGCAACAGTAAAGCTGGAGGGAAAGAGAACTCTAGGTAGACCCAGTGAGAAAATGTTGGACGGATTTGCAGGATGGCTGAGGATAGACAGGGTGGGAGCTGGAGATGTACATGCAGCGACAAGGGATAGATTCGTGTGGAGGGCCATGATGGCCAACACCACGTAGCAGGGCACATGTGTGATGTGATGATGATGATGATGACGTCTGGTAGCGGGGAGAAAGAGTTGACGATCGGCAGCTAGCCAGACTGCCTAGAGGAGTAGGATATTGTGTGCCTGCAATGTCTCCCTCACACCCTCCATCCAAGTCTTCCTTGGTCTTCCTCTTTTTTTGATCCCTGACGCTCGGAAGGCAGGCTGGTGGATCCTCCCCGTGGGGATGCCGGGGTCTCTTTCAGTATAAATAGTATCCCCACCTTTTGGATATTCTGTGCTAGAAATTTCCTCTCTCCTGTCACTCTCTTTGTTTCTTCCTCCTTTGCTTTCTGTCATATCTTCCTATCATTTTCTGCCTTGCTGGTCCATTCACCTGTATGTGTTCGATAAAGTCTTACGTGCATTTTCTTAGGATCGATGATTGGGTACATGTATCAAGTGCATGTTTGGCTGTGGGGAAATGAGATATGCGGAAGCAATTTTATCTATGTTTTAGCGTCCTTGGTTATGTTTAATTTTGTATTTCAGGTGTGTTTTTTTAAATCCCCTGTGCAATAATTTGGACGGAGTGGTCAACGCCAGGGGCATGTTCTTAGCTTATGTGCGCGAATGCATTGATAAGTGAACTTAATTTTCTTTTCCCTTTTTTTTTCCCCTTGTTGAAGTAGTGTGTACGTTTTGAAACGGTTATAGCCCTGGCTCTACGCAGTCGGCTGGCCTTTTAACAACAACAAAAAGCATGACAGGCTGGTGGATTGGCATACGATTCAGGTGTCCAAACCACCTGATCCTTTGTTGATATGTTGATGGGCTGGTGTTGATCCCACCAGTTCTCTTATCTTGGAGTTGAAGACCATGTCCCGTCGTGTCTTGTGTGTAGGCCCGCCTCAAACATCGCATTTCACAAGCGGTAATCTTGCTGTCAAAGGGGCTTTGCAAGCATCCATGTTTGGCACTGGTATGTCAGTGCGACAATAAAGATGGAATTAATGAGCTTGGCCTTTGTTTGCATGGGGGGCATGTTTGGGTGAGTGAACAGAGGTGCAATGATGGCTGAGGCTATCTTTTTGGATCCCGGTCTCGATTTCCTTGTTGAATCTGCAAGTATTCAAACTCATTTATTAAACTGACCTGTGTGCCATTGATGCTGACAGTAAGATTGTCAGGTGCTCTGCTAATTTTCATAACCTGGGTCCTATTGATGATCATCCTGATATCACACTTATTACAAACAAAGTTTAGGTTGGTGGTATGATCTTGGAGCTGGGTTTTTTCTTTTTTGTTTTTTTGTTGTTGTTTTGTTTTGGTTTTGGTTGTTTTGTGTGTGTGTGTGTGTGTGTGTGTGTGTGTGTGTGTGTGTGTGTGTGTGTGTGTGTGTGTGTGTGTGTGTGTGTGTGTGTGTGTGAGTGTGTGTGTGTGAGTGTGTGTGTGTGTGTGTGTGTGTACCAAGCTCTGGTCGTCTGCGAAGAAACACTCATTCATTGCCTCTGATTCAGGGTGCGATTCCTTCGTTATTCTGTCTGTATATACAATAAACATGAGTGGCGACAGTACACACCCCTGGCAACATGGACAACGCTTTGAACCAGGCTGTGAGCCCTTCTCGTGTGTACGCTCGTGCTGTTGGCCTAGATTGCTCGGCTGTTATCCAACGGTTGTCCTCTGACAGTGTATTGCTCCAGTTCTTGCCATCGTTTGTCTCTGTTCACCCTGATGAAGGCTTTCTCCTTGTGTACAAAGATAGTGTTAAGTTCTTTGTTGTACTGAATGGTCTACTCGCTTAGCTGCCTGAGCGCTAACATGACATCTGTACACCCTCATTGCTTTCTGAATCCCATTTGGGTGTTACTTAGTAAGGATTCCACCTTATGTCTCGTGCACCTTTCCCAGACTTTGGGCAGAATCATCTAAACACGAAAACATGCCATATCCCTTAAAGTAGTGAAACACTACTGTTGATGTAGCACAAAGAGAGAGAGTAAGACAGAGAGACAGAAAGAGAGCACCTTTCCTTTTCAGTATTTTCATACGGAAAATCTGAACGAAGGGAAACCACTTAAACTCTCTGGGATGCGGCCAGGCAATTCAGAAAATGCGACATGCTGGCATAGTGTTTTCCAGTCCATAGAGAAATGGAATAGAGTAAATGCAGGTACGTTCTTACGGTCCAAAGAGAAGGGGGAAAGTAGGGTTGTCTGCCTTGCAGTGATAAGAACAAAGACAGAAAAACAAAGACAAACAAAACAGACCTGTTACTCGTCAGAATGAATTGTCTGAAACAACACAAACAACACAAACAACACAAAACAGGACAAAAAACCTTTGAGGAAGACAACGCTGTGAAAAAAAGACCAAAACAAAAACAAAAAAAACATATCTGCGTTTACTGTCCTTAGCAATGCAGACCCTGCAGTGGTTTTCTTCTTGTAATTAGAAAAACGGAGGTCGAATTTCTGCAGTTCTTTTTCTGCCAGCCCCCACCCCCCATACACACACACACTCTCATTCTCCACTCTCTCTCTCTCTCTCTCTCTCTCTCTCTCTCTCTCTCTCTCTCTCTCTCTCTCTCTCTCTCTCTCTCTCTCTCTCTCCCCGTCTGAAGTATAGTTTAAGGACATGACAAAATTTTGTCACTGCGTCAGACACAAGAGGGGACAGTAAATGGCAAGGGGGAGGAGGGGCTGGGGATGGAGGAGAAAAAAAGATGGGGGGGGGGCTGAGAGGAGGGAGGAAGCGAAGTATCGGTGACAATTTTGCAATTCCGATTCCAATTTGCTGTTGGAGCACCAAGGATAAAGACTGTGGAGGGAGGTGGGGAGGGGGGGAGGCAGAGAAAGAAAGCTCAGGAGGCAGTGGACAGAGGCCATGGGGCGATAGACGGAGAGCGCTGCATCAGTTGCAACTTGTGGCTATTGATCCCGGCAGACAGGTTGACGTATGCACGATCAGACCCACTTGACGTTACAATTGCAGTTTGTTCAAGGGGGGGGAGGGGGTTCGAAGCACTCGGACAATTCCATATACGTTCCATCCAATCTGCTAGTAGTTAAAAGGCAAACTCGTTGAGCCTACTCGAAACCTATGCGTTCGCGAGGTTTTGAAATGGGGCTTATGAAACAGTGAATCGACACCACCAGAATGATCGGAGCATTAACCCTTTAACTCCCGCACTCTGTCCACCAGCACTCTGCATTGTCAGCCACGCTAGCAAAGCAAAAACTTAACCCTCGGACTCCTTTAACGTATCCACCAGCTTCGTGTAGGAAGCTGATGGAGGTTGAAGGAGTCAAAGGATTAAGTTTTTGCGGTTGATGGATAGAGTGCGGGAGTCAAAGGGTTCAGATGGGCAGCGAACAGGCCAAGTTTTACGTTGCAGCCCGGGATTGAACTCAAGACATCTAATTTTTTTAAGGATCATTGCACTCAGCCAGGTTACATTTGAGGTCACCTCCCCCACCCCACCCCACATTTTCTACGCCGCATTAATGGCCACAGAAACTGGAACAATTTTTACAATGCGATGATGATGATGTCGATGATGATGATAATCATGATGCTATGGAGTTCCATCTAGGGTTGAGACTGCGTGACAGGGCTGTACTCTACGCTTACTATCATAATATATCCTGGCGTCAACCAAGCCCGAGAGATACAGACACCTGCGGTGCTGGTCAGAAGATTTGAGCGACACCCTCGATGACCCATCCGTGAAGATGATGAGACTCGACTGTGTGGTCCCAGTCTTCCCAATGAGCCCATATCACGCCCAATTCTGGGTAGGAGCCGGTAAGAGCCGAAAAATCCCACAAGGATTTTTGAAGGGACTGGTGGAGATTCGAACCCACAATCTTCCAGTCGATAGTCCGTTGCGCTAACCACTACACCATGGTGACTGGTCGAGACACCTAGTTTTAATTACTCTTTCACGCCCACCCAGCTTTTACGGTTTCGAAAAGATTTTTATGTACATATATATACATACATACTTTTTAATGGACACAAAAAGGCAGTATTCAGTAGCTTGGTCATCTGACCAGTATGCCACCCACAGCTGGCTCCACAAGCATAACAAAAAGACATCTGGATTTGAAGCGAGAGGCAGATCACAGGTCTGTATTATATCGAGAAAGGCTTTATGTCACTCAGCAGTTCTCCACTTTAGGACTTATGCCTCGCTGCTACCCGCCAACTCTCTCTCTCTCTCTCTCTCTCCCTCCCTACGATAACCGTGATAGTGTAAGTGGACAGATCGTTATTGTTATTGTGACTTTTGTTTAAAGCTCAGCCGACTGCGTAGAGCCATATCAGGGCTGTAGCTGTTTCAAAACATACAATACTTCAACAGGAAAAAAAAGGAAAAGAAAATTAAGTACACATATCAGTATGTTTAACTCTAGTTCACATTTCAGTCCTTTACTCACACTAGACGAAGCAGTAGGGAAGTTTCAGTCTTTTTCTCCTAATTTTTGTATTTGGTGTTTGTTCGTTTGTGATGTTACGTTTGATAAAGAAAATTTGCGTCTGTTTTGTCTGGTTGTGTAAAATACACGTTCTGATTCTTTTTTCGTGTTTTTTTCTGGTTCTAGTTCACATTAACTTAACCTGTGCCACTGACCGCATTGTTTGTTTGTTCAACGAAAAGGTCAGACGAAAGAGATGAAAGATTTTGGTGTGAAAACTCTGCTACCTGACACCAACTACTACCTCACCTACGAGGGCTCCCTGACACAGCCCGCCTGTCATGAAACCGTCACCTGGGTCCTCTTTAACAAGCCCATCTACGTGTCCAGAATACAGGTGAAACTCATCATCATCATCATCATCGTGTGCGTTTACGATCATGGCCCTTCATATGAATCTATCCCTTGTTGCTGCAAGTACATCGTCCACCCTCTCTGTCCTCAGCCACCCTGTAAGTTCATCCAGTATTTTCTTCCTGTCTAACCTGTCGGCGTCACCGGCATCACCATCTCCGTCCGGGCCGCTCTGTCTTGACTTCTGTGGACAATTTCTTGATTCTTTAGGCCACTGACGTTGGTTATTTTCTCGATGTATAAGATTGGAGGTCTGCCTTTCTTCATTTTTGCCATTTCTTGAAAGATGATTGCCTTGAGGTCCGTTCTCTTGCTGCGTGACACATGACCAATGTATTTCAGTCTTCTCTTCGTGATGTCTGCCAATAGTTTTCTGGTGGTATCAAGCCCTTCCAGGACACTTTCATGAGTTCTTCTGTCAGTGCATTTGACACGTAGTAGTTTCCGATAAAGTCACATCTCTGCTGCCTCAATTATTCTGCAATCAGTTTTATCAGAGTCCAGGCTTCGCATTCATAAATCATGACTGGCCAGATCAAACATATTTAGAAGTGTAACTTTCAGGCCATTTGGTGTGCCTCTGTCTTTCCAGATGTTGTGTTGGACCACTTTTTGCTTTGCGATTCCAATTCTTATTTTGATGCCTTTGGAGCAGGTTCCATCATCAGTTTTTTACAGAACCAAGATATTTGAAATCCTTAACATTTCTAAAAGAACTTTGTTAATTGTGATGTCATGATTGTTTTCAGTGTCTTTGCCTTTGATATGTAGCACTTTTCTATTCTTGGCCCCGCCTAATTACTAAAAAAAAAGGGGGGGGGGAGAAAACCTAGAACTATGACTAAGCGCTGTAAATTTGGACCTACGTAGCCTAGGTTGGATGTTGTGCTGTTGATATGATGGCGGCGGTGCTGGTGGAGGTGGTTGCGTGTTTGTGTGTGTAACGCAATATTTATGTCAGTTTTTTTTATATTATCATTATTGTTAACATTGTAGAGTCTTGAGCGGTATGTATTGGAATGAGCCGAGTAAATCGTAATGAATTATTAGTGTCACTATTATGTATGTGTGGGTATGTACGGGCCTCTGTGTGTGCGTAATTGTATGTTTGATGGAATACTCTTCGACAGTCATGGGAATCGGTTTGGTTGCAGTCACAGTGTTTGGTTGGAATTTTCTTTAGAATATTTGTTCATATATCTCTCTATACATGTATTTATGTCTTATGACTGGGATTAAGTTACTTGTTATGCATGTGAGTCAGTGCTCATGCAGGAATGTGTGATGCCTGTCTGTCTGTCTGTCTGTCTGTCTGTCTGTCTGTTTATGTGTGGCATGTAACTGTGTGTCTGTCTGTCTGTCTGTGTTTACGTATGTGTCCATGTGCATGTGAGGGAATCTCTGTGTATGTATGAGTAAACGATATATAACAATGTGCGTGCGCGATTGTGTGTGTGCGTGCGTGTATGGGTGCGCGTGTGCGCGCGTATGTGCGCGCGTGCTGGCTTTTGTATGTGTGTGTGTGTGCGTGGTGTGTTGTGTGTGTGTGTGTGTGTGTGTGTGTGTGTGTGTGTGTGTGTGTGTGTGTGTGTGTGTGTGTGTGTGTATGTGCATATGGGTGTGTCTGCTCGCGTGCGTATGTGTGTGTGTGTGTGTGCGCGCGCGCGCGCGGTCGTGTGTGTGCGCGTGCGTATTGTTACAGCTGGACACGTTGAGGCAGTTCCAGAAACGTCTGTACGGGGAGGAGTCAGTGACCCAACTGGCCGGCAACAGACGTCCTGTCATGCCACTCAACAACAGAGCTGTCAGAACCAACATCAACTATCCTACCACAGTACCATGCGTTCTGATTTCTATAGAAATTCACTCATGATCCTTTATCACAAACAGGGACCTAAGTCGCACTCGAACGAATCGAGATAGAACATCAGAAAGGTGATAAAGGTCTATCCGGGAGAAACTGATATTTGAGTAATACTTGTTCTTTAGGTTTCTCTCTAGGTGTGCGATATGAGCTACACGGTGAAATTCATCTTAACCCTTTGACTCCCACTCCATATTTACCAACTGCGAAAACTTAATCTTTTGACCCCTTCATCCTATCCACTAGATTCCTGCAGAAGCTGATGGATAGGGTGAAGGGGTCAAAGGGTTAAGTTTTTGCTTTGCCAGCATGGTTGAGACTATGCAGGCTGCTGGTGGACAAGGTGCAGGAGTTAAACGGTTAAACGAGTGTTAAAATTAAATGATTATGATGATATCCCTCGGGAACGCTTCGTTGAAATTATCCAAAACTGGCAGATTTCAAACCGCTGCCACCGCAACTTAACCCCATACAAAGTTGAAACACTATATGCATCGTTTTAAAGCTCGTGGTATGTCAAATTCCCAACACTGCACACATAAATTCAGAATATCTCAAATGCACTTGTATCATAGTGGTTGCTTAGGAAACTCTGTCTGTGCATGTTCTCAAATTTTCTGGTCCATTTTCTCAAAATAAGGATTATGAACATGCGACATACCGATTGGCTGCAACTCCTACGTATTTTTGTCCTAGACGCTTCTGTATCAGAAGACAAAAAATTCATGTCTGTTCCAATGATTCCAGTGACTTGATGTCTCGAAAAGTCGACTTATGTCCCTATTTGTGATAATGAGTCACAGTTTCTCTTTACGTGCATTGAGTGGGTGGAGAGAGAGAGAGAGAGAGAGAGAGAGAGAGAGAGAGAGAGAGAGAGAGAGAGAGAGAGAGAGAGAGAAAAGAAGAAGAATCTTTGAGCAGATATTGTAAACAGTAAACAATCTTTTTCACCCTACTCAGTTAATCTAAAGCCTGCTTTTATTTAGTGCTGCATCTTTACATCTTGAACATCGAGATCTTGTTTCTTTATCTTTTTATGCTGATGACAAAGGCTATTTGCTAAAAACATTTTCATATTGTTTTTCAAATAATAAAATACTGTTTTTCTACTGCCCAGTTTTCATGCTGCCTTTCATGCTGTCATTGCCCTCACGCCGCTTGTTTCACTTTTTCGAGATGAGCGCGGTAGTGGAGCGGTTAAGACTCTGGTCTTCCAACTAGTAAGTCTGAGTTTGTGTCTGCTTGGGTAACGCCTGTTGGGTAAAGGGTGGAGATTTTTACGATTCCCCGGGCGACATAAGTACAGACCTGCTAGTGCCTGAACTTACCACGTGTGTATACGCACGCAGAACTTCAAATACGCACGTTAAAGATCATGTAAACCATATTAGTGTTCTATGGCTCATGGAAAAGCCAAAACAGGCAGCATGTCCACTCCCGTAAAACGGAGTATGACTGCCTTAGTAGTGGTGGAAAAAAGGACGTACATGTAAAAACTTACTCGTATATTCGAGTGAAAGATAGAATCGCAGACTACGAACAAAAAAGTTCTTTAGCACACTAGCAAAGTAAATCTGCATGTGTTCAGTAAAAGTCCCAACGCTATGAAATCATTAGGAGCTGGCTACACTCGGGCTGGCTACACAGCCGACCATCTGGAGAGACTCTGCACTGTACTGCTACCAGGTCTTTTCATAGTAGTTCCTGTTCTGATCCGACACACGCAGGACACTAACAACTAAATTCCCTAATGACGACAGTAATCACTCATTCACAGAGCCAGGCTGAGTGGGCATCCCTCCGGCAAATAGACTATCACCATGGGCATCCCTCCGGCAAATAGACTATCACCATGTCTATCCAAAAGAAGACTGTCACCATGTCTTTCCAAAAGAAGACTGCCATCATGTCTTTCCAAAAGAAGACTGCCATCATGTCTTTCCAAAAGAAGACTGTCACATGTCTTTCCAAATGAATCAGACTTCCACTATGTCTTTCCAAAAGAAAGCAGCTACTATGTCCTTCCAAAAGAAGAGTGCCATCATGTCTTTCCAAAAGAAGAAGAATGTAACCACGTCCTTCCAAAAGAAGAGTGCCACCATGTCTATCCAAAAGAAAACTGATACAATGTCTTTCCAAAAGAAGACTCTCACTATGTCCTTCCAAAAGAAGAGTGCCATCATATCTTTCCAAAAGAAAACTGATACAATGTCTTTCCAAAAGAAGACTGTCACCATGTCTTTCCAAAAGAAGAGTGCCATCATGTCTTTCCAAAAGAAGACTGTCACCATGTCTTTCCAAAAGAAGAGTGCCATCATGTCTTTCCAAAAGAAGACTGCCATCATGTCTTTCCAAAAGAAGACTGTCACCATGTCTTTCCAAAAGAAGACTGCCATCATGTCTTCCCAAAAGACGACTGTCATCATGTCTTCCTAAAAGAAGACTGCCATCAGGTCTTTCCAAAAGAAGACTGCCACATGTCTTTCCAAAAGAAGACTGCCATCACGTCTTTCCAAAAGAAGACTGTCACCAAGTCTTTCCAAAAGAAGACTGTCACCAAGTCTTTCCAAAAGAAGACTGTCACCATGTCTTTGTCACCAAGTCTTTCCGAAAGATGACTGTCACCAAGTCTTTCCAAAAGAAGACTGTCACCATGTCTTTGTCACCAAGTCTTTCCGAAAGATGACTGTCACCAAGTCTTTCCAAAAGAAGACTGTCACCATGTCTTTCCAAAAGAAGACTGTCACCATGTCTTTCCAAAAGAAGACTGTCACCATGTCTTTCCAAAAGAAGACTGCCATCATGTCTTTCCAAAAGAAGACTGTCATCAAGTCTTTCCAAAAGAAGACTGTCACCATGTCTTTCCAAAAGAAGACTGCCATCATGTCTTTCCAAAAGAAGACTGCCATCATGTCTTTTCAAAAGAAAACTGTCACTAAGCCTTTCCAAAAGAAGGCTGTCACCAAGTCTTTCCAAAAGAAGACTGTCATCAAGTCTTTCCAAAAGAAGACTGTCATCAAGTCTTTCCAAAAGAAGACTGTCATCAAGTCTTTCCAAAAGAAGACTGTCATCAAGTCTTTCCAAAAGAAGACTGTCATCAAGTCTTTCCAAAAGAAGACTATCATCAAGTCTTTCCAAAAGAAGACTGTCATCAAGTCTTTCCAAAAGAAGACTGTCATCATGTCTTTCCAAAAGAAGACTGTCACCAAGTCTTTCCAAAAGAAGACTGCCATCATGTCTTTCCAAAAGGACACTGCCATCAAGTCTTTCCAAAGGAAGACAGTCACCATGTCTTTCCAAAAGAAGACTGTCATCAAGTCTTTCCAAAAGAAGACTGTCATCAAGTCTTTCCAAAAGGAGACTGCCATCAAGTCTTTCCAAAGGAAGACAGTCACCATGTCTTTCCAAAAGAAGACTGTCATCAAGTCTTTCCGAAAGAAGACTGTCACTATGTCTTTCCAAAATAAGACTGTCACAATGTCCCTCTGGTAAAGAGACTGATTCCATGCCCTTCCAAAAAGATACGACCACTACATCCTTTCAACGACAGCTCTGCGCTGACCAGCGACACGAAAGACTAGGACTAGAAGAAACTGAGACTGAAAGTACAATATTATCAGACCCAAAGAATCTGGAACAGTTTCACAATGCTGTGATCAGAGATAGCTATGATGATGTCATGGAGTGCCATTTAGAATTCGGACTGCGTGACAGAGTTTGTTATCTGTACACTAGTGTCAACCCGAGAGATACAGATACCTGCGGTGTTGATATGAAGCCAAAAAAAACATACCATAGACATCTATGAAGTGGATGCGACTGAGAATCAGCCGTGTGGTTCCGGTTTTCCCTCTGACCCCATGGCGCACTCAGCACAGGGAAGACGCCAATCCAGGGCGAGAAAAATAATTTCGTTTGGATTATATGTGTTTGTCAAGTTTGTGTGAAATCAATGATTAGGCTTTCATTCATCCTTATATTTTGCTTGTTTTGTTTTCAGGGGGATTTATGCAACATGAAGAAGATAGTCTTTTACCAAGGTACTACATGTGTCTGTCTGTCTCTCTCTCTCTCTCTCTCTGTCTCTCTCTCTCTCTCTCTCTCTCTCTCTCTCTCTGTCACACACACACACACACACACACACACACACACACACACACACACACACACACACACACACACACACACACACACACACACACATACACACACACCTCTGTTTCTTTCTCTCTCTTCAAATAAAGTAGTAATGCTACATATAAAGAAAAAGTCTGGTTGAACGCTATGTTAAAAACATGCGCATTAACTGAAAGAAATAAACTATATACAAATAAAATGTGTGACGAGCAGAAACAGGATATACATATTGGTATCATTCGACCTATGAAATTAATGAACACTTACGTCAGTGATTCGTACACGTGTGCCCTATACACGTGGCTCTGTATGATAAATATTTACTTTGTGTCTGTTTTGTTTTTGTTTGGTTGGTTGCTTGCTTGCTTTTTTGTTGTTGTTGTTGTTGTTGTTTTATGGGGGGTGTTGTTTTTTTGGTTTTGTTTTGTTTTGTTTTTTGAATGTCAGATTGAGTCAAGGATAGACAACAACAAAAAAACCATTATGCTAAGTAAGACATGAAACACATACGCTAAGTAAAACCTCATGATCTTGCCAGCGCGTGGATTTCATGCGCAGGCTTAAGGCTTATATCATGATAATTTTTTTTATGCGGACTGGTTGGTTCTTTTGATAGAGCCGTGGACTCAGGATTTAGTGTCTTGAGTTCAGTCCCAGCCCACAACTTTAAACATTGGCCTGTTTGCTGCCCATCTTAATGTTCGCTGCCCACTTTAATGTTTCCATCATTCTGGTGGTGTCAGCTTAGTGTTTCACAGGTTCCCCTCTCCCCCCCCCCCCTTTCCGCTCCCCACTTCAAGACCTTGCCAGCACTTAGGGTTTGGCACATGCTCAGGGAGTCTGCCAGATAATTGCTGGCAGATTTTGATGGAGCGCATATGGAATTGTCCAAGTGCGATGAGTCCCTCTTAAAGAAACTCCAAACTCCATGGTCAGATTGGATTTTATTCATCACATGGTGTCTGTGGCGTCAGCGCATATGGAATTTATCATGAGCGCAGACACGCCATCTTGAGAGAAGAAAATGAACTCTGTGTGTTTATATTTCGTGTGTGTATCTGTGTAAGTGAACTCTGTGTGTTTATATTTCGTGTGTGTATCTGTGTAAATGAACTCTGTGTATTTATATTTCATGTGTATGTGTAAATGAACTCTGTGTATTTATATTTCATGTGTGTATCTGTGTAAATGAACTCTGTGTATTTATATTTCGTGTGTGTATCTGTGTAAGTGAACTCTGTGTATTTATATTTCGTGTGTGTATCTGTGTAAGTGAACTCTGTGTATTTATATTTCGTGTGTGTATCTGTGTAAGTGAACTCTGTGTATTTATATTTCGTGTGTGTATCTGTGTAACTGAACTCTGTGTATTTATATTTCGTGTGTGTATCTGTGTAAATGAACTCTGTGTGTTTATATTTCGTGTGTGTATCTGTGTAAATGAACTCTGTGTATTTATATTTCGTGTGTGTATCTGTGTAAATGAACTCTGTGTGTTTATATATTTCGTGTGTGTATCTGTGTAAATGAACTCTATTTATATTTCGTGTGTGTATCTGTGTAAATGAACTCTGTGTGTTTATATATTTCGTGTGTGTATCTGTGTAAGTGAACTCTGTGTATTTATATATTTCGTGTGTGTATCTGTGTAAATGAACTCTGTTTATATTTCGTGTGTGTATCTGTGTAAATGAACTCTGTGTATTTATATTTCGTGTGTGTATCTGTGTAAATGAACTCTGTGTATTTATATTTCGTGTGTGTATCTGTGTAAATGAACTCTGTGTATTTATATTTCGTGTGTGTATCTGTGGAAATGAACTCCCTGTGTTTATATTTTGTGTGTATATCTGTGTGTAGCCATACGCAAGTTCGTTCTTGTGGATCGGAATATTATCTGATTTATGTTTTATTTTCCAGTCTTTGTTAGGTCATATGACGTGGCCAAACAGTTGGTTGTTTGTGTTTGGTTTTCTGTGATACAAACACGGATTGATCTAATTTTTGGAGGTTTTTGTTTTGTTTGTTCGTTCGTGCGTGCGTGCGTTCGATCGTCTGTCCGTTCGTTCGTTCGTTTGTTTGCTTGCTTGCTTGCTTGCTTGCTTGCTTGCAGAATGCAATAGGTAATTTCCAGGAAGCCTGTTCCTATTTTCATAATTTTAAAGGAAGAACTATTCAGTTGTCTTTATAGACAGAGTTACAGTATAGTCAGAAGTTATGGCCCAGTATGGGCTTAGAATTCATAGGCAGAAACGGACTTGGATTTGGTTTACAATTCACAACCAGATCTTGACTTGACTTTGCTTCGGAATCACTTTACAGAACTCTGTTTATTTAAGGATTACATGAAAGGTGTGGACTATCTAGCTGTTTGGATAGAACAGTGGATTCAAGATCAGATGTCTCGAGTTCAGTTCCAACCCGTAACATATCAGCCGGTTTTGTTTGCTCCCTCCTCGTCATAAGATCTTACCAGCGTACAGGGTTTTGTGTGGGCTTAAGGAGTATTCTAGATTATCGCTGGAAGATTTATAGATGGAGGGCATATGGGATTGCCCAAGTACAATGAAGTCATCTTTCTTGAGCAACCCAAAGAATTATGATGGCGAACCGATGTAGGGGAAATAACGCATGATGTGCGGTGTATGTTCGTCTAGTAAACTGAAAGATTACTCCCCTTTGACTCTTCCCCCCTTGGACGCTCTCTTTCTCACTCGCATATACATTGATCTATATCAATATCTCGATAGATAGGTAGATAGATAGATATCGATATATGTACATTGATATATAATTAGAGATTCATAAGCGTGCGGGCAGGAACATGCACACTCACACACAGGCATGCATCCTTACACACACACACACACACACACACACACACACACACACACACACACACACACACGCACACACACACACACACACACACATACACACACACATATAATTATATATATATGTATATATATAGATAGATAGATAGACAAACATATATAGATACATATATCACTATGTACCCTACCGCATAGCGTTGGAGATCATGGCCCTCCATACGAATCTATCCCTTGTCTTTGCAAGTTCATCTCCCACCCTCTCTGTCCTCAACCACTCTGCAAGTCTGTCCAATATTTCGAGGGTTGACTACCAGAACCAAGTATCTCGATTTTCTGATAGTTTACAGGAGACGATTTTTTTAACTGGGTTTTCGAGGAGAGGTTATATCTACAGTTTGAGATACAGGTTTTTGGTTTTATTGATAACTGATCAAAAATCAATATCATGGCAAAAACAAAGTCCACCAAGTCAAAGATCACATCAAAAGCATTAGTTCAGTATAAAAAAGTGAAAATTGACAAAACAGTGAGATACTGGGTTCTGGCTGTCAACCCTCGATTTTCTCTCTGGGTCTACTTTTTCTCACAGCTAGCTTTCCTGTTGTGACTAGATGTTCTACTTTCTCTTGCTACATAAAATGGTCTTTAAATGTTGCTTGTCTTTTCCTAATCTTCTTCATTAATTTAATATTCTTTTTGTGTCTACCTCTTTCAAGACTGTTTCGTTTTGTTTTCTTTGCTGTCCATGACTTCTTAGCTATCTTCTTTTGAAACCACATTTCAGTTGCCTCAGTCTTGTTCTGGATTCGCGTGTTGACTTTCCATGCTTCACATCCGTACAACAGTATTGGTTCTACACAACACTGAAGAATTCCCCTCCTGATGTTATTTGATAGGTATTTGTTGGCATTTTCTTGAATGCTGTTTAAGCTTGGCCGATTCTGCTGGCTGTTTCTGATGTGCATCTGCCGTCTGATGAGATGGCTGTTCCCAAATATTCAAACTTATCAGCTTGTCTTAGTGTTGTTTAATTTCTTCCTGCAGTACTATTATTAACATTAGTATCACTGCTCTCTACTCTCCCTTCTTCGTCTGTACTGTATTCGTATGATTGATTGACAGTTCTAAATAATGTTATTTGTCTACGTTTCACCAATCTGTATTCAAAGACTTGTGTCAGATTACGTGCGTTTGCCAGCGCGAGTGCCTGTGTAGGTGTGTGTGTTCGTTCTTTGATTTAACGTCTTTTCACTATAAGTGATATTAGACGGGAAATAAAGATGAGAGTTGGGCGGGTTGGATTGGGGGCGGAGGGGAGACAGAGTAAAAGTCATTAGCAGGTGGGAGAATAGAAAAATGGAACGAGAACTTAACACTAACAAAGGGAAAATTTAACACTAAAATGCGCTGGCAAACGCACGTAATCTGACACAAGGCTTTGAATACAGATTGGTGAAACGTACACAAATAACATTATTTAGAACTGTCAATCAATCATACGAATACAGTACAGACGAAGAAGGGAGAGTAGAGAGCAGTGATGAATCCATCGGCACTGACTCCATCACGACTGGAAACGCACAACGGACCATGATTAATGACCAGTTGGAATTTCCGTGTGCGTGTGGAAGGAGATTCACCACCAAACGCGGCATGAAGATCCACAGGACAAAAATGGGCTGTTTGAAGACACATACGAACCAGCAGCAGCGCACTGCGATAGCAGGTGAGACGTTGGATGACCAAGGCCAGGAATTAAACCATAGTGCCAAGGACATCCACGCTGACGGTTCTGATGCGGATTTTGCACAAGCTCTTAACGCCAAACGTGGAAAACTCAATTTGCCGCCTGCCGGTGCAAAAGAACAATGGGAGAAATTAGATGAGGAACTTGTCCTTAAGCTGAATGCGCTAATAGGGAACAGTACGCTGGAACACAAACTTGACACATACGGAGACATCATATACTCTATCTGCAGGGACACTTATGGAGTGAAGCAGCCAAAGACAAAAACGCCTCCCCAGAAATCCAGAAGACAGCAACAGATGGAGAGCATCCGGAGGGAGAAAAGGAAGCTTAAAAAGCGAATGAAAACTGCCTCAGAATTCGAGAAGCAAGGGCTCCTGGAACTCTGGAAAGATCTGAAGGCCAAACACAATGCTCTCAGCAAAGTGGAATCAGCAAGGCGAAGAAAGAGCAAAAAGAAGAAGACTCAAGATCGTTTCTTCAAAGATCCCTTTGACTTTTCAAGAAAGCTGTTTGAACAACCCAAATCAGGGACTCTCACAGTGGGCAAGGAAACCCTAGAGCAGCATCTCAGGGAAACATATTCCGATTCTCAGCGCGAGGCACCACTTGAAATCCAGAATCTGGTTTGGCCTGCAGCGCCAGAAGGAAAATTCAATAACAAACCACCAACACTGGATGAAGTGAAGAACGTAGTAAAGAAAGCCAGAGCCAAGTCAGCACCTGGACCAAACGGAATACCATACCTGCTCTACAAGAAATGCCCAAAAGTGCTCGAGTGGCTCCACAAGATGATTCGATCAGCATGGAGGAACCAGAAGATCAGCGACCAATGGATGAGAGCTGAAGGAGTGTACATTCCGAAGGAGCAGAACTCCAGCAGCATCAATCAGTTCAGGCCAATATCACTTCTGAACGTCGAGGGGAAAATCTTCTTCTCTGTTATGGCAGCAAGATTGACAAAATACCTGACTGAAAACAAGTATCTGGATATGTCAGTCCAAAAGGGAGGCATACCAGGAATGCCTGGATGCTTGGAACATGCCACGTTGATTTGGGATGCCATCCAAAAAGCAAGAACAGAGAAGAGAAACATTGACGTAGTTTGGCTTGATCTGGTGAATGCATATGGATCAGTTCCACACGATATGATCCAGCTGGCTCTTGAAATGTATCACATCCCAGAAAACATCCGAACAATGCTGAGGAAGTATTTCCAAGGGTTCTCAATGCGGTTCTCTACCAAAGAATACACCACGGACTGGATAGACCTAGAGGTGGGCATTGCAATGGGCTGTGCAATCTCTCCCATACTGTTCGTGTTGGCAATGGAAGTCATCTTGAAAGCTGCAATGAAGAGTTCAGGTCCAGTGAATCTGGGAGATGGATACCAGATGCCTCCTCTGAAAGCTTTCATGGATGACACAACAGTCTTGTCCACGGATGAGGAAGAGACACACCAAATCTTAAAGCAGCTGGATGAGCTGGTGGCCTCTTCAAGAATGAGGTTCAAACCTAAGAAATCCCGAAGTCTCTCACTGCGAAAAGGAAAAGTGGCAGATTCAGTCAAATTCATGGTAGCCAACCAAGCCATCCCCACTGTCACAGAAGAGCCAGTAAAAAGTCTCGGAAGATGGTATGATGACTCCCTGAAAGACACACAAAGGGGATGTGAAACCAAGCAAACAGCAGAAGAAGGCCTGAAGAAAATAGATAACTGCGGACTGCCAGGCAAATACAAAGTCTGGTGTCTACAGTTCATGCTGATACCAAAGCTGCTGTGGCCACTGCTAATCTATGACATTTGCACCAGCACAGTCGAAGCAATGGAAGCCAAAATCAACAAATACACAAGAAAATGGCTCGGTGTCCCACCTGGTCTCACTGATGTTGCATTCTACTGTCGTCAAGCAATGCTGAAGCTACCTCTCAAATCCATAGTGGAGGAATACAAAGTTGGAAAAGCAAGACTGTTGAGCATGCTGGAGGAATCGGAAGACAATATCGTGAGATCAGTTCATCCAAAGCTGAGAACTGGCAGAAAGTGGAAAGTCCAAGAGGCTGTAAACAATGCCAAGAGAAACCTCAGCATCAAAGAAATAATTGGACACACGCAAACCAACAGACAGGGACTGGGAGCAACAAAAATGCAGTGGTGGTCCAAAGCCAAAGGGAAGGAAAAAAGAGACATGATCATACAGGAGTTGAAGGAAGAAGAAGATGTCAAAAGAGTGCAGAAGGCAGTCCAGCAAGGTCAACAGGGGCAATGGACAACATGGGACAGTGCACTCCAAAGAAGTCTCAGCTGGAACGATATGTGGCACATGGCTCCTCTAAGGATAAGCTTCCTCCTCAGATCTGTATATGACCTGCTCCCCTCGAATGCAAACTTAGTGAAATGGGGGAAAGCAGACGACCCAGCATGTCCGCTCTGTCAGAAGAAACAAACAGTGGAACATGTCCTAAGCTCTTGCAAAGTAGCGCTAGCCCAAGGAAGGTATACATGGAGGCACAACCAAGTTCTGAAAGTGATCACAGATGTGGTTAGCGAAAAAACCATGACCCCAAACGCACCAATTGCTATGACAACGTTCTACAAAGCAGGAGGGAAACAGGTCTGGCCCGAAAGTGCTATGACAACCAGCACATTGCCAAAGGGTCTTCTGGATGGAGCAGTCGACTGGGAGTGTACAGCAGACCTCCCAGAGTGGAGAAATTACCCAGATGTCATCAGCAAGACAGGCATGAGACCAGACATCGCTCTCCACTCTGACTCCTCGAAACAAGTGATTCTGATAGAACTCACTGTGCCATACGAAAGCAGAATGGAAGAAGCACATATCTACAAGACCGAAAAATACGCCGGTCTTGCCAGCACCCTGAAGAAAGCAGGTCTGCGGGTCAAAATCTTCGCCATAGAGGTCGGGGCAAGAGGGTTTGTGGGCACCTCCGCTTATGATCTCATGAAACAACTCGCCATTTCTGGGAAGAAGAGGACTAGAGCCCTTAAAGCGATGGCAGAGGCAGCAGAAAGGAGCTCAAGCTGGATCTGGGCAAGGAGGAACGAAAAAAGTGAACTTCATAAGGATTAAATTCCCTACAGATGATGTGTGCCCCGTTAGCACATTGGTAAAACCGCGTACCGCAGTTCTGAAGCGTAGAATCGCCCAGGTTCGATCCCCGGCGTGGGAAAAAAAAAAAAATAGACAACAGCAGAAGGGCATCCAGGAGTCATGACCTGGATGTGGCCCGGCCCCCCGAGAGTGTAAGGAATTCAGGGCCGAAACACTTGTCTAAAGGGGGTTACTTCTCTGAAGACCTTCTGTTGTCTAGCTCTCCCTAGAGTTTCTTTCTACATACTAAATACACTTAAAGTAATGCATTAACAGGACTGTAAACAACGATTCTGAAATGTTAACAACAAAGATTATCTGATGTCACTTCTTTAAAATGAGTTTCAGAATAGTTTTCGTGTGTGAACATTTTTGGTAAAAAAAATCATAAAGGACGTAGCATTTTGCAGTAAGATAAACAGTGAAACAGTGTGAACTGTTTGCCGCAAATATGTACACTTGACATCTTTACAATATTTTGTTTTCAATGCGTTTAGCTGAATACGAAAATGAACAGCAACAATCGATCTCAGATGATATATGGAAGAATACAGGTTGTGTGTGTGTGTGCGCGCGCGTGTGTGTGTGTTTGTGTCTGTGTCTGTGTGCCTGCCTGCCTGCCTGCGTATGTGCATGTGTCTGTGTGTGTAGGGGAGGGGTGCAATGGAAGCGGGTTGTTCTTTCGTACGTGTACGATATTTTTTCTGATGAGTTTGTACTGTCATGTTACTCTCATTGAATTTGTACTGCGTGTTACGCTCATTGAGTTTGTACTGTCGTGTTACGCTCATTGAGTTTGTACTGTCGTGTTACGCTCATTGAGTTTGTACTGTCGTGTTACGCTCATTGAGTTTGTACTGTCGTGTTACGCTCATTGAGTTTGTACTGTCGTGTTACGCTCATTGAGTTTGTACTGTCGTGTTACGCTCATTGAGTTTGCTCCCTCGTGTTACGCTCATTGAGTTTGTACTGTCGTGTTACGCTCATTGAGTTTCTACCCTCATGTTACGCTCATTGAGTTTGTACTGGCGTGTTACGCTCATTGAGTTTGTACTGGCGTGTTACACTCATTGAGTTTGTACTGGCGTGTTACGCTTATTGAGTTTATACTGGCGTGTTACGCTCATTGAGTTTATACTGGCGTGTTACGCTCATTGAGTTTATACTGGCGTGTTACGCTCATTGAGTTTATACTGGCGTGTTACGCTCATTGAGTTTGTACTGGCGTGTTACGCTCATTGAGTTTGTACTGGCGTGTTACGCTCATTGAGTTTGTACTGGCGTGTTACGCTCATTGAGTTTATACTGGCGTGTTAAGCTTATTGAGTTTGTACTGTTGTGTTACGCTCATTGAGTTTGTACTGTCGTGTTACGCTCATTGAGTTTGTACCGTCGTGTTACGCTCATTGAGTTTGTACTGTCGTGTTACGCCCATTGAGTTTGTACTGTCGTGTTACGCTATTGAGTTTGTACTGTCGTGTAACGCTCATTGAGTTTGTACCCTCGTGTTACGCTCATTGATTTTGTACCGTCGTGTTACGCTCATTGAGTTAATACTGGCGTTTGTACTGGCGTGTTACGCTCATTGAGTTTATGCTGTCGTGTTACGCTCATTGAGTTTGTACTGGCGTGTTACGCTCATTGAGTTATGCTGTCGTGTTACGCTCATTGAGTTTATGCTGTTGTGTTACCTTCATAGAGTTTATACTGTCGTGTTACGCTCATTGAGTTTATACTGGCGTGTTACGCTCATTGAGTTTATGCTGTCGTGTTACGCTCATTGAGTTTATACTGTCGTGTTACCTTCATAGAGTTTATACTGTTGTGTTACCTTCATAGAGTTTATACTGTTGTGTTACCTTCATAGAGTTTATACTGTCGTGTTACCTTCATAGAGTTTATACTGTCGTGTTACCTTCATAGAGTTTATACTGTCGTGTTACCTTCATAGAGTTTATACTGTCGTGTTACCTTCATAGAGTTTATACTGTCGTGTTACCTTCATAGAGTTTATACTGTCGTGTTACCTTCATAGAGTTTATACTGTCGTGTTACCTTCATAGAGTTTATACTGTCGTGTTACCTTCATAGAGTTTATACTGTCGTGTTACCTCATAGAGTTTATACTGTCGTGTTACGCTCATAGAGTTTATACTGTCGTGTTACCTTCATAGAGTTTATACTGTCGTGTTACCTTCATAGAGTTTATACTGTGTGTTACCTTCATAGAGTTTATCTGTTGTGTTACCTTCATAGAGTTTATACTGTTGTGTTACCTTCATAGAGTTTATACTGTCGTGTTACGCTCATTGAGTTTATACTGTTGTGTTACCTTCATAGAGTTTATACTGTCGTGTTACCTTCATAGAGTTTATACTGTCGTGTTACGCTCATTGAGTTTATACTGTTGTGGTTTACCTTCATAGAGTTTATATTACTTGTTGTGTTACCTTCATAGAGTTTATACTGTCGTGTTACCTTCATAGAGTTTATGCTGTTGTGTTACCTTCATAGAGTTTATACTGTCGTGTTACGCTCATTGAGTTTATACTGTCGTGTTACGCTCATTGAGTTTGTGCTGTCGTGTTACGCTCATTGAGTTTATACTGTCGTGTTACGCTCATTGAGTTTATGCTGGCGTGTTACGCTCATTGAGTTTATACTGGCGTGTTACGCTCATTGAGTTTATACTGGCGTGTTACGCTCATTGAGTTTATACTGGCGTGTTACGCTCGTACAGCTGGTTTACTGTTGACTTCCCTTTTTTTTTATTGCATAACATTGACAGTTTCTGTAAAGTGCAAAACGATTTGGACATTGCTTCCGAGGATGCTGTGATGTATAAATCGTCATTGTTGTAGTAGTAGTAGTGGTAGTAGTAGTAGTAGTAGTGGTGGTGGTGGTGTAGTAGGAGCAGTAGTAGAAGTGGTAGTAGTAGTGGTGGTGGTGGTAGTAGTAGCAATAGCAGTAGTAGAAGTAGTAGTAGCAGTAGTAGTGGTGGTGGTGGTGGTGGTGGTGGTGGTGGTGGTGGTGGTGGTGGTGGTGGTGGTGGTGGTGGTAGAAGTAGTAGTAGCAGTAGTAGTGGTGGTGGTGGTGGTGGTGGTGGTAGTGGTGGTGGTAGTAGTAGCAGTAGTATGTGGTGGTAGTAGTAGTAGTAGTGGTGGTGGTGGTGGTAGTAGTAGAAGTAGTAGTAGCA
>JAPXFY010000018.1:50262754-50272754 GCA_030674185.1 Monoplex corrugatus | reverse complement strand
TTGGAACAGATTTTATGAAACCTGAGACATACGAGAACTTACATGTACAGGCATGGTCGAAATTTAGTGTCTACGTGTTAACAAACGGACATGTGTCGTGATGGAATGAAATCACAGTGCCGGCTGTCTTGAGTGTGATAAAATGTAAGTTATTGGAGTTATTTCTAGAGGGATTCATCTCGCTCGGACGACTCCATATGCGCTCCATCCCAGTATGTCAGCAATTACCTGACATTTCCTGAGCCTGCACAAAACCCTATGCGCTGGCAAGGCCTTGAAATGGGGAAAAGGGATGTATCAAACACTAAGCTGACACCGCCAGAACGATAGAAACATTCAGATGGGCAGCGAACACACCAGATTTTAATGTTACCGGCTAGGATTGAACTCAAGATATCGGAACTTGAGTCCATGGAATGTACGCAAACCAACAGAAATACGTTGTTGTTGTTGTTGTTGTTGTTGTCGTCGTTGATATTGTTTTCGTTGTTGTTGTTATTTTCTTTTTCTTCTTCTTCTTCTTCTTCTTCTTCTCTCATGATGATGATTTTGTTGTTGTTGTTGTTGTTGCTGGACAGGACTTTGGTGACCTATCAGATATAAGCATGTAAGGTCAAGACGTTTGTGGGTAGGTTCCACACGTAGTCAGTGGACGAAAACACAAGATATCGTTTATAATGTAAAAACTCTTGGCTTTTTTTATCAGTGAGGAACATGGCCGTTCTAGACATTTTTTTTTCAGTTTTGTGATTATTTCAAAACTGTTCCTGAACCCCAATGTCCACGTGTGGTCAACTGTACGTGGGTCTTTGTCTGTATTATCATCTGTTTTGAAGTTGTGTGATGCAATGGTGACAGAGGGAACAAACACGTGCACGCACGACACGTGCGTTTGAGTGTTGTGTGTGTGTGTGTTGTGTGTGTGTGTGTGTGTGTGTGCGTGTTTTTGTGTGTGTGTGTGATGTGTGTATGGTGTGTGCGTGTTTGTGTGTGTGCGTGTTTGTGTGTGTGTGTGGTGTTGTGTGTGTGTGTGTGTGTGTGTGTGTGGTGTGTGTGTTCCCTGGCGACTTTGACTTAAATCTTGCTTCCTTTGATTAAATTGTGATGTAACTGTCACGAACCTGAACTCGAATTGAGCAGATACAGGGGAGGGGGGTTTCAAGGAAACATGCAGAACATGTGATATGTGTGCTCGAGGGCATGTGGTGTATTTTATTTTGGTATGTCCAAAAATACAACTTACCACCAAAAAAAAAAAAATTTCTGTAAAATCTATAATTTATTATGTAATACTTGAGTGCTATAAGTTTGCTGTTGCTATTGTTGTTGAATCTAGCAAAAGTGCATTAAGATGGTGAAAATCGTTTTTGATGTCTGCAGTCACATGACGTTCTTTTGCAATGTTTCATTTGTTTTCGTTGAGTTGGTTAATGACGGTTTAGTTATCTTCTATAGACCAACAGTGGTTAGTGGATTATCGTGCTTGATGGTCAGATCAGATTCATAGAAAGGTGCTATAGGCCAGGCAGGCAATCACTAACCGAATTTACCTTCGATTCCGGTCTTTTTTTTTTCTTTTCTTTTGGTTTTTTTTTTTTTTTTTTTTTGGTTGTTTTTGTTTTCCTTCTTTTTTTTGTTTTGTTTTTGTTTTTGTTTGTTTATTTATTTGTTCGTTCGTTTGTTTGTTTTTTGTAGTGGTGGTGATCTTGGTTTTGTTGCTGTTGTTGTTGTTGTTGTTTTGTCTAGCTGTAGGCGAATGTTTTCCCCCTGCTATTGTTGCTGTTGTTTGTATTATTGTTGTTATATACCAGGTCAGAGAAGCTGGGTGGTGATTGTTGTGATCGAAGTCTTTCCTAATTTAACACGAATGTGCACACGCACACCTTCCCTTGATCAGAACAGCAGGCAGTACACTACTTCTGCAGTCAGTCACACAGAAAACATCCACACTGACACACAACCAGGACGCCGTTCTTGTTTACTAGTCGTAGAATGATTCACTGCTCGTTACAGGCTTTCGTGCACAATGCACACCCGCCATTTGACTGACCGGTGGCCAAAATGTGTCTGTGGTTTGTTTGTTTGCATATTTGTTTGTTTTTTGTTGTTTTTTTTTGTTGTTTGTTTTGTTTGTTTGCTTGTTTGTTTGTATGCTTGGTTATTTGCTTGTTTGTTTGTTTGTTTGCTTGCTTGCTTGTTTGTTTGCTCGCTTGCTTACTTGTGTGCTTGTTTGTTTGTTTGCTCGCTTGCATGCTTGCTTTTTTTGTTTGTTTGTTTGTTGTTTTTCAAGGTCAGATTTCCGTTCCTGTGTATTTTTCAAAGTCCTGTTTTCTTCATGCGCATCAGAGGCCTGAAATTAGAGGTGCCAGACTTACAGGCGCCATCTAACAAACCATGGTACTGTACAATGAAGCACCGATGTCCAATGTTCATCTCATCAGAAGAGAACGGCCCTCACCATTGAGATCCCTTTAGCGTGGAGCGGCGCTGAGTCCTCCGCCTCAGCAGGAACAAGTGAAGCAACAGGAGACAGGGCTGACCATAACTCCTTTGACCGGACTGCCAACATCCATGGGGGGGGGGGGGGGGGAGGCCACATGCATCACAGATGTGGTCTGACCACGTAGACAGTGAGCAAAAGACTTTCCGTACTGAACTTGGATTGTTATCTCCCTTCCTCTGCTTTATGGAGTGATGGTCTGTTTGCTACTTTTTTTGGCTTTTGTTTAATTGTTAATTGGTTGATTGGTTCTTGTTGTTTTGAGGGTGGGGGGGGGGGAATAAACAATAAATCGAGTTGATTGGTTGTTGTTGTTTTGAGGGGGGGGGGGGGAGAATAAACAATAAATCGAGTTGATTGGTTGTTGTTGTTTTGAGGGTGGGGGGGGGGAGAATAAACAATAAATCGAGTTGATTGGTTGTTGTTGTTTTGAGGGGGGGGGGGGGGGGAATAAACAATAAATCGAGTTGATTGGTTCTTGTTGTTTTGAGAGGGGGGGGGGGAATAAACAATAAATCGAGTTGATTGGTTCTTGTTGTTTTGAGGGTGGGGGGGGGAGAATAAACAATAAATCGAGTTGATTGGTTGTTGTTGTTTTGAGGGGGGGGGGGGGAATAAACAATAAATCGAGTTGATTGGTTCTTGTTGTTTTGAGAGGGGGGGGGGGAATAAACAATAAATCGAGTTGATTGGTTGTTGTTGTTTTGAGAGGGGGGGGGGGAATAAACAATAAATCGAGACCCTGTGTGTACAACGTGGATATAGAGCTGGCAACAACAACAAAAAAACCTGGACATTTAAGGAACTCACTCACCCTGGCAAAACCCTGTACACATATCCGATTTCATTGAGTGTGTTCGAGAGAGATTCATCGCACTCGGATATATAATCCCATACAGCGCTCCACGTAAATCTGCCAGCAGTTCTCTGATAGACTCCTTATGCCTGCACAAAATCCCATGTGCTCGCAAGGCCTTGAAATCGGGAAGGGGAGGGAGGGAGGGAAGAGGGCAGATATATGAAACACTAAACTGACATCACCAGAATGATGGAAGCATTAAGATGGGCAGCGAACAGGACAGTGTTTATGTTGCGGGGCTGGAATTGAGCCCGAGACATCGTGTCCTGAGTCCACGGTTTTATCAGTAGAACCATTGACGGTAAAATTAATCGCAAACAGAAATAAAAGAGAATGCCTCACTGTCATGAGACGCTATCCGCAGATAGTGCAGTCCCGAATTCCACACATTAGTTTCCTTGTGATACGATAAAGGAGTTTAGAATTTGTTCCTGACAGATTCATCATACTCACAATTCCATATGCGCGCCATCCAAACCTTTTAGCAGTTATCTGGCAAATTCCCTAAGTCTGCACAAAACTGTATGTGCTGGCAAGGCTTTGAAATGAGAGGGTAGGGTTGAGATAGGCTGTATGAAACAGTAAGCTGACAGAATCACCAGAATGATGGAAACATTTAAAACGGACAGAACACAGACCAGTTTTTAATTTTCCGGGCTGAGACTAAACTCGAGATAACAGATGCGGAGTCCACGGCTCTGTGAAAAGAACCTACCAGCACAAAAAATTGTGACAAAAAAAAAAAAAACAACCGAAAATGACACATCTGTTACCGAATAGAAGTCACGATCGCCTCTCCCCTCCCCCCCCCCCCCCCCCCCCCCCCCCCCCCCACCTTCTACTGTGTATAACATTATGTGACTCAGACCTGCTGAAGTCTTACGACTGCAGATGTTGTCATTGTTGAAATATACAGCTTTAAGACCCGACACCGGACCAGTGTCCCGAAGAACGGTTTGACGTTATTATTTATAAAGGACAGTGAATGCTGGCAGATATCCCTCTCTTGGGGCTGGAATTATGTGCCTGCATTTACTCTGCTTGAAAATATAACCCCTGGTTTTCATTTTCTTTTCATAATTTGATTACCTTTGTTGTTATCTTTGTACAAATTTGTTTTGATTTTCTATAACTGTATTACCTTATTGTTATATTTTGTATAACTTTATGTTTTTATGTTATAATTTTGTATGTTTTTTTTTATTTGTTTTGATCTTGTTTTGTCTTGTTTTGTTTTTTGCCATTGTATATGTAGGATTTTTTCCCTGCACTGACAACCAACAGCCTGACGTACAGGATAACGCATGTACATATACTTATAATGCCTACTTACAAAAAAAAAGGAGCGGCTTCATCACTTTGTTGTTATTGTTGTTATTGTTGCTTTTGCTTTTCTTGTTCTTGTTCTTGTTATGGGGTTGCTGTTTCTGTTGTTGTCTGGATGGAGGAGGGTTTGAGGAAAGGGGTGATTTTTGTTCTGTTGTTGTTTGGGTTTTTTGTTGTTGTTGTTTTGTTTTGTTTTGTTTGTTTTTCGTTTGTTTTTTAGGGGTTGTTTTGTTGTTGTAGTTGTTTATTTCTTTGTTTCTTTCTTTTGGGAGAGGGGAGGCTTCAGATTTGCCACTTTTTCTTCTGCTAGTTGATTTGGGTCGCCGACACTATGTATATTGTACTTAATACAACCAGACAAGACAGGCGCAATTTTTCGGCCAACTAGCCTCGGTCAAGCATAGACGTAAGACCGCAAACGAACAAACACCAAATACAAAAATTATGAGAAAATGACTTAAACTTCCTTGCTGCTTCGTCCATGTGAGGAAAAGGACTAAAATGTTGACAAAGGCCAGTTGGTCGAAAATTTGCGCTTGTCTTGTCTTGTTGTATTAAATACACGTTCTGATTCTTTCTTCGTTTTTTGTTGTTGTTGTTGTTGTTTTGTTTTGTTTTTTGTTTGGTTTTGTTGTTTTTTGTTTTGTTTTGTTTTTGTTTGTTTTATTCTTTTTTTTCTGGTTCCTGTTTGCTTGAACGCGGGCAGTCACACTTGTTTTGGATTACTATGTACGTTGATCAGTAACAGATTTCTGTTTGATTGGTTGGTTGGATGGTTGGTTGGTTGGTTGGATGGTTGGTTGGTTGGTGGTTGGTTGGGGCTTTTGTTTTGTTTTGTTTTGTTTGTTGTTGTTGTTTTGTTGTTGTTTTGGGGGGGGGGGGGGTATGTGGTGTTTTGTGAGCTTTTTGTTTGTTTATTTTGTTGTTGCTGTTGTTGTGTTGTTGTTATTTTTGAAGACCTATATACCGAGATATTCTCACAGCAGTTCTGTCTATGTTGCCTTGGGTGCCAGATGTATAATTTTTCTTCCAACTGTGAACATTTGTTGTGCATGTTATCGTTCATTTCGACAGACGTAGATGAAGCCATGAACTGTTCAGCGACATACACGTACTCTGCGGCCCCTGTGCCCAGCTGTCTTTATGCTGTGGTGCCATGGGACGACAAGTTCTTGTCAACGGCTGATTTTTTTCTGGCTCTTTTGGGCCGTTTCTGTCACAGTGCTTGTAAATCGTTCAGTCATGTTATGGTCTGACATACATCTTTTTGCATTTGGATGAACGTGTCAAAGATAAGCGAGGAGAACGAGCAAGCAAGCAAGAAAGTGGGCGCGCACGTGCGTACGCATAAACTCAGATGCACGACAACACGCGTGCACGCACGCGCGCACGCACGCGCGCGCGCACACACACACACGCATACATACACACAACACACACTCACACACACAACACACAAACACTTAAGAACACACACACACACACATACACACACATACACACGCACACACACACACACACATTTCAGAACATACACACACCCTCACACACACACACACACTTATATATATATACATATATATATATATATTATATATATATATATATTATATATATATACATTCACACATACACACATGTATACGCACACACATATCAAAATACATACTCATGCACGTGCACAAAATATAGCACACTAACAGAGTCTAACTATACACATGTATACGTCACCATAGACATGTATATGCACATACATGAATGATAACACAATGCAATGCTCGCGATCAATATTTACAAAAGACAATACATATTAGCACAACGGTGATCATGACATCGATAATGTAAGGCCTAGATTAACAGTTAAGCTTTTATACTGTTGACTTTGAAATAGAAGATAAGCGATGGGGCAAGAACCCTAATCCACCAGCATTGCACAAGGGTGTGAGTTTTTGTGTTTTTGAGTTGTTATGTTTTTTCAGTTAGTGAACAGAATGCGGGAGTCAATAATGAGTTAAAGTTTTTACAGTTAGTGAATGACAGAATTGCAGGGAGTCAAAGGTTTTGTTAGAACATGGGAGTCGTCTCAGAAGTCATTTCATTAACGAAAAGCGCACAACACAAACATTAGCTGCAGCGACACGTTTTCTTTATCTATTGGTCATAAGAACAACACATAGGGCTACAAGTATTAAGCATACTCTACTGCGGTGTTTGGAATTCCGCAGAAAGGCACTTGAGGTGGATAGGGTGCGGGAGTCAAAGGGTTAAGTTTTTGCAGTTGGTGGATACGGTGCGGGAGTCAAAGGGCTAAGTTTTTGCAGTTGGTGGATAGGGTGAGGGAGTCAAAGGGTTAAGTTTTTGCAGTTGGTGGTGGATAGGGTGAGGGAGTCAAAGGGTTAAGATTTTGCAGTTGGTGGATCCGGTGCGGGAAGTCAAAGGGTTAAGTTTATGAAAGTTGGTCCAACAGAAAGCTGCTGCAGAGACAGACGCTCTGCTCTGACTTATACGCTAACTAAACTCGTTTCTCCGTTGTCTTGGTAACCATCGTTTGTGTACTGTTAAGACATAGTTTCAAGGATTTGTCTGCTGTCTATAAATTGATACGGATTTTTTGATGCATGTCAGTCTAATTCATCGGTCACCAAGTAGCCTTGAAAATATATTTGTTTGGCTAATATCAGTGTTCAGGGTCATAAAGAAAGTCAGAAGGTGAAGAAAAAGGGTAAAGCGTTAGTATGCTTTGGTTGTCTTATGTATTCTTGAGATCGAAGTGGTTATGTTATGTGACTAGATGTTTGGTATGTATTTCTGTTGTGCTTATGATAATTTTTGTTTATTCCCACAGTCACACAAATAACTGTCTGTGCGACGTTTGCTAGAGACAAATTATTTATTATCCCAAAATCTTATCATGAGAACATGTCGTGTTTGTGTGTATGTCAGTCATTATCTTTTCTATTAAAAAATGTTATTTTCATAACAAAGAAATGTTTCATGTTTGTTATACGAATTATTGGAAGACTCTCTCCCCCACCCTTCCTCTCTCTCTCTCTCTCTCTCTCTCTCTCTCTCTCTCTCTCTCTCTCTCTCTCTCTCTCTCTCTCTCTCTCTCTCTCCCTCCCCGTCCGTTTCTCTTCACCTCCCTTTCTCTCTCACTTTCTCTCTCTCTCTCTCTCTCTCTCTCTCTCTCTCTCTCTCTCTCTCTCGCTCTCTCTCTCTCTCTCTCTCTCTCTCTCTCTGTCTGTGTCTGTATTTCTCTCTCACTCTCTCTCTCTCTTTCCCTCTCTCTTTCACTCTCTCTGTCTCTTTCTCTCTCTCTCTCTCTCTCTCTCTCTCTCTCTCTCTCTCTCTCTCTCATTCGTGTGTGTGTGTGTGTGCATGCGCGCGCGCATGTGCTCGGTCTGGAAGAAAAAGATCTTATGCTACGTTTGCATAATGAAAGCAAATGTGCTGCACGAGCAGAACAACCCAAATCTTCCATCAGCTGAATCAGTGTGTTTATGTTGATCTTTCAGAAACATGCCAGTACATTTTACACCTCCAGAAAACCAAGCCTTCATCTAAACTATGCAAAATGTTACAAAATCTTCAATCCAGCTATCAGAATGAATGCAAATGAGTAACTACAGGATGATAAAAAGTATACAAAACCAGAAGAATAAAATGACCGAAACTAACCGAGACATCTGATGAAGGTAAACATCTGGTGAAACAAGATCGAAAATTGCCGTGGGGATTCAAAGAAAGGTGTCTACAATCTATACTGAAAAAACCAGATGGGATCAACACATCATCAATGAAGAGGCAGCCAGATGCACAGGTATCAGCAGCATTTTCGATGAAATGAAGAACAGGAGGTGGGAATGGCTGGGCCACGTCCTTAGAATGCTTTTTTCATTGGCAAAGAAAACAAACGAGACAGTCTTGAAGGAGACAGACACAAGAAGAACATTAGGAAAGAAGATTCGGTAAAACACAAGCGACATTTATAGGACATTTTATGAGGCAAGAAAAATTAGAACACCTGGTCACAACAGGACAGTTGCGTTAATAAAAATATTTTAAAAAATTAGGAACAGACAAGCGACATTTATAGGACATTTTACGATGCAAGAGGAATTGGAGCACGTAGTCACAACAGGAAAGTCAGAGGGAAAGAGAGCACCTGGTAGACCCAGGGAGAAAATATTGGACGGACTAGCAGAGTAGATGAAAACATAGAGGGTGGGAGATGTACTTGCAGCGACAAGGTAGATTCGTCTGGAGGGCCATGATCGCCAACGCCATGCGGCAGGAAACATGATGATGATGATGATAACTTCAGAAAAGAAACAGGGGCAGACCAACGAGTACCTGGCGACACAAGTCAGTGAGAGATGATGAAGGCCTGGATGTCATGGAATGAGCTGTTCTGGTTTATTCAAGACTGCCGCGGTGGAGGAGACCGGTTGATATCTTGTGCTCCATCAGGAGTGAAAAAACAGATTGACTGGTATCGTGCTGTATAGATACAGGTATATGTAGATGTATATACATATACATATACATACATACATGTATATATATACATATATTATATGTACATACAGTGGAGTCCATTAATAACGACAACTGTAATAACGAGAACACTGTAGTAACGAGACATTTTTCAATCCCCGTTTTTTATCCTTCTTAATCTTTAAGAATAAACCATTGGGTTTAACGAGAGTTAGTGGATAATCATCTCGGTAATAACGAGAGATTTTCTATCCTTCCTGGTCACAAAAGTTCTCGCCACTCGCCCCACCCCCACCTCGTCGTCACACACACACACACACACAAACCATACCAGTCCTGTATCCACAGCTGCGTTGGATTGACCACGCATCAATTTAGCAGAATCAAGGGACACTATCGATTAATTATGAACACATCGACGGCACCGGTGCCAAGATTATTTCCCTTTGTTTCCCTTGGTAAATTCGTCATTTGGGAATAACGAGAACTCGGCAATAGCGAGAAAATGTGCCTGGGCCGTCCGCTCTCGCTATAACAGAGTTTCACTGTATATATGTGTATATATGTGTGTGTATGTTTGTATGTGTATGGATGTGTGTGTGTATATATATATATAAAAGGACCAACAAAAAAACAAATAAAATCATTTTGAACAAACACACAGTCCAGCGTCAACTGCTGGCAGAAATCCACAAAAGAAAAAAGAAAGACATCGGCCATGCAACTCATAACACCAACACAACCCTAATGACAACAGTCTTACAAGGAAAAGTCCAGGCTAAAAGAAGTCCGGGCACTGTCTGTAGTCTGAGTCAGAG
>JAPXFY010000018.1:50251736-50256736 GCA_030674185.1 Monoplex corrugatus | reverse complement strand
TTGACAAAGATCAGTTGGCCGAAAATTTGCGCCTGTCTTGTCTGGTTGCATTAACCCTTAGACTCCTGCATCCTGTCCACCAGCACCCTTCATTGCCAACCATGCTGGCAAAACAAAATTTTCACCCTTTGATTCCCTCATCCCTTCCATGAGATTCCTGCAGGAAGCTGATGGATAGGGCGAAGGAGTCAAAGGTTTTAAGTTTTTGCAGTTAATGAACAGGGTGCAAGAGTCAGAGGGGTAAATTCTATTTTTGTTTTTTCTGTGGTTCCGATTTTCAAGTCTGACTGCAAGGAGTCTTGCTTTGTTTTCCCGTTTGTGATCTGACTTCCCGCATGAAGTCGAATGTACGACTGGGCTTTTACGTATATGGTCGGTATTTTTTACCTCACCATCAAGATAGCCATACACCGTTTTCGGGGGTAGTCATGCTGGCTGTTTTCATATTTCGATGAACCATAGAGCAGTGACATGGCCAACAGGATCTTTTAACATACGTAGTTGGTTTCTGCCTGCATACACACATTGAATGAAGTTCAGGCATTAATCAGTTAGCATATATATCGACCTGGAAGATTGGAAATATCTCCACCCTATATATACCTGACGGTACCACTACAGATTCAAACCCAAACCTTCCCTTCGGAAAACCAATTTCAATTGACCAACACACCCATTTGCTACAAGGGTTCGAAAAACCTTTTGTGTGTGTTTGGCCTCCAGTCTATCAAGCTGTAAATGGGTACATGATATTGTTTGGTGTTGTGGAAGGTAAAGGAGCAAGGGATAGGAGATGGTTATTGTTATTTTTGTTCAAAACCCAGCCGACTGCACAGAGCCATATCAGGGCTATGACCATGTCAAAATATACACAATACTTGAACAGAAAAAAAAAAAAAACGGAAAAGACAATTAAATACGCATGTCAATGTATTAGGGCACATAATCTAATACAAATTTAAACATATCTATGGACAGTAAAACGTATATAAAGACGGGCCTAAATCGCCTGAAATTGCTCCTGTACATCACGTTTCCTTAGAGCCAAAAATACACTTAATGCATGTACCGATTTATCAATCCTAAGAGAGAGTATGTCAGACTTAATGGAAAATATACAAATGAATGGACCATCAAGGCAGATAATGATAGGAAGAAATGATAGAAAATAAAAGAACAAGGCAGAAACAAAGAGAGTGACAGAAAAGAGAAAAATTCTAGCACAGAATTTCCAGAAGGTGGGGAAACAGTTTATACTAAAACAGCCCCCCCCCGGCATCCCCACAGGGGAATTCTCAGAACGAAACTGAGAACAGCAGTGAATCTTCTTAGAGGTTGAAGTTACGGATTTCTGTCGGATTTACTCCTTAACCTTTTCTTTCCTTCCGAAAATCACTGCAAGGTAGCAGGGTTTTGTGGGTGGCCGTTGACTCTAGTTGAGTTCATGTTATTTCTAGTCTTGTCAGAGATCGTTATGATCATGGGATAAGCTTGTCTTAGTTTGCCTCAAACTCAACTACATCTTCCGTATCATGGGTGACTTTTTTTGGGGGGGGGGGGATGCAGGAATTGCACTGTACTAGTTATGGAATTGCTGTGGGGGCGCCCACTGTACTAGTTATGGAATTGCTGTGGGGGCGCCCATTGTACTAGTTATGGAATTGCTGTGGGGGCGCCCACTGTACTAGTTATGGAATTGCTGTGGGGGCGCCCACTGTACTAGTTATGGAATTGCTGTGGGGGCGCCCACTGTACTAGTTATGGAATTGCTGTGGGGGCGCCCATCCACGACCCAACATGTCCCCAGGTGGGCGGATAGGGGAATGACCCCTAGATGTGGGGGTTGGCTGTGAATGAGAAATAAACAGTCGCAAACCAAATGGCGATGGACCCAGAGGGGAGGCTGGCGTATGGGGTGGTGCCTGTACTCTCAGAAGGTCTCATAACCCAATGACAGGCGAGTCAGGAGAACCTACAAATAACTCCTACCATCACATCAAAGACCTGGTAAGCAGGGGACGCATGGAGTCAGAAGGCCACCAACACAGACATGTAACAGCAACGGCTTATGTCACCACAGCTGTGGGCAGACGATCCCAAAAGGAGCAATGGCCAGAGCCTCCACACAGTATACATTGCCACTCTAGAAGGCAATGACAAACCACTGTTGGAATTTCTGTCAAAACCACGTGAGATGAGATCAACAACAAAAAAAGGGCTATAGTACTGGACCTACTGAGAAAGGGACGGCTGCACACCTCCTACTTCAACAACATTCGCTGAAATGTGTGGTCTGGGGATCCAGGAGGTCGCCCACAGATGTTCAGTCGTATGACCTGGAGAAGACTCGTGACATCGAGCGTGGCTCCTACCGCCGATCTCGGTGAAGGAGAGAGGTGAGGTGAGAGTTATGGACTGAAGAGAGAACTTATATTTTAATGTTTTGAAGGGATTCATTGCACTCACACAATTTCTATTGGCTTCACCCAAATCTGCCAATGATAATCTGACATGTTCTACGCAAAATTCTATGCGCTGGCAAAGTCTTAAAAACACAGCGGGGGGGGGGGGGGGGGGGGGGGGGGGGGCTGAGACGTATGAAGTTTGAGTTTGTTCAAAAGGGATTCATCGCACTCACACAATTCCATATGTGCTCCACCCAAATCTGCCAGCAATTACCTGGCAGACTCCCTGAGCCTGAGAAAAACCCTATGCACTGGCAAGGTCTTGAACTGGGGAGCGGAAAGGGGTAGGGGGAAGACCTCTAAAAAAAGCTGACAACATTAGAATGATGGAAACATTAAGATAGGCATCAAACAAAGCGGGACAGATTTAAAAAAGAAAAAAAGCGAAGGAGCAAGGCAGAAACAACTTGACCGACAGAAAAGAGGAAATGCCTAGCACAGAATATGCAGAAGCCAGGGGGAGGACATTATTCATACTGAAAGAACCCCTGGCAATCCCTATGAGACGCATGAAACACTAAGCTGACACCATCACAACGATTGCAGCATTTCGATGAGCAAGTGAACAGACTTAGGATTGAACGTGAGACATCAATTTTGAACCCACACCTCTTTAAGACTGAGCCAGCAAAGCCGTACTAGTCCAGTTAAGGTCTGAACAGAAGGTGAGGTAAAGAGGTCAAGGTGTGCAAACACAGTGACGCATATTCCTCCTCCTCCTCCTCCCCCACCCCCCATCCCCCACCCTCCAACACTCACCTATTGTTACCGTCAACCCGTTTCCGACAGAGTCACTCAAGCATGACTGACGTCACAGCCACCTACAAGCATGGCGGCCAGACCAACCACAATACTATGACGTAGTCGAAGAAGGCGGAAATGAAATTTTGGCAGCTTATTCCGGATCACGATCACACTCAACGTCACGCTTCACGGGGTAGGCCTAAACTTAGTAACTGAAGGATCTTTGTTAGAAAAAGTAGGTGTTGGTTAGTGACAGTGGGGGGGGGGGGGTGACGGTTGGGCGGGTGGCAGTGGTAACCTCCACTCGAGACTGAACACAGAGATGAAATGACAGGTTTTTGCAGAAGACAGAGAGGTAAGCGAAGGGATGACAAAATAAGAGGAGATGGATAAATAATTATACTGACACATGTCACGCATCACAGGGTAGGCCTAAACTTACTAGCAAAAGGATCTTTGTTAGAAGAAGTAGGTTAGTTTGAAAGGGAAGGGGGTCAGTGATAACCTCCATTCAAGACTGAAAACAGATGAAATGAGAGGTTTGTGCAGAAGACAGGTGTAGACGAAGGGATGACAGAAGATAGGACATCAAAGGAAACTACATTTTCAAAGGTGCATATGCTTACGTACAAAAGCACACATGTTAATTTGTTTGTGTTAATCGTTAGTATTAAGATCTTGGTCCATTTTTCTATTTTACCACCTACTTATGTCTCTTACTCTGTCTCCCCTCTGACCCCAATCCAACCCGCCCAACTCTCATCCTCCATTTTTTCCCCGTCTAATATCACTCATAGTGAAAAGACGTTAAATCAAAGAAAGAACAAGCACACACATACGTGTATACAAACACACACACTCTAATATACATACACACGCACGTACGTGCAATCTCACACACTAAAAATGTTTTTAAAAAAGCTTAGATAAAGCCGAAATAAATGAAATAGATTCAGCTTGAATAATTTTCCTTAAAACAAGGGAAAAAATGAAAGGTCAGTTAACATTAGGGTAGTAGACAAACATATACTAACAAAATACTGCAGTCAATTTGTGAGTGAGTGAGTGAGTGAGAGTGTGTGTGTTTGTGTTTGTGTTTGTGTGTGTGTGTGTGTGTGTGTGTGTGTGTGTGTGTGTGTGTGTGTGTGTGTGTGTGTGTGTGCGTGCGCGCGTGCGTGGGTCTTTGTGTATGTGTAAGGGAGTGCCTGTGCACGAGCACCTGTGTGTGTGTGCGTATGAATGTGCCTCTGTGTGTTTGTGTGTGTGTGTGTCTGTCTGTGTGTGTATGTGCGCGCGTGTGTATGTCTATGTGTGTGTATGTGTATGTCTATGTGTGTGTATGTGCATGTGTGTCCGCGTGTGTGTGCATGTGTGCGTGAGTGTGTGTGCGCGCGCGAGTGTGTGTGTGTGTGTGTGCGCGCGAGTGTGTGTGTGTGTGCGCGAGTGTGTGTGTGTGTGTGTGTGTGTGTGTGTGTGTGTGTGTGTGTGTGTGTGTGTGTGTGTGTGTATTAGCGCTCGCGCACACGAGCATTGTTACAATTCAAATGGTCAGTCCCATGGTCTGTATAAAAGATTAGTGTCCATCAAGTCTGCCTTTGTCGCACCAAAGCTGTTTTCCAGTTGTCCCATTTGACCGCTGCTCATGTCTTCTCCACCCCCTCCCACCACCCCCACCACCACTAAACCGTAGGCAAAACTGTTGAACGCGATCTGGAGACTGTGACAATGTCTGGCATGGACATTCATTCGTGTGAAACAGCCCCCATTCAGCACATATACTGGTGTAGGGCG
>JAPXFY010000018.1:50189236-50236736 GCA_030674185.1 Monoplex corrugatus | reverse complement strand
CAACGCCCCAAGACACCACAGGCGTCATTTATACCTTTCCCCGCCGTCTGGTCCATCTCGTCCGATCTTCATAATGACCCGGTAACTAGACCAAAACTGAAAACTGGGGGTGGGTGGGATGGGATGGATAGAGGAAGGGGGAGGGGTTGCAAGAGAGGTAGTGAGGTGGTGAGGATCTCAACTTTTCTAGGGACCAGCATTGTGATGGCTGTGTCAATCTGTTCTCCATCTGATGACTGACTCAAGCCCAATACATCACTCGCATCTACACTACGCACAAAAAGTTAAGGATCACTATGAGAAAACAGGTGCGTAATAAACTCAGTTCGCTACTGTTATTTATTTCTCAGTCCAGCCAAATTGTTATGAATTCTTGTTCAGCTGTAAGTGGGCGATGTTGTGTTAGTGCGAAAATTGCACGGGATTCTCTACTACTGAGCTTGGCCGCAAACGGAAAAGCGGAAACTTGCGAAAAAGGACCTTGTTTTGGACCGTTCTGCCTGAACACATTGCACAAGCCAGATGGAAAAACCATTATGCACGTGCAAGCACTGTTGTTTATGTGTGAGATGCTGTCTCTTGCTTGGCTTTATAAGAAGACATTCCACCAGTAGTAGGCCTGATCTGACAATGCCTCCACGACGAAAATTGAGCGAGTTTGAGAGGGGACGAGCTGTTGCATGGTTCCAAGATGGTGTTCCCAAGCGAGAAGTGGCCAGGCGACTTCAGGTGTCCATCTCGGTCATTGTCAGACTGATTCAACGCTTCACAGCCACTGGGAGGGTCCATGAAAGACGCAGATCTGGTAGACCGAAGAAGACAAACCCACGTGAAGATCGTCTCATTGAACGACAAGCCCTGCAGACAAGAACAGCCTCTTCCAGCATCATTCGAAGGCAGCTGAGGGTGGCTACTAACATCAACATCAGCCAGCAGACCATACGGAACCGCCTTCATGGGTTTAACCTCCGTTCTCGTCGCCCAGCTGTACGGCCACGCTTAACTCCAGCCCATAGGGCAGCACGCCGCGCCTTCTGCAGACGTCACGTGAGGCGGACACGTCAGCAATGGTCCCAGGTCCTGTTCAGTGATGAATCGCGCTTCACCATGAACCACAACGACGGCCGACTGAGGGTCTGGAGGCGCCCAGGGCAACACTTTATTGACACCACTGTCCAAGAAAAGGTGGTCTTTGGTGGAGGTTCTGTAATGGTCTGGGGGGCCTTCAGCCTTCACCACAGAACACCCTTGTATCATGTACAGGGTAACCTGACTGGCCTTCGATACCGGGATGAGATCCTTCGACCGCTGGCTGTGCCTACACTGCAGCAGATGGGACCGACGGCTGTCTACCAGGATGACAACGCTCGCCCCCACAGGGCAAGGGTGGTCAACGACTTCCTGCAGCAGTCTGGAGTCAACAGAATGGAGTGGCCAGCATGCAGTCCCGATCTCAACCCGATTGAGAACCTCTGGGATGAGCTGGATAGCAAAGTGAGGAGCAACCACCCCCCTCCCAGGGATGCCCAACACCTCTTCCAGATGCTGCAGGCTGAGTGGCAGGCGCTTCCACAGAGGATCTTCACCAACCTGGTCAACTCGATGAGGACTCGCTGCGTCGAGTGCAGAACAGCCATGGCGGTTACACGCATTACTGAACTTTTGAGAGCATCAGAATGCCCTGTCTTGTGATTTCAATGACTTTGGGAAATCAAATTTCGATACGTACCCACTTTGATCAAATGTACACACCAAACGATTGCTCGAAATTGAAGGCAATTGTGTATCGTTATCACTAAAGCATGGAATTAAATGTTTGCCAAACTTCAACGCATTGGCTTTTATTTTGAAAGTTATGAATTTTTGTGCAAGTGATCCTTAACTTTTTGTGCGTAGCTTAGAACACTGAAGATCCTCCCCTCCTCTGTCCTCTGTTGTATGTCTTTCAGGACCTTCAGATTTCCTTGTTCTGTTCGTGCCATGATATCCTTGGTCTTCTTTCGCGTTTTCCTTGAGGAAAAAAGTGGCAGAATGGTTAAGACTTTCGCCAGCCAATAACTAAATTCGCGGCTCCAAGGTTCGTTTACCGCAAGAGGCGTCGAGTATCCTTAGTTTGACCGGAAAATCGAACTGGACGTCAAGCCCTTCGGAAGGAGACGAAAAACGAGTAGGATTCGTGTACCTTCTGGCATGCGCACCTTGAAGAATTCACGGCAGTTGAAATTCGTGAAGAGCAGGAGATTCGCCCGGCTGACCTAGCAAAAACTATCGGTATTGGAGAAAAAGGTTCATTTCTGAATTCCTTCACCCGAGACCCAATTAGTCTTCTTGCCTTTCTGGGGTCTTGGTGGAAAAAGTGACAGAGAAAACTTGAGTCAAGGGTCATTTGTCGAACAGGCTTGAGTGTACTCTAACTTAGCATCGTGTGTGTGTTTGTGTGTGTGTATGCGTGCGTGTGTATGCGTGCGTGTGTGCGTGCATGCGCGTGCGTGCGTGTGTCTGTGTGCGTGCATGTACGTGCGTGCGTGTGTGTGCGTGAGGCAGAAGTTGACGGCTTGGGTCAAGGGTCACACGCCCTACTCCTGTCCTGTTCCCCACCCCAGTTTGCCTGTGTTTGTGCCCTGGAGGTTTGGTCGTTGTTAGCGATTACTTTGGTGAATGATGGCAGTGCATGCCTTGATTTGATTGTGGAATCAAGATTTGGCGCCTCACTATTAACATTTTTTTAAAATTATGTCCAGTGAAGGGCAGTCTGGATAATGTGATTCTGCTCTCTTTGATTAGTTACTGCTTGGAGATGGTGTTTGGCCAGATGATTTCTCAGATTCTTCAAAAGTTTCTTGTATGTAGGGTTGACAGCTTGATAAGGTCGCTCTGTCATCCTCCACATCATTCTGAGCCTTAAAGTGGGGTGAAAAGGACACGACTCTGGTACAATTCCACTGTGTATTTGTATTGCATTTGGGGGAGCTGGTGAGATGACTGTGCCCAGATATTCAAACCTTTCAACCAGTCCTATTATGCTGTGCCATCTGCCGTCACTCTGCGTGAGGGAATTTATTGTCTTTCACCGACCATGTTCCCAGTCCTCCAGTCATCTCACCAAACGGCGTATGCACTTTGGAGATGGCCAGCAGAGCCGGACAGGCTAAGAAAGCATTCAGCGTTCTTGACCACAGATCCCTGTCGATTGGCACCGAGGAGAGAGTTCTTCAGTGTTATATAGAACCCATCTTGTTGTACAGATGCGAAGACTGGACAGTCAACACGCAAAGTCAACAAGATTGAGGCAGCTGAAATGTAATTTCTAAGAAGAATGTTAAGAGTTATATGGAGAGCAAAGAAAGCAAATGAGACAGTCTTGAAAGAGGCAAACACAAAAAGAACATTGATGAATAGGATTGGAGAAGGACAGGCAACATTTATAGGACATTTTATGAGGCTAGAGAAATTAGAGTACCTCGTCACAACATGAAAGGAAGAGGCAAAAATAGCACCAAGTAGACCCAGGGAGAAAAAAACTGGACAGCCTTGTGGAGTGGATGAAAAAAGAGGGTGGGAGATGTACTTGCAGCGACAGGGGATAGATTCATATGGAGGGCCATGATCGCCAACGCCATGTCAGGATACATGATGATTTGGGGGGAACCTCCACACGTTGTTCAGTATTCTGAGCATGTTGGTCTTGCTGAGACGATGCTGGATGGTATTGTCTACTCATCTACCGTGTCTCTCTGATGAAGACACTGCATGTCCTCCTTCAACTTCATATTTGGCAAGAGTCCTGCTTCACACTTCTCCAAATATATGTATACAACAAAATGCATTGTGTGTCCGTACAGACCTTGTACATATACAAAAGCATAACGGCCAAAACATTCTTTTATATGAAATTTTCTATAGTCATAAATGTAAATATGAAATCAACATTCGAGGAAACCATCACCATCCACCGAACACCAATCACCACCAACCACTACCACCATCACCAACCACCACCACCACCACACGCACAGACAATAGGAATACATATACCTTCTCCTTATTGACAGATGACTGAAGAAACTTCACGAACAACGTCTAAGCTGGACACCATTCCAGACATTCCCAGAACGGACGGTACTGATGAGTTCCAGAACACTTCTGCTTAACAGCAAAGGACGAAAACTGACGTCTGCCTTTGTCAATGGCTACAGGCCACACAGCCACACATCTAAAGGCCCTGAATGTATTTTGAAGGTAACTGAACAGAACGTGTGTGTGTGTATTTGTGTGTGTGTGCATTTGTGTGTGTGTGCGCGTGTGTGCGTATGTGTGCGCGTACGTATACTACACGTCATTATTGAAGGGCCAGGAACGTTTTTGAGTCAATTTTTGAAAGGAGAAATAACCTATTTTCTCTTACTCTTTTCTCCAATTCGTTGCCGTAACTGAATGGATAAGAGCTCAGACAACATTGCAGTTTCCTTTTGGCACGTGTTTGGGGATTTGCCGATTTGCAATGGGCGGCCCAAGGAAGACAATTTCCACACGAAATTGTCGAATCTTCAGCAGGGTCTCTCTGACGACGCAGGCAAGGTAGCGACAAAATTCGCTTTGCACGTGCAAGGCAAGCCCTTTTTGAACACTACTCCAGCCAAAGTTGCCCGCAGACGAGGATAAAAAGGACCCGTTCTTGGTTCGTTTTAACCATGCTTGCAAGACGACGGATGACGGATGAGCAGCGGGGAGAGCCCTCGCTCTGCTTGATGAAGGCCTAGCGCAGCGGGAAGTTGCTAGACGACTTGAAGTGTCGCATTCCACAATCCAGAGACTGCTGGAGCGCTTCAATGAGACTGGAGCAGTCCAGGCAAGGCGTCACACGGGTCGACCCAGAGTGACGACAAGACAGCAAGACCGCTACCTTGCCCTCTCCGTCCTGAGGGAAAGGGCATCCACTGCGGTGACCTTGAGGGGTCAGCTGAGGGACGCAACAGGTGCTAACATCAGCTGCAGCACGGTGAGAAGACGGCTACATGAGGCAAACTTGAGGTCACGGAGACCGGCCGTCCGACCCGTGCTGTCACCGGTCAACAGAGTGCGCCGCATGACCTGGGCCAGGGAGCACGTGACCTGGACAAGGCAACAGTGGGTCAGGGTCTTGTTTTCGGATGAGTCCAGGTTCACCCTGACCTTTAACGATGGCCGGGCTCGGGTGTGGCGACGTCAAGGGGAGAGGTTCGCTGACGCCACTGTCCAAGAGCATAACCGGTACGGCGGCGGGTCGGTGATGGTGTGGGGTGGCATGAGCCGTGGTACCCGGACCCCCCTGCTCCCCATTGACGGCATCCTGAACGGGGTCCGGTACCGGGACGAGGTTCTGGCGGCCGTGGCACTGCCTGCGCTTGTGGACCTTGGTCAAGGCGCCATCTTCCAGGACGACAATGCACCTGCGCATCGAGCACGCCTTGTGACCGACTTCCTGGAGCAGCATGAAGTCGTCCGTATGGCCTGGCCAGCGTGCTCACCTGACCTGAACCCAATTGAACACCTCTGGGATGTGCTCGGGAGGCGCATCAGGGACAACCACCCCCCACCGGGCACCCTGGCCAGGCTGGTCGACATCCTGCAGATCGAGTGGGCGGCCATCCCTCAGGACACACTCCGTACCCTTGTGGGGTCGATGCATCGGCGCTGTGAAGCATGCATCCAGGCTCGGGGCGGACACACGCAATATTGAAAACAGATTGGCCAAATCTGACACTTTCTGTTTTTTGAAAAGGGGGGGATGTTCCTTTAAATGCATGTGCTGTTCACTAATGGGTCATTGTGCTAATTTCTTTTTCCAAAACAGGTGTGGAAATGATGAAATAAAACATAGAATCAATTCTAAACATTGTCAATTATTTCAACTTAAAATTAGAGAGGAAGGAAGAAGTGGCCCTTAAATTATGATTAGGAGTATATGTGTGCGTGTTTGTGTGTGCGTGTGCATGTGCGCGCGTTTTTGTTTTGTGCGAGTGTGTGTCAGTGATTGTGTGTGTGTGTGTACCTGTGCGTGTGCCTGTTCTTATAAGCGACCGTGCGCAGTGTTCTCCAGAAACAATTCGGGTTGTGTGTGTGTGTGTGTGGGGGGGGGGGGGGGGAAGAACATCCAGATCTTAGCGGAGTTGAGAGCCAGTTGGAAAACGAGCTCTTTTGAAGGAAATCCCTTGGCCAGCATCCATACATGCATCCAATGTCGCAGAGACTGCCGTTCCCGCATCGGACTAATCAGCCACAGCCGATGCTGCTCCAGAGGCGTCAACTCGACTCGACACGACACTAGGGCTCATCATCCACAGTCGACGTTGACTGACGGAGGCCTACCACTACTAAACCCTTTTCACAGGCGAGATTGAGGTTTCTACTTAACTTAAGAATAAAATCTCCGTCGGAGATTTGAATCCCAGTCTCTTGCCTAACAGGCGGTGATGTTGACAAGTATACTACCGAGGATCACAGAAATGGTCATCTGTTGTGAACTTGACCACACAGTTTCAAACGCTGTGTTGATTCTTCTGGTTTCATGCGACAAACGCTCAAAAGCCACAATCCAAAAGTATGTATTTAAAACAAGTGTTGCCCAGTAGAAAGAGTAAGTGCCTAGAAATCCAAATTACATTCCCATCGGACGGTGATTTTTCTCTTCCCTCCACTAACACCTTGAGCGGTGGTCTGAGTGCTAGTCTTTCAGATGACACACTACACCGAAATGCTGTACCCGAAAAAGGGGTGGGTGGGGTTTTGATGCCGGAGGATCTTTCAGTACAGATGGCATCCCCACCCTCGGAAAATTAAGTGCTAGAAATGGCCACCTTTCTCTCATTCTCTGTATTTCTTACATGCTTTCCATTGATACCAGCTGTTGGTACAGGTATTAACTACATTTTGGGCTTTAAGGAAACATATGCAGAGGCAATTTTCGGTAATTTAAATCCATGTTTTTATGTTTTAGTGTCGTTAGTGATCTTTATGTTCGTGATCAGATTTTTATAAAACCTCATGGAGATAAATCCAAGGGAATGATCAATGCCACTAGCATATCTTTAGATTAGTGTGCGAATTTGTACTCAATTTCCTTTCAATTTTTTGTCGGGTCATCGAGATGTGTACATTTTGCCATGGTTGTAGCCTTGACATAGCTTTGCGCAAGCAGCTGGGCGGGCTTTAAACAGTAACAATAATTGTAATAAGCGGAGATGCCATGAGCAGCAATTATTTTGGGCATGTTGAAAAACCTTCGGCAGCAAAGTAATTTTCCTTGGCAGAATTCTGCCAAAGAACACACCCTAAGGTAAGCAAAAATACATGCATACAGATATAACAAAGGGAAGTGGCGCCCAACGATGGCGATGTGCTTTCTCTATGAAGGTCAACCCCCATTAATCATTAATGCAATCTTACACAATCCAGTCTTTCTTCGATCACTGCAGCGAGAAAATTGTCCAACTGCGATTTTCTTTCCTGTTGTGAAATGTTAGTTATACATGGCAAAATGGTACATCCTTCAAATTAAGAGTTCATTTTGAAACATAAACGGAAATAATCCCTCATTTGAGAGCAGCGACCTGAAATGCTCCTAAGGTTTCCAGAACACTGTATCTGCTATTTCCTTTTGAATCTGTTCCATATTTGTGCGACTGTGCATCCGTTCAGAGACTAATAGGCTTGTTTGTATCTTGAGTACGTATGACTAATTAATTGTCTGTTTTGATTGTTTGCTTGTTTTTCCGGCGTGTGTATGTGTTTGTTTTCCTATGAAAGCGAATTTTCTACACGATTTTGCCAGGGGCAGTTTTTTTGTTGTGGAATCTTGTACTTCCATCCATCTGTCCGCCCCTGTCTATCGACATGTGTAAGCATACATCCACTGTCTACCTTGTCTGTCAGTGTCCATTTACACTTGAACCTATCAAACCATTTGGACTTTTTGATTTTTCTATTTGTTTATGTATTTTGTGTAAGTCTTTGCACATACATTGTTGCAGTTTACCCGTAATGACCTCACACCACGCCAGGATAGTAGCGTACGCTCTGCATCGTAAAACGCAGCGGCAGCAGCAGGAAGATCAAAACCAAGTAAGTCTTCCATTATAAATGTTATAGAAACCAGAAAAAAAAACAAAGGAGAAACCAAACAAGAAAAACAAATAAAGCTAAACACAAAAATGTAAAATAAAAAGGAACAAAAAGATGGAGAGGAAATGAAAAATACTTGAGGGGGAAACGAACAAGGAAGGCAAGAACAGAAACAGCAAGAACTGGAACAACAAGAACAAGAGCAGAACAACAAGAACAAAGACAAGAACAGGAAGAACCAGAAGATCAACAAAAACGGCAAGAAAAAAAAAAAAGCAAAAACAAAAAAAGACCAAAAACAATAACCAGAAAAACAAGAATAAGAACAAGAAAACGATCAGAAGAAGACCAAAAGCAAAGGCAAGAACAACAATAATAATAGCAAAAACAGGATCCAGAACAAGAACACAAAGAAGAACAAGAAAAGCAACATGAAAAACAACCTGAAGAATAACAAAAACAAGGACGAAGATGACGATAACGATGACAGCGGCCAAGAACAGCAAGAACGAGAACAAGAACAAGAACAAGATCGAGATCATGAACAATAACTCGAACAAGAACTGGAACAACAAGAGAAGAACAAGGACAGAACAAAAAGAACAAGGACAGAACAAAAAGAACAAGGACAGAACAAAAAGAACAAGGACAGAACAAAAAGAACAAGGACAGAACAAAAATCAAGAACAGGAAGAACGAGAAGATGAACAAAAAAACAGCAAGAAGAAAAAGAGCCAAAAAGAAAACAAAAACCAAACAATAAAATAACAAAAACAGCTAGAAAAACAAGAACTATAAGAACAAGAAGAACGATAAGAAGACCAAAAGCAAGAACAAGAACAAAAATAGCAAAGCAAGAACGAGAAGATCCAGAACAAGAACACGAAGAACAAGAACAAAAAAAAGCAACATGAAAAAAAAAAAAAAAACAATAAGGACGAAGACGACGATAACTATGACAGCGGCCAAGAACGAGAAGAACAAAAACAAGAACGAGATCATGAACAACAAGAACCCAAACAACAAGAACACAAACAACAAGAACAAGGACAAGAACAAAAAACAGGAACAGGAAGAACGAGAAGATGAACAAAAACAAATGCAAGAAGAGAAAGAGCAACAACAAAAAAGCAAAACAAAAAAAGGAAAGAAAAAGAAAGAACAAAAAGAATAACTAGAAAAACAAGAATAAGACTAAGAACAAGAACAATAATAATAATAGCAAGAACAAGAACACCAAGAACAAGAACAAGAAAAGCAATATGAAAAACAACCCAAAGAACAAAAAGAACATTAACAAAAACAAGGACGAAGATGACGATAACGATGACAGCGGCCAAGAAGAGCCAGAAACGAGAAGAACAAAAACAAGAACGAGATCACGAACAAGAACAAGAGCAGAACAACAAGAACAAAAAACAAGAACAGGAATCACGAGAAGACGAAAACAACAGCAAGAAGAAAAAGGACAAAATGAAAGAAAAGGAAAGAACAAAAACTAGAAGAACAAGAACAAGACCAAAAGCAAGAACAACGCCAATAATAATAATAGCAAGAACAAGAAGATCCAGAACAAGAACACGAAATGCAACATAAAAAACCCAAAGAACAAAAACAAGGACGAAGATGACAATAATGATGACGGCAGCCAAGAAAAGCAAGAACGAGAAGAATAAAAACAAGAACAAGAACGAGATCATGAACAACAAGAACACAAACAACAAGAACAGGAAGAACAAGAACAAGAGCAGAACAAGAGCAAGAATGACAAGAACAAAAACAAAAAATCACGAGAAGAGGAACAAAAACAACAGCAAGAAGAAAAAAGGCAAAACAAAACAAAAAAGAAAGGAAAAATATATGTAAAAAAGAAAAAGAAAAAATATATACAAAAAAGAAAGAATAAAAATAATTAGAAAAACGGGAACAATATGAACAAGAACAATAAGAAGACCACAAGAAAGAACAGGAACAATAATAATAATTGCAAGAACAAGAAGATTCAGATCAAGAACACGAAGAACAAGAAAAGCAACACGAAAAAACAACACAAAAAACGAGAGCAATAACAAAAGGACGAAGATGACGATAACGATGACAGCGGCCAAGAAGAGCAAGAACAAGAACAAAAACGAGATCACGAACAAGAAGAACACGAACAACAAGAACAAGGACAAGAACAAAAAACAAGAACAGGAAGAACGAGAAGATGAACACAAACAACATCAAGAAGAAAAAGAGCACACACAAAAAAAGAAAAAAAATTGGAAAGAAAACAAAACAAAACCAATAACTAAAAAAAACAAGAACAATAAGAAGAATAAAAGCAAAAACAAGAACAACAATAATAATAGCAAGAACAAGAAGATCCAAAACAAGAAAACGAACAAAAAAAGCAACATAAAGAACAACCTGAAGAACAAAAACAAAAACGAAAATGACAATAATGATGACAGCGGCCAAGAAGAGCAAGAATGAAAAGAACAAAACCAATAAGAACAAGAACAATGAAATCGTGAACAACAAGAACACGAAGAACAAGAGCAGAACAACAAGGACAAGAACAAAAAACAAGAACAGGAAGAACGAGAAGATGAACAAAAACAGCAAACAACAGCAAGAAGAAAAAGACAAAACAAAAACAAAAGAGCCAGAAAGAACAAAACAATAACTAGAAAGACAAGAACAAGATCAAGAAGAAGACCAAAAGAAAGAACAGGAATAATAATAATTGTAAGAACAAGAAGATCGACAAGAACACGAAGAACAATAAAAGCAACATGAAAAAAAAAACCTACAAGAATAACAATAACAAGGACGAAGATGACGATAACAATGACAGCGGCCAAGAAGTGCAAGAACGAGAAAAACAAAAACAAGAACAAGAACGAGATCATGAACAACAAGAACAGGAACAAAAATAACAGAACAAGAGCAGAGCAACAAGAACAAGGACAGAACAAAAACCAAGAACAGGAAAAACGAGAAGACGAACAAAAACAACTGCAAGAAGAAAACGAGCAACCAAAAAAACAAAAACAAAACAAAACAAAGTTAGAAAAACAAGAACTATAAGAACAAGAACGATAAGAAGACCAAAAGCAAAAACAAGAACAAAAATAACAAAGCAAGCACAAGAAGATCCAGAACAAGAACACGAAGAACAAGAAAATCAACACGAAAAACAACCTGAAGAATAAAAACAATACCAAAACAAGGACGAAGATGATAATGATGCTAGCAGCCAAAAAGAGCAAGAACGAGAACAAAAACAAGAACGAGATCATGAACAACAAGAACACAACAAGAACAGGACAACAAGAGCAGAACGACAAGAACAAGGACAAGAACAGAAAAAGAACACGAATCGCGAGAAGAGGAACAAAAACAAACAACAGCAAGAACAAAAAGAACACAAAAAAAGAAATAAAGAAAACAATAACTGGAAATACAATAACAATAAGAACAAGAATAACAAAAGAAGACCAAAAGAAAGAACAGGAACAATAATTGCAAGAACAAGAAAATCCAGATCAAGAACACGAAGAACAAGAACAATAAAAGCAACATGAAAAAACACACAAAAAACAAGAGCAATAACAAGAAGGACGAAGATGACGATAACTATGACGGCGACCAAAAAGAGCAAGAACGAGAGGAACAAAAACAAGAGCGAGATCATGAACAACAAGAACCCAAACAACGAGAACAAGGACAAGAACAAAAAACAGGAACTGGAAGAACGAGAAGATGAACAAAAACAAATGCAAGAAGAAAAAGAGCACACACAAAAAAGCAAGAACAAAAAAGCAACAAAGGAAAGAGAAAGAACAAAACCAATAACTACAAAAAACAAGAACAAGAACAAGAACAATAATAACAAGAAGACTAAAAGCAAGAATAGCAAGAACAAGAAGATCCAGAACAAGAACACAAAGAAGAAGAAGAAGAAAAGCAACATGAAAAACCCGAAGAACAAGAACAAAAACAAGTACGAAGATGACGATAACGATGACAGCGGCCAAGAAGAGCAAGAACGAGAACAAAAACAAGAACAAGAACAACGAGATCACGAACAAGAACACGAGCAATAAGAACAGGAACAACCAGAACAAGAGCAGAACAACAAGAACGACAAAAAACAAGAACAGGAATCACGAGAAGACGAAAACAACAGCAAGAAGAAAAAGGACAAAATGAAAGGAAAGGAAAGAACAAAAACAACTAGATAAACAAGAACAATGAGAAGACCAAAAGTAAGAACAACGCCAATAATAATAATAGCAAGAACAAGAAGATCCAGAACAAGAACACGAAATGCAACATGAAAAACAACCCCAAGAACAAAAACAAGGACGAAGATGACAATAATGATGACAGCAGCCAAGAAAAGCAAGAACGAGAACAAAAACAAGAACGAGATCATGAACAAGAACACAAACAACAAGAACAGGAAGAACAAGAGCAGAACAAGAATAAGAATGACAAGAACAAAAATCACGAGAAGAGGAGCAAAAACAACAGCAAGAAGAAAAAAGGCAACAACAAAAAACAAACAAAAAAGAAGGAAAAAATACAAAAAATAAAGAACAAAAACAGTAACTAGAACAAGAACAATAAGAAGACTACAAGCAAGAACAACAAAAACAATAATACAGCAAGAACAATAAGATCCACAACAAGAAAAGCAACATAAAAAACAACCCGAAGAACAACAAAAACAAGGACGAAGATGACAATGATGACAGCGGCCAAGAACATGAACGAAAAGAACAAAAACAAGAACAAGAACAATGAAATCATGAGCAACAAGAACACGAACAACAGGAAAGTGAACAAGAACAAGAGCAGAACAACAAGAAAAAGGACAAGAACAAAAAACAAGAACAAGAAGAACGAGGAGATGAACGAAAACAAGCAACAGCAAGAAGAAAAAGACAAAATTAAAAAAAGACCAAGAAAGAACAAAACAATAACTAGAAATACAAGAACAAGAAGAACAAAAGAAGACCAAAAGAAAGAACAAGAACAATAATAATAATAGCAAGAACAAGATCCAGAACAAGAACACGGACAGGAACAATAAAAGCAACATGAAAAAAAAAACTACAAGAATAATAACAAAACCAAGGACGAAGATGACGTTAACGATGACAGTGGTCCAGAAGAACAAGAACAAAAAAACAAGAACAAGAACGAGATCATGAACAACAAAAACCCAAACAACAAAAAGAAAAAAAAGGACAAGAACAAAAAACAAGAACAACGAGAAGATGAACAAAAACAACAGCAAGAAGAAAAAGAGCACACACAAAAAAAAGAAGGAAAGAAAAAGAACGAAAACAGCAACTAGAAAAACAAGAACAAGAAGAACAACAATAAGACTAAAAGCAAGAACAATAAAATAATAGCAAGAACAAGAAGATCCAGAACAAAAGCAACATAAAAAAAAACAAGAACAAAAAAAAAGGACGAAGATGACAATAACAATGACAGCAGCCAAGAAGAGTAAAAACGAAAAATATGAAAACAAGAACAAGAACAATGAGATCGTGAACAAGAACACGAACAACAGGAACACGAACAAGAAGAATAAGAGCAAAACAACAAGAACAAGGACAAGAACAAAAAGCAAGAAGGGAAAGAACGAAAAGATTAACAAAAGCAACAGCAAGAAGAAAAAGAGGAAAAACGAAAAAGAAAGAACAAAACCAATAACTAGAAAAACAAGAACAATCGGAACAAGAACCAGAAGAAGAAGACTAAAAGCAAGAACAAGAACAATAATAATACATAGCAAGAACAAGAAGATCCAGAACAAGAACACGAAGAACAAGAAAAGCAACATAAAAAACAACCCAAAGAAAAACAAAAACAAGGACGAAGATGACAATAATGATGACAGCGGTCAAGAAGAGCAAGAACAAAAACAATAAGAACAAGATAATGAAATCATGAGCAACAAGAACAGGAACGTGAACAACAAGAACAAGAGCAGAAGAACAAGGACAAGAACAAAAAATAACAGAAAGAACGAGAAGATGAACAAACTAGAAATACAAGAACAAGAAGAACAAAAGAAGACCAAAAGAAAGAACAAGAACAATAATAATAATAGCAAGAACAAGATCCAGAACAAGAACGCGGACAAGAACAATAAAAGCAACATGGAAAAAAAACACAAGAATAATAATAAAAACAAGGACGAAGATGACGATAACGATGACAGCAGCCAAGAAGAGCCAGAACGAGAAGAACAAAAACAAGAACAAGAACAACGAGATCATGAACAACAAAAACCCAAACGACAAGAAAAAGGAGAACAAGGACAAGAACAAAAAACAAGAACAAGAAGATGAACAAAACCAACAGCAAGAAGAAAAAGAGCACACACAAAAAACAAAAAAGGAAAGAAAAAGAAAGAACAAAAACAGTAACTAGAAAAACAAAAACAAGAATAATAAGAAGACTAAAAGCAAGAACAGTAATAATAAGAGCAAGAAGAACCAGAACAAGACAAGCAACACGAAAATAAACCCGAAGAACAAGAAGAACAAAAAAAGAAAAAAAAAGGACGAAGATGACAATAACGATGACAGCAGCCAAGAAAAGTAAGAACGAAGCGAATGAAAAACAAGAAGAACAAGAACAATGAGATCGTGAACAACAAGAACAGGAACATGAATAAGAACATGAACAAGAACAAGAGCAGAACAAGGACAAGAACAAAAAACAAGAACAGGAAGAACGAGAAGATGAACAAAAACAACAAACAAGAGCAAGAAGAAAAAGACCACAAAAAACGAGAACAAAATCGAGCAGAACAAGAAAAATGAGATCATGAACAAGAACATGAACAACAGGAACACGAACAACAAGAACAATAGCAGAACAAGAACGAGAAGGACAATAACAAAGAAAAACAAGAACAGGAATCATGAGAAGATGAGCAAAAACAACAAAAGAAAGAAAAAAGAAAAAGATAGAACAAAAACAGTAACTACAAAAACAAGAACAAGAAGAACAATAAGAAGGGGACCAAAAGCAAGAACCAGAACAATAATAATAATAGCAAAAACAAAAAGATCCATAATAAGAACACGAAGAACAAGAAAAGCAACTTGGAAAAATAGCCCGAAGAACAAGAACAAAAACAAAAACAAGAAGAACGAGAAGATGAACAAAAACAAAAACAAGAAGAACGAGAAGATGAACAAAAACAACAGCAAGAAGAAAAAGAGCACAAAAAAGCAACAACAAAAAATAAAGAAAAAAAGGAAAGAAAAAGAAAAGACTAACTAGAAAAACAATAAGAAGACCAAAAGAAAGAACAATAGAAACAACAGTAAGAACAAGATCAAGAACACGAAGAACAAGAACAAGAAAAGCAACACGAAAAACAACCTGAACAACAATAAGAACAATAACAAAAACAAGTACGAAGATGGCGATAACGATGACAGCGGCCAAGAAGAGAAAGAAGAACGAGAAGAAACAAAACAAGAACAAGAACAATGAGATCATGAACGAAAAGATCACGAACGACAAGAACAGGAAGAACAAGAACAAGAGCAGAACAAGGACAAGAACAAAAAACAAGAACAGGAAGAACGAGAAGATGAACAAAAACAAGAACAAAAAGACCAAAAAAGGAAAAATAAAATAAAATAAACGAAAAAGAAATAACAAAAACAATAACCAGAAAAACGAGAACAATAAGAAAAAGAGGAACAATAAAAAAGACCAAAAGCAAGAACAAGAACAATAATAATGATAATAGCAAGAACAAGAGGATTCATAATAAGAACACGAAGAACAAGAACCAGAAAAGCAAAATGATAAACAACCCGAAGAACAAAAAGAACAATAACAAAAACAAGGACGAAGATGACGATAACGATGACAGCGGCCAAGAAGAACAAGAACAAGAGCAGAACGACAGCAAGAACAAGGACAAGAAGAAAAAGCAAAACAAAAAATTGAAAAAGAAAAAACGAAAAAGAACAAAAACAATATCTAGAAAAACAATAAAACCAAAAGCAAAGACAAGAACAATAATGATAATACCAAGAATAAGAAGATCGAGAACAAGAACACCAAGAACAAGAAAAGCAACATGAAAAACAACCCGAACAACAAGAATGATAACCAAAACAAGGACGAAGATGACGATAACGATGACATTGGCCAAGATGAAGAAGAACGAGACCATCAGCAACACAAACAACAAGAAAAGGAAGAAAAAGAACAAGAGCAGAACAAGAACAGAAAAAACGACAAGATGAACAAAAACAGCAAGAAGAAAAAGAGCAACAACAAAAATAAAGAAAAAAACAAAACAATAACTAGAAAAAACAAGAACAATAAGAACAAGAACAACAATAAGTCGAAGTCCAAAAGCAAGAGCAATAATAATGATAGCAATAACGAGATCCAGAACAAGAACACGAAGAACAAGGAAAGGAACATGAATAATAACCCCAAGAACAACAAGAACCAAAAAAAAGGACGAAGATGACGATAACGATGACAGCGGCCAAGAAAAGCAAGAACGAGAAGAACAAAGAACAAGAACAACAAGATCATGAACACGAACAAGAACACGAACAATAAGAACAAAAGCAGAACAATAAGAACAAGGACAAGAACAAAAAGCAAGAACAGGAACAACGAGAAGATGAACAAAAAAATCAGCAAGAAGAGAAAGGGCAAAAAAAAGGAAAAAAACGAACGAAAACAGTAACTAGGAAAACAAAAACATGAAGACCAAGAACAACAAAAGAAGACCAAAAGCAAGTACAAGAACAATAATAGCAAGAACAAGAAGATCCAGAACAGGAACACGAAGAACAAGAACAAGAAAAGCAACATGAAAAACAGCCCGAAGAACAGCAATAACAAGAGCAATAACAAAAGCAATTGAGAGGATGATAACGATGACGGTGGCTCAGAAGAACAAGAATGAGAACAAGAACAAGAACAAGAACAACGAGATCATGAACAACAAGAACATAACAAGAACAGGAACAACAAGAACAACAACAACAACAAGAACAGGAAGAACGAGAAGATGAACAAAAACAACAGCAAGAAGAAAAAGAGAAAAAAAAAGAATAACTAGAAAAAGAACAATAAGAACAAGTAGAACAATAAGAGGAAGACCAAAAGCAAGAACAATAATAATAGCAAGAACAAGAAGATCAAGAACAAGAAAAGCAACATGAAAAACAGCCCGAAGAACAACAAGAACAATAACAGAACAAGGACGAATATGACGATAACGATGACAGCGGCCAAGAAAAGCAAGAACGAGAACAAAAACAAGAACAACGAGATCATGAACAAAAACACGACCAACAAGAGTAGAACAAAAAGAACAAGGAAACGAACAAAAACAAGAACAGGAAGAACGAGAAGATGAACAAAAACAACAGCAAGAAGAAAAATAGTAACAACAAAAAAGAAAGAACAAAAACAATAACTAGAAAAACAAGAACAAGAACAATAAGAAAAAGAGCAAAAGTGAGAATAGGAACAATGTTAATAATAGCAAGAACAAGAAGATCCAGAACAAGATCACGAAGAACAAGAACAGAAAAGCAACATGAAAAACAACCCGAAGTACAACAAACCAATACCAAAAACAAGGACGAAGATGACGAAAACGATGAGGCCAAGAAAAGCAAAAACAAGAACAAGAACAGCGAGATCATGAACAACAAGAACAGGAACAAGAACAAGAGCAGAACAACAAGAACAAAAAACAAGAACAGTAAGAACGAGAAGATGAACAAAAACAACTGCATGAAGAAAAGGAGAAAAAAAAGAAAGAACAAAAAACAATAACTAGAAAAACAAGAACTATAAGAAGAAGAGCAAAAGCAAGAACAAGAACACTAATAATGCTACTAAGAACAAGAAGATCGAGAACAAGAACAAAAAGATCAAAAACAAGAAAAGTAACATGAAAAAACAACCCGAAGAAGAACAATAACAAAAACAAGGACGAAGACGACGATAACGATGACAGGGGCCAAGAAGAGCAAGAACGAGAACAACAACGACAAGAACATCGATGTAATACCATGCTGGTGGTCCTGCTTTGCTTCTGAGCCTGTATCTTGTCTTGGGGGTCTTCAACACCTCACTGAGCCTCAGTGTGTGAATACAATTCTAGTAACCTTTCTGTGTTATCAATGGCCTTCAGCTAACGCCGTTTTCCTGTCCATGTATCGTTTTTGTTCAGATCTTGTAAACAGAGGGAGGCAACTCCGGATTGGGGGAAGAACACACACACACAAACATAAACACACATACACATACACACACCGCGCGCGCGCGCATGCACACCCTTCATTTCAAGACAGAAAATCATAATAAAAAAACAATAGGTCAATCTCAGACAGTAAAGAAGCCGAAGACGTACGCTTTTAAACCGACTAAGACTGAAAAGCTGTGAGACCCAATTTGTGTCAGAACAGTGTCGATGGAATGTAGTGATTAAGGGACGTCCCCAAATTACTACAAGCAAAATATACTACACGTCATTATTGAAGGGCCAGGAACGTTTTTGAGTCAATTTTTGAAAGGAGAAATAACCTATTTTCTCTTATTTTTTTCTCCAATTCGTTGCCGTAACTGAATGGATAAGAGCTCAGACAACATTGCAGTTTCCTTTTGGCACGTGTTTGGGGATTTGCCGATTTGCAATGGGCGGCCCAAGGAAGACAATTTCCACACGAAATTGTTGAATCTTCAGCAGGGTCTCTCTGACGACGCAGGCAAGGTAGCGACAAAATTCGCTTTGCACGTGCAAGGCAAGCCCTTTTTGAACACTACTCCAGCCAAAGTTGCCCGCAGACGAGGATAAAAAGGACCCGTTCTTGGTTCGTTTTAACCATGCTTGCAAGACGACGGATGACGGATGAGCAGCGGGGGAGAGCCCTCGCTCTGCTTGATGAAGGCCTAGCGCAGCGGGAAGTTGCTAGTCGACTTGAAGTGTCGCATTCCACAATCCAGAGACTGCTGGAGCGCTTCAATGAGACTGGAGCAGTCCAGGAAAGGCGTCACACGGGTCGACCCAGAGTAACAAGACAGCAAGACCGGTACCTTGCCCTCTCCGTCCTGAGGAAAGGGCATCCACTGCGGTGACCTTGAGGGGTCAGCTGAGGGACGCAACAGGTGCTAACATCAGCTGCAGCACGGTGAGAAGACGGCTACATGAGGCAAACTTGAGGTCACGGAGACCGGCCGTCCGACCCGTGCTGTCACCGGTCAACAGAGTGCGCCGCATGACCTGGGCCAGGGAGCACGTGACCTGGACAAGGCAACAGTGGGCCCGGGTCTTGTTTTCGGATGAGTCCAGGTTCACCCTGACCTTTAACGATGGCCGGGCTCGGGTGTGGCGACGTCAAGGGGAGAGGTTCGCTGACGCCACTGTCCAAGAGCATAACCGGTACGGCGGCGGGTCGGTGATGGTGTGGGGTGGCATGAGCCGTGGTACCCGGACCCCCCTGCTCCCCATTGACGGCATCCTGAACGGGGTCCGGTACCGGGACGCGGTTCTGGCGGCCGTGGCACTGCCTGCGCTTGTGGACCTTGGTCAAGGCGCCATCTTCCAGGACGACAATGCACCTGCGCATCGAGCACGCCTTGTGACCGACTTCCTGGAGCAGCATGAAGTCGTCCGTATGGCCTGGCCAGCGTGCTCACCTGACCTGAACCCAATTGAACACCTCTGGGATGTGCTCGGGAGGCGCATCAGGGACAACCACCCCCCACCGGGCACCCTGGCCAGGCTGGTCGACATCCTGCAGATCGAGTGGGCGGCCATCCCTCAGGACACACTCCGTACCCTTGTGGGGTCGATGCATCGGCGCTGTGAAGCATGCATCCAGGCTCGGGGCGGACACACGCGATATTGAAAACAGATTGGCCAAATCTGACACTTTCTGTTTTTTGAAAAGGGGGGGATGTTCCTTTAAATGCATGTGCTGTTCACTAATGGGTCATTGTGCTAATTTCTTTTTCCAAAACAGGTGTGGAAATGATGAAATAAAACATAGAATCAATTCTAAACATTGTCAATTATTTCAACTTAAAATTAGAGAGGAAGGAAGAAGTGGCCCTTAAATTATGATTAGGAGTATATGTAGTAATTAAGGGACATTTTCTTATATTACGTAATTTATACTTTATACGCAATAGTATACTATTTTAAGCTTATTTTGTGATTTTGAGGCAATTTTAATTTTGTGTGTTTTGAAGACGTCCCCAAAATACACACACGTCCCCTTTATACTACCGTACACGTCGAATTGTCCCGTACGTACTACACAGGCATGTTCACACACACGCGCACACACACAAATACACACAAACACACACACATACACACACACATACACACATGCATACACACTCACACACACACACACACATACACAACTCACGCATGCACACCCAGAGTATCTAATAACCTCCTGCTCCCTTCTTCCACCATACAAACTCGCTCCATTCCTTTTTTTTTGTTTGTTTGTTTTTTTGGTTTTTTTACTTTAAGGGAGAGTGAAAACGAAAACCGCCATTTCTTCCTTTCCCTCCCAGCCCACGTTCCTCCGGAATCATTAACGCTCGCGTGCGCCAAACCAGAGTACGCCGAAACGAACTATTTCTGGAAGACGATCGCCCAAAATACACGCACAGCAAAACACCATCACTGCCATTCCAGTTAACCCTTTGACCACCTCAAATGTTCACCAGCTTCCTGGGCGGAGCTGAGACAATAGTAAGATTCAGGAGCTGGTAGGTAGACTGAGAGAGTGACCAGCTGGTGTCTATTGATGGATAGCTGAGAGAGTGACCAGCTGGTAAATACTGGTGGATGGCTGACCATCTTTTATGTATATTGATGGATAGCTGAGAGTGACCAGCTGGTAAAATACTGATGGATAGGTGAGAGAGTGACCAGCTGGTATATACTGGTGGATAGCTGAGAGTGACCAACCGGTATATACTGATGGATAACTGAGTGACCAGCTTACACTGGTGGATAGCCTGAGACAATAAATAGCTGGTATACGCTGGTGGATAGGCGGACAGAGTGGTAAGATTCAGAAGCTGGTGGATAGATTGATGGAGTAGAAGATTCAAAGCTGGTGGGTAGATGGATAGGCTGGGAAGTGGAAGATTTAGAAGCTGGTGGATAGACTGATGGAGTGGAAGATTCAGAAGCTGGTGGATAGATTGATGGAGTGGAAGATTCAGAAGCTGGTGGATAGACTGATGGAGTGGAAGATTCAGAAGCTGGTGGATATAGACAGAGTGGAAAGATTTAGAAGCTGATAAATAGGCTGAGGAAACGAGCAGCTGGTGTACGTTGCTGGACAAGCTAAGAGAGCGGGAATATTGTACAAGCTGGTGGATAGGCTGACAGAGTGAGAAGCTGGTGTACGCTGTTGGACAGACTTAGGTAGTGGGAAGATTTAGAAGCTGGTAGATAAGCCGAGGAAGTGAGCAGTTGGTGTATGCTGCTAGACAAGCTGAGAGGATGGGAATATTGTACAAGAAGAGGGAAGATCGTAGAAGCTGGTGGATAGGGTGAGAGAACGGGAAGATTGAAGAACTGAGCTGGTGGATATTCTCAGGGATTAGGAAGATTGTAGAAGCTGGTAAATAGACTGGCAGAAGCTGTACAAGCTGGTGTCCAGCTGGTGGACAGGCTGAAGGAGTCAAAGAGTTAACTGACCAAACCGAGAAGAAAAGTGCAAGAAAAATGGAGAGTGGGAGAAGAAAGAGAGATAGAGACAGAGGTAGAAAGAGGAGCAATAACAAGAAGAAACTACAGTGAGTTAACCAGCACAATGCACGTTCATTGACGTACAGGCAGTAAAAGCACACTAAAACAGTACACGCGCGTGCGCATACATACATACACGCATACAGTATATGTATACTCACACCACACACACACACACACACACACAACACACACACACACACACACACACACACACACACACACACACACCCACACACACACACACACACACACACACACACCCATAGATAGAAAAATAGACAGACAGGCAGGCAGGCAGACAGACAGATTGAGATAGATAGATAGATAGACAGATAGACAGACAGACAGACAGACAGACAAAGAGACAGACAAAGAGACAGATAGTTAACGTTGGCTCCAGGCATAAACATAAGCGACTCCTCGAAAATCTAGGATATTTTGTTTCTTTTCTGAGCTTAAAAAAGATAACAGCAAGTCCTGTTTTCTTTCTTCAATGTTAACCAGAGAAAGGTGTCAGTGAGAAAATTTGTGAACAAGGTTTTTTCAGCTCTTTATGTGAAGATCTTTATCAAATTTTGGTCCAAGATGTGGACGATTAAGGACTCACGAAAAGGAAACTTTAGAAGGTAAGGCACTAAGGCCAAAATCACACGGACCAAACAAGTGCCTAAAATTAGCACTTTTCATGGAAGTTGCGTAAACAGATCTTAAACATTGTCAGAGTTTACGAAAAGAAGTTTATAAAAATGCGCTATTTCCCTGTTGTGACAGTCTATCATTGTCCTCCATGCATGCCAAGTTTTAGTTCTATTGAAGTATTTTCAAGGTCACAACGACCTTCAGAAACATTTTTTTTTTAAAAGAAGAAGAGAAGATTTTCTGTACTATTTTTTGTGTTAAAGAGGAGATCGTTGGAATGGCTGGACCATCTTGATTCGTTTTGTTTTTGTTGTAGGTTTTGTTTGTTTGCTTGTTTGTTTAGTTGTTTGTTTGTTTGTTTAGTTGTTTGTTTGTTTAGTTGTTTGTTCGTTTAGGGCTGTATGATCGGGTGTGTGTAGCTCTGTGTGTGTGTGAGAGAGAGTGTGTGTGTGTTTTGTGTGTGTGTGTGTGTTTGTGTGTGTGTGTGTGTGTGATTATTAGCAGTGTTGTTGGCTTAGTTTAAACAAAATATTTGTTTGTTTGGAAGGGTTGTTTTTTTTGTGTGTGTGATGGTGTGTGTGTGTTGTGTGTGTGTGAATGTGTGTGTAAGTGTGTGTGTGTGTGGAGAGAGACAGAGAGAGAGAGATTATCCTTATTGTTAGCTTAGTTTAAACAAAATCAATACGGATTTTGAAGCAATGGCTGCTGTGATATGTTTTCGACCTCTTGCACTGTTTGTCCTTGTTTTAGTTTGGATTGATTTGGTTTTGATGGTTGGTTGGTTTAATAACCGATTGGCTGTTTTTGATTACAGTTTCATGTTATTTGACAAATAACAAAAAACAGTTAATTCTTACTAGCATTCACACTGTGCGACCTGTCTGTGTGACTGCATGTGTGTGTGTGTGAGAGAGAGAGAGAGAGAGAAGAGAGAAAGTGTGTGTGTGTGGGTATGTGCGTGTATGAGTGTATGTGTGTGTGTGCGTGAGTACGTGTGTGTGCATGAGTGTGTGCATATGTGTGTATGTGCGTGCACGGGAATAAGTACGTCCATCTGTCTGCCTATTTGTTTGTCTGTCTGTCTGTCTGCGTGCACACGCACTGGCATACGCTTGTAATTTTATAGTTGCTCCCACGCAAGCACGAAAATTCAGCAACATGATATCAGTTACCAAAGACAACAAAGACAACAAAGACCTCTTCATGAACTGGACCGCAAATACACAAACAATTGTTATGCAAGTTCTCTGTGTACATGATTTACTACTGTATTCAGTCCAACATAATGATGTCAATTTTCCACATCTGGTCAATTTCTGCCAATTACTTGGACAACCTTTCTCCCTCTTCCACCTCCTCCTCCTCCTCCTTTTCCTTTTCCTTTTTCCCTCCCCCTGTTTGTTTGTTTATTTGATTTAACGTCTTTACACTATGAGTGATATTAGACGGTTGTGTGTGCGTACGTATGTGTGTGTGTGGTGCACGCGTGGATCTCTCTCTCTCTCTCTCTCTTTCTCTCCCCTCTGTGTACGTGTGTCTGTGTGTGTGTGTCTATGTGATATTTGTGCGTGTTTCACGATTTTCAGGTCTCGCAGGTTATGTGTTTGGTGGCTAAACTATGTTCAGTTCTTAAAAGGCCTATAACTTAGCTGGCTATATTGTATCGTCTCTCGTTCGGAAGTGTTTTCTTTTTTCATGTAGTTAGCTACGCGAATTAGTTTGTTAGGCTGACAAGAGTCAGATTTCCTGACAGAGTTAGACTGCAATAGATTCATGTCTTAGAATCTAGTGGACAGAGTCGGTGTTTCTATATTTTAGCTGTCTTGGAGGTTTTCCGTTATGCAGATGACATCATGCTAATTACAGAAAATGAAAGGAACCTATAAACCTTGTGATTATAATAGAAATAGAAAGAAAAAATAAAGGGTTGGAGCTAAATAGCAAGAAGACTGAAGTCATTTTGCATGATGGGATTTCATGTTTTTTTTACTGATTACCATAACAGCAAACGGCACAATCTTGAGACAGGTTGACAAGTTTAAATATCTGGGAACGATCATCTCACCAGACGGCAGATGCACATGAGAAATAGCCAACAGAATCGGCCAAGCCAAAACAGCATTCAAGAAAATGAAAAGAATTCTTACAAACAAATGCCCATAATTAACATCAGGAAGAAAGTTCTTGAATGTTAATTTAATAGAACCGATAATGTTATGCGGTTGTGAGGCGTGGACAGTCAACAAGCAATGCCAGGGACAAGATTGAGGCAGCCGAAATGTGGTTTTTAAGAAGAATGTTGAGAGTTCCATGGACAGTAAAGAACACAAACGAGACAGCCTTGACGGAGGCAGACACAAGATCATTTATAAGGAAGATTAGGAAAAGACAGGCAACATTTACATGTTATTTTATGAGGAAAAGGGAATTAGAACACCTGGTCACAACAGGAAAGCTGGAGGGAAAGACACCCAGGGAGAAAATATCGGACGGACTTGCAGAGTGGCTGAGGACAGAGAGGGTGTAAGATGTGCTTGCGGCAACAAGGGATAGATACATATGGAGGGCCATGATCGCCAACACCATGCACAGGGCACATGATGATGATGGAGGTTGTCCACATCCATTTTGGCGGGTACGTTCATCGTTAGTTAGTAGTGTCTGGCTTCGGCACACCTTTGGGCAGTGTGCTAGTGTTGCTGTTACTGTTGGTGTCTGAAGTTCAAAACAAGTGTGACTGCCCACGTTCAAGCAAACAAGAACCAGAAAAAAAAACACGAAAAAAGAATAAGAACGCATATTTAATACAACGAGGCAAAACAGGCGCCTGTCTTGTTTTGTTGCATTAAATCGGCAATCTTATTCTTTTTTCGTGGGTTTTTTTTTTCTGGTTCCTGTCTGAAGTTTAGTTTGTCAAGGTGACTCTTTACCTTGCCTTGCTGGGCCAGTCTTAACCCTTTGATTCCCGCACCCTATCCCACCACTGCAAAAACTTAACCTTTTGACACCCTCACCCTATCCACCAGCTTCCTGCAAGGAAAGGTCAGCTATTCTGGGGACACTCCAATCAACCTGTAATCATCCCCGCCGATGCTGATTACACACAGACAATCGATGCTGCATGCACTAGGGTGTGGATACCTTGTGGCCTTCCAGGCGATTCATCCTATTATATGAATCATGAGCTTTCACACCCATGTCAGAGTAACAAAGTTCTTGTCCCCTAAAAAAGTCGGACATCCACCATTCATGTGTTGACCGTTTTGAATTCATTGCCAAATCAACCCTTTTAGTCCTGCACCATATCCACCAACTGCAAAAACTTAACCCTTTGATTCTCTCACCCTATCCACCAGCTTCATTTTGCTTTGCTAGCATGGTTGGCAATGCAGGAAACTGGTGGACAGGGTGCACGAGCCAAAGGGTTAATGAACTGTCATAAAACTGTTCATGTGCCGGCACATGATCACTAGAACTTTACAGCATGAACTGATTATACGACAGTTCTGATTTAGAAAGTGTTGTTTTTGTGCTGGAAAATATGATAAAGTTATTCAACGGCCACAAGCTCCAGTGATATATCTTTTTTTCCCTTGTTCATTAACCCTTTGACTCCGGCACCCTGTCCGTCAGCATCTTGGATTGTCAACCATACTAGCAAAGCAAAAACTTAACCCTTTGACTCCCTCACCTTATCCACCAGCTGCTTGCAGGAGGCTGGTGGACAGGGTGAGGAAGTCAAATGGTTCAGTTTTTGCAGTTGGTGGATAGGGTGCGGGAGTCAAAGGGTTAAGGGTGTACGTGTGCCACCACCTTGATTTTGCACTGGTAACCCAACGTATGATCATTGAGAAAGTTATTCACTGATCATAAGTTCTAGTGGTATATTTTTCTTTGTAAGAATGCATCCCTGCCACTGTCTTCATTCTGCTTTGGTAACCAAGGTGGGTTTTTTTTATGAAATAGAGAAAAGACCCAGTACCAGACAATATAACCATAGAAATGATTGAAGCTTTAGATGAATTTGGAACTGAAAATGTAACTGTCCTAAATGAAATTCATTACATCAGAAAAATCCCTAAATAGATGTCAAAATCAATTTTTATTGTACTTCCAAAGAAAGCAGAGGCTACAGAACGCGAACTCCATCGTACAATCAACTTGATGAGTCATGTGACAAAGACTCTATTAAGAATGATCATGATAAGGATAAGGAATAGAATCAAACCAGAATTAGCAGAAGAACAATTTGAATTCGTTGAAGGAAAAGAAATCGTTAATGCCATATATATGCTGAGAACTCTTATAAAATGGTCATTTGAGTTGAATAAAGATTTATATTTATGTTCTGTTGATTATATCAAGTTTTTTTGATCGGATAAGACACGAAGAATTAATCAACTGGAACAGCCCACTATTGATGGAAAAGATCTTAGAATAATAATAAGGAATATGCATTGGAACAAGCAGCAGCAATTAGAGTAAAAAATTATATAAAATCTTTTCGAGATATCAGAAGAGGGATTAGACAGGGATGTGTTGTGTCACCATATTTGTTTTCACTTTACAGCTAAACCATCATGACAAACCTAAAAGAACGTCCTAGAATAAAAGTTGGAGAAAAAAATGTTAAATATTCTTCCTTATGCAAGTGACACCGTTCTAATTACAGAAAATGAAAAAGACTACAAAATCTTGTGAATGTAATGGAAATAGACAGCAGAAATAAAGAGCTGGAGCGAAATAGAAGACTGAAGTCATGGTAATCAGCAAAAACAAACAAAAGCCACAAAAAAACATCCAATCTTATGTCTAATAACAGCAAATAGCACAACACTAAGACAAGTTGATATGGTTAAATATCTGGAACAGTCATCTCACCAGACTGCAGATACGCATAAGAAATATCCAGCAAAATTGGCCAAGCCAAAACAGCATTCAAAAAAATGGAAAAGCGTGATTACAAAACAAACACCTGTCAATAAATATCGGGAACAGCGTTTTTCAGTATTACATATACTACACGTCATTATTGAAGGGCCAGGAACGTTTTTGAGTCAATTTTTGAAAGGAGAAATAACCTATTTTCTCTTACTCTTTTCTCCAATTCGTTGCCGTAACTGAATGGATAAGAGCTCAGACAACATTGCAGTTTCCTTTTGGCACGTGTTTGGGGATTTGCCGATTTGCAATGGGCGGCCCAAGGAAGACAATTTCCACACGAAATTGTCGAATCTTCAGCAGGGTCTCTCTGACGACGCAGGCAAGGTAGCGACAAAATTCGCTTTGCACGTGCAAGGCAAGCCCTTTTTGAACACTACTCCAGCCAAAGTTGCCCGCAGACGAGGATAAAAAGGACCCGTTCTTGGTTCGTTTTAACCATGCTTGCAAGACGACGGATGACGGATGAGCAGCGGGGGAGAGCCCTCACTCTGCTTGATGAAGGCCTAGCGCAGCGGGAAGTTGCTAGACGACTTGAAGTGTCGCATTCCACAATCCAGAGACTGCTGGAGCGCTTCAATGAGACTGGAGCAGTCCAGGAAAGGCGTCACACAGGTCGACCCAGAGTAACGACAAGACAGCAAGACCGCTACCTTGCCCTCTCCGTCCTGAGGGAAAGGGCATCCACTGCGGTGACCTTGAGGGGTCAGCTGAGGGACGCAACAGGTGCTAACATCAGCTGCAGCACGGTGAGAAGACGGCTACATGAGGCAAACTTGAGGTCACGGAGACCGGCCGTCCGACCCGTGCTGTTACCGGTCAACAGAGTGCGCCGCATGACCTGGGCCAGGGAGCACGTGACCTGGACAAGGCAACAGTGGGCCCGGGTCTTGTTTTCGGATGAGTCCAGGTTCACCCTGACCTTTAACGATGGCCGGGCTCGGGTGTGGCGACGTCAAGGGGAGAGGTTCGCTGACGCCACTGTCCAAGAGCATAACCGGTACGGCGGCGGGTCGGTGATGGTGTGGGTGGCATGAGCCGTGGTACCCGGACCCCCCTGCTCCCCATTGACGGCATCCTGAACGGGGTCCGGTACCGGGACGAGGTTCTGGCGGCCGTGGCACTGCCTGCGCTTGTGGACCTTGGTCAAGGCGCCATCTTCCAGGACGACAATGCACCTGCGCATCGAGCACGCCTTGTGACCGACTTCCTGGAGCAGCATGAAGTCGTCCGTATGGCCTGGCCAGCGTGCTCACCTGACCTGAACCCAATTGAACACCTCTGGGATGTGCTCGGGAGGCGCATCAGGGACAACCACCCCCCACCGGGCACCCTGGCCAGGCTGGTCGACATCCTGCAGATCGAGTGGGCGGCCATCCCTCAGGACACACTCCGTACCCTTGTGGGGTCGATGCATCGGCGCTGTGAAGCATGCATCCAGGCTCGGGGCGGACACACGCGATATTGAAAACAGATTGGCCAAATCTGACACTTTCTGTTTTTTGAAAAGGGGGGGATGTTCCTTTAAATGCATGTGCTGTTCACTAATGGGTCATTGTGCTAATTTCTTTTTCCAAAACAGGTGTGGAAATGATGAAATAAAACATAGAATCAATTCTAAACATTGTCAATTATTTCAACTTAAAATTAGACAGGAAGGAAGAAGTGGCCCTTAAATTATGATTAGGAGTATAGGTGTTCGGGTCCAAAGCCTAAACAACCAACGAGCAAAGTCAGAACAAGATTCAGGCAACTGAAATTTGGTTTCTAAGAAGAATGTCAAGAGTTCCATGAACAACCAAAAACAAAAACAAAACAAAACACACAGAAAACAAACGAGACAATCTTGAAATAGACACAAAAAGAACATAAATGAAGAAAAGTAGGAAAAAAACAAGTAACATTTCTAGGACATTTTATGAGGCAAGAGAAATTTGAGCACCTACCGGTAATCGCAAGAGGAAGGCCAAAGGGGGGGGGGGGGAACACAAGGTAGACACGGGTAGAAAATGTCGGACAGTTTTGCAGAGTGTGTGGGGACATAAGGAGTGGGAGATACACTTGCAGTGACAAAAGAGAGAATCGTATGGAGGGCCATAATCGCAAAGGTGTACTTGTTGAAAAGGTCATAAGCTCTAGTAATGTTTCCCTCGTAAAAGTATACCAGTGCTACTACTTTGATGTTGCGTTGGTGAGGTGACTCAACGTGCGATTGGGAGACAAGTTATTCAACAATCAGAACCTCAAGGCAGATCATTTCTTTGTAAGAGTGTACCAACGCCACACTTTTATTGTTGCACTGGTAACTACAGGTCCGTCTATCAGACTGTTTACTCCACACTCAGGTTTTAAGATCGTGTGAATGCTAGTCAGTGAAATGTTTCGATAGTCATATTGTTTTATTGTCGTTTTATGGTTGTGTGTGTATGTGTGTAAGAGAGAGAGAGGGGGGGGGTTGAGGTGGGCTGTACACAATAAAAGTTGTATTTTCTAGTGAACCGTCATATTATGTGGGAACTTGTTTTTCTTTATGATTGTGGGGTAACTGGATGGGGTTAGTTGTAAGGGTTTTTTTTTTTTTCAGACCTTGGTGCGGTTTCACATGGTTGGTTGGTTGGTTGGTTGGCTGGCTGGCTGGCTGGCTGAGTGAGTGAGTGAGGTTTTTTTTTTCAATCCAGTGTGCGTGAATGCTGACCACTATGTCATTTCTCATCGAGAGAAAATAAAGTTGACTTGACTGAATTTGACCTCGCCCTGAAATACTTGCAGGTGTATACGTGCTGTTGATGTCATCTCTTGTCATCCACCTGACCACCACCACCGCTGCCCCCAGACCTTTCTGACCATCGAGACCTCTGTGACCTTTCTGCATTTTTACACGTGGCAACTTCTCCGTCACTGACAAGTGTCCAGTCGTCCTCGCCATCATCACCTGAGTGAAGACGGGACCGAACTGGCTTGTACATTGTACTTTGTGACCATCTGTTGGGGGTTTACGTTTCAGCGGATGAGCAGACTGCTGGTTCTCAGTGGGGTCAGATTTAGAATAAATGGGGGGAGGGGGAGGTGGAGTCAGGTTGTGGAGTTCGGGTTGATGTGGGTGGAATTGTGGTCAGGTAGAAAAAGCGTTAATCCCGCCCACGTGGGATACAAAGTGTCATGAGGTTCGATTCCCAATGGGAGAGAAACATTTCTCCCACCCACCCCCCTCGCACTGTCTCTCTCTCTCTCTCTCTCTCTCTCTCTCTCTCTCTCTCTCTCTCTCTCTCTCACTCTCTCTCTCTCTCTCTCACTCTTTCTCTCTCACTCTCTCTCTATATATATTATACATTGAGTGAGGTCTGGATGCTGGTCTTTTAGATGAGATGAAAAAACTTAGGTGCCGTGTGCAACATGGACCTTTCCTGTGGAACACAGATAGTCCCATAATCAGCGAATCGTAGAGGAGTGAGGTGGTAGAGACCAACTTTTCTTCTCAGTGCCACCAATGTGAGGGCAATGTCCATCTCCTCTCACTCTGCCCTTTTATCTGAGAAATGTGCCTAACCTTTTCCATCTTAAGACCCAACTTAAAGCCCATCTTTTTCCGTGAATTTTTCAGTTTAAATTAACTTTGTTCATATGGACACTATCCCCATACTTTGTTCATACTGACCCTATCCCCATACTTTGTTCATACTGACCCTATCCCCATACTTTTCCATACTGACCCTATCCCCACACTTAGTTCATACTGACCCTATCCCCATACTTTGTTCACACTGATCTATCCCCATACTTTGTTCACATCGACCCTATCCCCATACTTTGTTCACACCGACCCTATCCCCATACTTTGTTCATACCGACCCTATCCCCATACTTTGTTCACACCGACCCTATCCCCATACTTTGTTCACACCGACTCTATCCCCTTACTTTGTTCATACTGACCCTATCCCCATACTTTGTTCACACTGACCCTATCCCCATACTTTGTTCACACTGACCCTATCTCCATACTTTGTTCATACTGACCCTATCTCCATACTTTGTTCATACTGACCCTATCTCCATACTTTGTACATATGACCCTATCCCCATACTTTGTACATATGACCCTATCTCCATACTTTGTACATATGACCCTATCCCCATACTTTGTACATATGACCCTATCCCCATACTTTATACATATGACCCTATCTCCATACTTTGTACATATGACCCTATCTCCATACTTTGTACATATGACCCTATCCCCATACTTTGTACATATGACCCTATCCCCATACTTTGTACATATGACCCTATCTCCATACTTTGTACATATGACCCTATCTCCATACTTTGTACATATGACCCTATCCCCATACTTTGTACATATGACCCTATCCCCATACTTTGTACATATGACCCTATCTCCATACTTTGTACATATGACCCTATCTCCATACTTTGTACATATGACCCTATCTCCATACTTTGTACATATGACCCTATCTCCATACTTTGTACATATGACCCTATCTCCATACTTTGTTCATACTGACCCTATCTCCATACTTTGTACATATGACCCTATCTCCATACTTTGTACATATGACCCTATCCCCATACTTTGTACATATGACCCTATCTCCATACTTTGTACATATGACCCTATCCCCATACTTTATACATATGACCCTATCTCCATACTTTGTACATATGACCCTATCTCCATACTTTGTACATATGACCCTATCTCCATACTTTGTACATATGACCCTATCCCCATACTTTGTACATATGACCCTATTTCCATACTTTGTTCATACTGACCCTATCTCCATACTTTGTACATATGACCCTATCTCCATACTTTGTACATATGACCCTATCTCCATACTTTGTACATATGACCCTATCTCCATACTTTGTACATATGACCCTATCTCCATACTTTGTACATATGAACCTATCTCCATACTTTGTACATATGACCCTATCTCCATACTTTGTACATATGACCCTATCTCCATACTTTGTACATACTGACCCTATCTCCATACTTTGTTCATACTGACCCTATCTCCATACTTTGTACATATGACCCTATCTCCATACTTTGTACATATGACCCTATCTCCATACTTTGTACATATGACCCTATCTCCATACTTTGTACATATGACCCTATCTCCATACTTTGTACATATGACCCTATCTCCATACTTTGTACATATGACCCTATCTCCATACTTTGTACATATGACCCTATCTCCATACTTTGTACATATGACCCTATCTCCATACTTTGTACATATGACCCTATCTCCATACTTTGTACATATGACCCTATCTCCATACTTTGTACATATGACCCTATCTCCATACTTTGTACATATGACCCTATCTCCATACTTTGTTCATATGACCCTATCTCCATACTTTGTTCATACTGACCCTATCTCCATACTTTACATACTGACCCTATCCCCACACTTAGTTCATACTGACCCTATCCCCATACTTTGTTCACACTGATCCTATCTCCATATTTTGTTCACTACCGACCCTATCCCCATACTTTTTCATACTGACCCTATCCCCACACTTAGTTCATACTGATCCTATCCCATACTTTGTTCATACTGACCCATCCCCATACTTTGTTCACACTGACCCTATCCCCATACTTTGTTCATACCGACCCTATCCCCATACTTTGTTTACACTGACCCTATCCCATACTTTGTTCATACCGACCCTATCCCCATACTTTGTACATATGACCCTATCTCCATACTTTGTACATATGACCCTATCTCCATACTTTGTTCATACTGACCCTATCCCCATACTTTGCACAAATGACCCTATCCCCATACTTTGTACATATGACCCTATCCCCATACTTTGCACAAATGACCCTATCCCCATACTTTGTTCATACTGACCCTATCCCCATACTTTGCACAAATGACCCTATCCCCATACTTTGTACATATGACCCTATCCCATACTTTGCACAAATGACCTATCTCCATACTTTGTACATATGACCCTATCCCCATACTTTGTACATATGACCCTATCTCCATACTTTGTACATATGACCCTATCTCCATACTTTGTACATATGACCCTATCCCCATACTTTGTACATATGACCCTATCTCCTCCATACTTTGTACATATGACCCTATCTCCATACTTTGTACATATGACCCTATCTCCATACTTTGTACATATGACCCTATCCTCCATACTTTGTACATATGACCCTATCTCCATACTTTGTACATATGACCCTATCTCCATACTTTGTACATATGACCCTATCTCCATACTTTGTACATATGACCCTATCTCCATACTTTGTACATATGACCCTATCCCATACTTTGTACATATGACCCTATCTCCATACTTTGTACATATGACCCTATCTCCATACTTTGTACATATGACCCTATCTCCATACTTTGTACTATGACCCTATCTCCATACTTTGTACATATGACCCTATCTCCATACTTTGTTCATATGACCCTATCTCCATACTTTGTACATATGACCCTATCTCCATACTTTGTACATATGACCCTATCTCCATACTTTGTACATATGACCCTATCTCCATACTTTGTTCATATGACCCTATCTCCATACTTTGTACATATGACCCTATCTCCATACTTTGTACATATGACCCTATCTCCATACTTTGTACATATGACCCTATCTCCATACTTTGTACATATGACCCTATCTCCATACTTTGTACATATGACCCTATCTCCATACTTTGTACATATGACCCTATCTCCATACTTTTACATATGACCCTATCTTTTTTTTTTTTTTTTTTTTTTTTTTTTTTTTTTTTTTTTTTTTTTTTTTTTTTTTTTTTTTTTTTTTTTTTTTTTTTTTTTTTTTTTTTTTTTTTTTTTTTTTTTTTTTTTTTTTTTTTTTTTTTTTTTTTTTTTTTTTTTTTTTTTTTTTTTTTTTTTTTTTTTTTTTTTTTTTTTTTTTTTTTTTTTTTTTTTTTTTTCCATACTTTGTACATATGACCCTATCCCATACTTTGTACTATGACCCTATCCCCATACTTTGTACATATGACCCTATCTCCATACTTTGTCATAGACCCTATCTCCATACTTTGTTCATATGACCTATCCCATACTTTGACAATGACCCTATCCCATACTTTGTACATATGACCCTATCTCCATACTTTTCATATGACCCTATCCCCATACTTCGCACATATGACCCTATCCCATACTTTTACAATGACCCTACTCCATACTTTGTACATATGACCCTATCCCATACTTTGTACATAGACCCTATCCCCATACTTTGTACATATGACCCTATCCCATACTTGTACATACTGACCCTATCCCATACTTTGTTCATATGACCCTATCTCCATACTTTGTATATGACCCTATCATACTTGTACATGACCCTATCTCCATACTTTGTACATATGACCCTATCCCATACTTTGTACATATGACCCTATCTCCATACTTTGTACATTGACCCTATCTCCATACTTTGTACATATGACCCTATCTCCATACTTTGACATATGACCCTATCTCCATACTTTGTACATATGACCCTATCTCCATACTTTGTTCATATGACCCTATCTCCATACTTTGTACATATGACCCTATCCAACTGCATGCCTCCCAAGTATTTTGTACAATGACCCTATCTCCATACTTTGTACATATACCCTATCTCATACTTTTACATATGACCCTATCTCCATACTTTGTACATATGACCCTATCTCCATACTTTGTAAATGACCCTATCTCCATACTTTGTTCATATGACCCTATCTCCATACTTTACATAGACCCTATCCCCATACTTGTCATATGACCCTATCCCCATACTTTGTACATATGACCTATCTCCATATTTGTTCAAGACCCTATCCCATACTTTGTCATATGACCCTATCCCAACTTTTCATACTGATCCTATCCCCATACTTTGTCATATGACCCATCCCATACTTTGTCAATGACCCTATCTCCATACTTTGTCATAGACCCTATCCCCATACTTTTAAACTGACCCTATCCCCATACTTGTCATAGACCCTATCCCCATACTTTGTACATATGACCCTATCTCCATACTTTGTACATATGACCCTATCTCCATACTTGTTCATACTGACCCTATCCCATACTTTGTACATATGACCCTATCCCCATACTTTGTACATATGACCCTATCCCCATACTTTGCACAAAATTTGACCCTATCCCATACTTTGTTCATACTGACCCTATCCCCATACTTTGCACAATGACCCTATCTCCATACTTTGTACATATGACCCTATCTCCATACTTTGTACATATGACCCTATCTCCATACTTTGTACATATGACCCTATCCCATACTTTGTACATATGACCCTATCTCCATACTTTGTACATATGACCCTATCCCCATACTTTGTTCATATGACCCTATCTCCATACTTTGTACATATGACCCTATCTCCATACTTTTTCATACTGACCCTATCTCCATACTTTGTACATATGACCCTATCCCCATACTTTGTACATATGACCCTATCTCCATACTTTGTACATATGACCCTATCTCCATACTTTGTTCATACTGACCCTATCCCATACTTTGTACATATGACCCTATCCCATACTTTGTACATATGACCCTATCCCCATACTTTGTACATATGACCCTATCTCCATACTTTGTACAATGACCCTATCTCCATTGTACTTGTTCATACTGACCCTATCCCATACTTGTACATATGACCCTATCCCATACTTTGTCATATGACCCTATCTCCATACTTTGTACATATGACCCTATCCCATACTTTGTCATATGACCCTATCCCCATACTTTGTACATATGACCCTATCTCCATACTTTGTACATATGACCCTATCCCCATACTTTGTACATATGACCCTATCTCCATACTTTGTACATATGACCCTATCTCCATACTTTGTTCATATGACCCTATCTCCATACTTTGTTCATATGACCCTATCCCATACTTTGTACATATGACCCTATCCCCATACTTTGTCACATATGACCCTATCCCATACTTTGTCATATGACCCTATCTCCATACTTTGTACATATGACCCTATCTCCATACTTTGTTCATATGACCCTATCTCCATACTTTGTACATATGACCCTATCCCCATATTTGTACATATGACCCTATCTCCATACTTTGTACATATGACCCTATCTCCATACTTTGTTCATATGACCCTATCCCATACTTTGTACATATGACCCTATCTCCATACTTTGTACATATGACCCTATCTCCATACTTTGTACATATGACCCTATCTCCATACTTTGTTCATATGACCCTATCTCCATACTTTGTACATATGACCCTATCTCCATACTTTGTACATATGACCCTATCTCCATACTTTGTACATATTACCCTATCTCCATACTTTGTTCATACTGACCCTATCTCCATACTTTGTTCACACTGACCCTATCCCCATACTTTGTTCATACCGACCCTATCTCCATACTTTCTTGAAATGACCCTATTCCCATACTTTGTTCACACTGATCCTATCCTCATTCTGTTTTAGTGCATTCTTGTAGTATGTTGTGTATGAATGTCATTGAGAGTGTGTGCATGATGTTAATGTGTGAAAATGATGAACGTGTGTTCATTTGTGTGTGTGTGTGTGTGTGTGTGTGTGTGTGTGTGTGTGTGTGTGTGTGTGTGTGTGTGTGTCGTGTGTGTGTGTGTGTGTGTGTGTTGTGGAATTGTAGGTGACTAAAGCAGAGTAAGGCACACTATAAATGTACATTATAATTATGGTTATTACTTAGCGCACGTAAAAGATACCACGACAACAAACAGGCTGTCCATAACAATCCACTTTCTTTGATAAACAACAACAGTAACAACAACAACAAAAATAAAAAGAATGAAAGGCGCACACGTGTTTTTAACAATAATGATACCCCCCCCCCCCCCAAAAAAAAAAAAAAAAAAAAAAACGCTTATCGCAGTTTCCTATTGTTTACTACACATTAAACCAGGAGTATGCAGACTGCGTCGTAATGTAATGTCTACATAATGTGTGCCACACAGCAAGGACAACCTCACCTGAGGCAACATCGCACGAATGTAGACAGACATTGTTAAACTGAGATTAAGATTAGGGACTAAACCAGTCGCCGTGGTGTAATGGTTAACGAAACGGACTACTGACTAGAAGGTTGTGGGTTCGAATCCCCATCAGTCCTTTCAAAAATCATTGTGGGGTTGGTTTTTTTCAGCTCTAACCGGCTCCTACACAGAGTTGGGCGTGCCATGGGCTCATTGGGAAGATTGGGACAACATAGTCGAGTCTCATCCATTGCAGGGATACGTCATTGAAGGTGTTGCTCAAATCTTCTGACCACACCACAGGTGTCTGTATCTCTAGGGCCTGGTTGACGGCAGGATATATTATGATAGTAACGTAGAAAACAGCCCTGTCACCAGTCTCAATCCTAGATGAAACTCCATATCATCATGATTATCATCCCATCGACATCATCATCATCGCAATGTAAAAACTGTCAGCTTCTGCGGCCATTAAGGTAGCGTAGAAAATGGTACCAAAAAAAAAAAGATAAAAAAGGTGAGCATAAGGGTAACCTACCCGAGTTCGATGATACTAAAAAAAATTAAATGTAAAAAGGTTTGAGTTAATAAAGGATAAGGTTAGGTTAATGCTGGAGGTTGGGTGTGTTAGGGTAAGGTTTTTGTCACTTGTGCTGGGATGAGAATTTCAATATCATGGGCACTGGTACATCAAAAAGACGGGACCGAACAGTGGGTGTTATGTGAAGACAGTGTCCCACAGAAAGCACGACATAACAACACTTAGTGTTAACTACAGGCTGTGTGTAAGGGTAAGATTTGTCAGCTACGCTGTGTTAAGAATTTCAGTGTGTCATGGGCAAAAAAGACTTAAGACTCAAGGCTCAAGACTGCTTTATTGTCTACACACAGGGTACAGAGATTGAATTTTCGGCATGTGCTATGTAAAAAAAAAAAAGGTGTACCTAAAACGCATAATCAAAAACACGCACATACATGCACACGAACACGCACGCAGACACACATACACACACGCACGCACGCATACATGCACGCACGCAAGCACGTACGTATACACACACACACACATTTACTCTGTTCCCCTCTGTCCCCTCCCCCCCCCCCCACCCCCATTTTCATACTCCATGCCATTTTTTTTCAGCTTAATGTCACTCATAGTGAAAAGACGTTAAATCAAGGAACGAACACATTGTTTGTCAAACACACACACATACACCTCCACCATCCCTAGACCACAGTGACACAATGGTCATCCCACCCCTCACAGCACATCCCAGTGCTCCCATCACCACCCTTGTCCCAGTAATAGGTTATTATACTACACATAAATGAAAAAACAAACACGCACATGATTACACCGGCTTGTAAGTACCAAGATGGTCTTTTGGGCTTGAGATGTACATTAACCCTCTCCTTCGCATCCTATCGACCAACTGCAAAAACTTAACTGTTTGACTCCCTCACCCTATCCTCCAGCTTCCCAGGATGGTCTTCTGGCTTGAGATGTGCATTAACCTTTGACTCCCGCACCCTATCGACCAACTGCAAAAACTTAAGCCTTTGACTCCCTCACCCTATCCACCAGCTTCCTGCAGGAAGATGGTGGATAGGGTGAGGGAGTCAAAGGCTTAAGTTTTTGCTTTTCTAGCCTGGTTGACGATGTAGGATGCTGGTGGTCAGGATGCGGGAGTCAAAGGGTTAATTTGGCCTGTGTCGAAGTCAGTCGTCACTAGTTCTTGACTCTAAGCTGGAAGGTCTGAGCCAAAACAAAGTGTTGTTGTATCGGAGACTGTCTTCAAGCGTGGTAAGCTTCTGATATCACGCCTACTGTCTTTCTGGAAAAAAAAATAACAAAAAAAATCCTCAGAGTGCCGCCGTAGAAGTGGCAGGACCATTGAAAACGATCATAAAGGTATCTTCTATCATATGAAATGTTCTTGTGTAACCGAAGGCGTACACGAATAACGACGAAGACTACGACGACAACAACAACACTCAACAGTATCAACAGCAACAAGGAATCATCACTGTTGTCCACTATAAACTAACCAAGCTTGCAGTGTTGTTTGGACACACTGGCTATAATTTGTACGCATATTCGATATCAACATACAACCCACGCATGCACGCACGCACGCACACATGTATACACATATCCATACAAACACACACATACACACAAACACACGCATACACACACACTTTCTCTCTCTCTCCCACACACACACACACACACACTCACACACACACTCACACTCACACACACGCAAACGGCAGGTGGAAAAGAAAGAAATGAGTAAAATTATGTTAAGATGTAAATGTTGTTGTTTCCTCCGCAATCGAATGCTGTACGTCATAACATCTTCAGTTGATTGGATATTGTACGTCATAACATCTTCCGTTGATTGGATACTGTACGTCATAACATCTTCAGTTGATTCGATACTGTACGTCATACCTTCAGTTGATGGATACTGTACGTCATAACATCTTCAGTTGATTGGATACTGTACGTCATAACATCTTCAGTTGATTGGATACTGTACGTCATAACATCTTCAGTTGATTGGATACTGTACGTCATAACATCTTCAGTTGATTGGATACTGTATGTCATAACATCTTCGTGATTGGATACTGTACGTCATAACATCTTCAGTTGATTGGATACTGTACGTCATAACATCTTCCCGTTGATTGGATACTGTACGTCATAACATCTTCAGTTGATTGGATACTGTACGTCATAACATCTTCAGTTGATTGGATACTGTACGATCATAACATCTTCAGTTGATTGGATACTGTACGTCATAACATCTTCAGTTGATTGGATACTGTATTATGACATCTTCAGTTGATTGGATACCGTACTGTATGTCATGACATCTTCAGTTGATTGGATACTGTACGTCATAACATCTTCAGTTGATTGGATACTGTATGTCATGACATCTTCAGTTGATTGGATATTGTACGTCATAACATCTTCCGTTGATTGGATACTGTACGTCATAACATCTTCAGTTGATTGGATACTGTACGTCATAACATCTTCAGTTGATTGGATATTGTACGTCATGACATCTTCAGTTGATTGGATATTGTATGTCATGACATCTTCAGTTGATTGGATATTGTATGTCATGACATCTTCAGTTGATTGGATATTGTACGTCATAGCATCTTCAGTTGATTGGATACTGTATGTCATGACATCTTCAGTTGATTGGCACTGTATGTCATGACATTTTCCGTTGATTGGATACTGTATGTCATGCATCTTCAGTTGATTGGGCACTGTATGTCATGACATTTTCCGTTGATTGGATACTGTTGTCATGATATCTTTGGTTGTATGGATACTGTACGTCATAACATCTTCAGTTGATTGGATATTGTTGTCATGACATCTTTAGTTGATTGGATACTGTATGTCATGACATTTTCATTTGATTGGATACTGTATGTCATGACATCTACAGTTGACAGGATACTGTATGTCATGACATCTACAGTTGACTGGATACTGTATGTCATGACATCTACAGTTGACAGGATACTGTACGTCATGACATCTACAGTTGACTGGATACTGTATGTCATGACATCTACAGTTGATTGGATACTGTATGTATTGACATCTAAAGTTGATTGGATACTGTATGTCATAACATCCTCAGTTGATCGGATACTGTATGTATTGACATCTACAGTTGATTGGATAGTGTATGTCATAACATCCTCAGTTGATCGGATACTGTATGTCATAACATCCTCAGTTGATCGATACTGTATGTATTGACATCTACAGTTGATTGGATACTGTATGTCATAACATCCTCAGTTGATCGGATACTGTATGTCATGACATCCTCAGTTGGTATGATACTGTTGTGAAAACTTCAGTTGATTGGATCCTGTAGGTCATGATCCCTCGGTTATTCAAAGCTGTAGGTCTTGACTTCTTCGAATTATTGTGGTTACCGGAAGACAGTTTTGTGCGTGCAGGCCGTAATGTGTCCAGTCGTATCACAGTCATTATCAGAACGGGAAGTGACAGCTGGTGATTGACTTTCTAAGCAAACATCGCCACATGGGTTTTCCGGGTTTGCTCGATAACGACCTCTGTCTTAACCAAGGACTGTGGTCAATTCTCTCTGTCTCTGTTTCTCTTTGTCTCTATCTCTCTCTGTCTCTGTCTCTCCCTCTCTCTCTCTGTCTCTCTTTCTCTCTCAATCTCTCCTCTCTCTCTCTCTCTCTCTCTCTCTCCTCTCTCTCTCTCAATCTGCCTCTCTCAATCTATCTGTCTGTCTCTCTCTCTCTTTGTTTCACCGTCTCTCTCTGTCTTTCTGTCTCTGTCTCTTCTCTTTCTCTTTCTCTCCCTCAATTTCTCTCTCTCTCTCACTCTCTCTTTCTCTCTCTCAATCTCTCTCTCTGTCTCAATCTGCCTTTCTCAGTCTGTCTGTCTGTCTTCTCTCTCTCTCTCTCTCTCTCCTCTCTCTCTCTCTCTCTCTCTCTCTCTCTCTCTTGTTTCACCGTCTCTGTCTGTCTGTCTATCTTTCTGTCTCTGTCTCTCTTTCTCTCTCTCTCTATTTATCTATCTATCTAAGTCCTCTCTCTCTCTCTCTCTCTCTCTCTCTCTCTCTCTCTCTCTCTCTCTCTCTCTCTCTCTCTTACCCTCTTGATTAAACCTATGTTATATGCATGATATATCTGGGATGTGTCGATGCTTGCCTATAACATGTTTGGGTGCCGACGTCTTTTGAGTGTAAGCAATAAAACGTCAAGTTTGTGAACTACAAAACACATAAAAAGAATCAAAACGTGTATTTGATGTATGAAAATAAGGCAGGCACAAATTTTCGGCCAACTGGCCTTAGTCTAGCGTATATAAAATATGTTCTTTTGCTCGACAGCACGTCAGGGAAGTTGTCTACTGTGTTGTTTTGTTTGTTTTTTTACCCAAGTGGCGTGCATCTATCCTTTGTTTTCCTTTGTATACGCTTTACATATTTCATGCACGTGCGTGCGCGCGCGCACATACACACACACACACACACACAACACACAAACAGAACACAATACAACACAAACACACACACTCACACTTACACACACACACACAAACATACACACACGCGCACACACACACACACAAACACACACACACAAACACACACAGACACACACACAAACACACACACAGAGAAACACACACACAAACACACACACACACACGTATGCACGCACGCACACACACAAACACACACACGCACACACACACACACACATGTTGTCGGACACATGTTGACCCAACAGAATGATACCACACGAAGATGAAAACAGATGTCAGTCATGTTCACAAACCTGTGAGGACAACAAAATTAGTTTAGTTCCCCCACTGTGACCATAGAATATTAACACTACTGACAAACCAGTAGGCGTTATGATATAAGTCATCACGGTCCCCTGGGTTAGCGCAGAGTTACAGCACACACTTTCCAGCTTCTGCCTCCAACCGTTTGCACGGGTACAAATGAAGCTCGAGGTCTCTGTGTGTGTGTGTGTATCTGTCTGTCTGTCTGTCAATCTATTTATCTCTCTGTCTGTCTGCCTACCTCTCTGTCTATCTGTCTGTCTATCTACTGTCTATCTGTCTGTCTGTCTATCTGTATATACATATAATTATATATATATATGTAATTACATATATGTATAAATATGTGTATATATACATATATATATATATATATATATATACACACACACACACACATATATATATATATATATATATATATAAATATATATATATATATATATATATATATATGTGTGTGTGTGTGTGTGTATCTGTTTGTGGTTTCGTGTTGCAGAGTCTGTCAAATCTCTGATTATCGACGGCTGGAAAAGCTATCTTCTATTATATACACACGTTCCCATGACTTTTCTGCATGCTGACTTGTTCTCTGGATAGAACCACAGACTCAAAAAAAAAATCGATGTTCTCAAGTTCAATCCTAGTCTGCAACATGAGAAATGGCCAGTTCAGTGCCATGCCAGTCTCAATGCTCCAATCGTTCCACTGGTAACAATCAGCTTAATGTTCCCGTGCTTCTCTCCCTCCCTCCCCCTCCCCCCCCCCCCCGCTCCTTCCTCTAGTACAATATCTTGCCAGTGTGTAACCTTTCGCGCAGGATTAAGGAAGTCTGTTAATTAATTCCTGGCAGATTTGTGTGGAGCGCATAAGGAATTGTCCAAGTGTGATGAAGTCCTCTTCAGTAGACTCCAAGTTCGAAACTGGTCATTATTTGTGCATGCGAAATCGTGATCTGCAACCATTTTGTGTCTTACAGCTTTACATACACGCCCGCTCGCGCACGCTCTCACGCATGCACGGCACACAACACACACATATGCACGCTCGCACGCTTGCTCTCACACACGCACGTATGCACGCACGCACACGCAAGCAACACACACACACCACGCACACACACACACATACACACGCAACGCACACATACACGAGCACACACACATACATTCGTCTAAAAGCACATATGTGAATAGATATTGAAAGAAATAAACGAACGAACACACATACACATACACACACACGCACACACACACACACACGCAACACACACACACACACACACACACACACACACACACACACAACACACACACACCACAACACCAAACAACACACACGTACACACATTTGCGCGAGCACATGTTCTTTCACGCAGACACACCCACATAAAGGAATTCAGTGTATGTGCAAGACACCCCCCCCGGCCAGTTCCTGCAACAGAAATAACGAAATGGATTTCCCTGAATTTCAGCAAAGAGGCCTGTATCTTTTTTTTTTTTTTTATGCATTTGCCATTATCATTTATTCATGTATCTATTTATTCATTTATTTATCTGTGTATTTGTATTTATTTATTTGTTTGTTTCTTTAGTTAGTTATTTCTTTCTATATTTTTCCACAAGGAAGTCATCATCTCACGTTGACTAATTTTTTTCTCCTTGAAGTAGTCCTGAAAGTGTGCCAGAGTGCTGAGTCACTCATCGATCTTCACTGCCAAGTGGTAGTTGGGGGGGGGGGGGTAGAGAGGAACGACAGAAGGAGGGAGGTGGCAGTGGGGGAGGGGGAGGAAATGAAGGAGGGGGTAAATACTGCAGCAAAATTGCCGGAAGTTTTCCAAGTTGCTTCGATTACACGGCCAGTTAATAGGTAAATCAGGTGCTTACACACCTCGCCGAGTTTTTTTTACTGCGTACGGATAAAAATAGTCCCCGCAATCACGTCTCGTATCCCCCCCCCCCCCCCCCCACCAAATCCCTGCTCCCTTTCTCACCTTCACCTTCCTCCCCAGCCCGAGATATGACGTCAGAGCTGTCACTTTACTAACCCCGCCCCCTCAGCCCACTTGTTGATAGCAGTTCCATTTCTCGTCCCTAGATAGATCTATCTGAAGAGCAAGTCTACTTACTGTATGTGCGATCTGACTTTTCTGTTCTAATCCAGCTTATGTGTTTTATCTGTGCAAAAAGCTCAGCAAGCCTATCAGTTTGGCGCAGAAGTGAAGGCAAAGCAAAGTTCTTGAGTGCTACAACAAAAACATTCTCGCTGAAATTACGAAGCAGTGACGTCAAGTGTCCGGGAAATATTTCGGCTGCCCAAGGCTAGACACACACACAGCTCGCTTGTTGTGTGTGTGTGTGTGTGTGAGTTGCGAGTGAGACTTCCCTCAGTCAACAAGTAGCATTGGAAACCCCGCACTCACACACGCCAAGTCATACGGAGTGACTGTCTTCAAGCCTTAGTCATTCGTCACATGCCCTCACACTTGGGGAATACAACAGAAAGGATTTATAGTTTTCTGTGCGACTGCTTCTGCAAAGTTTCTCAACTGCTTCGAAACTTCACCATCAAATCATATTCTAACAAATCTTCTACGCTCCGTTGTTTTATTGAATTGTGCGTTTTCCGCGGAAGTTACTGTCCTGCACTAAAACTTTATCGTCTGCTCGACGTGGTTGTTGTTTCTTTTCTGTTTGTGTCTGGGTTAATCAATTGAAAGAAGGAGAAAAGAATGTCTGCTCTCGCAGCAAACAGTCGTCTGCCGCCCGGTTTCTACAAAACCGAGATTGTTTCTACAAAATGGGAGGTACCCAAAAAATATCAACGGCTCGCACCCCTTGGTAGTGGAGCTTATGGACAAGTTTGGTAAGTATGTGCTTTTGTGTATAGATTTTGGTATTTTTTCTTGCATTTTATTCAGTGACCATCTTGCCTGTGTGTTTTCCCCCACATAAAACAACCTTAATAGTTTATCGCATGTAGATCTCTCTTCTCTCTCTCTCTCTCTCTCTCTCTCTCTCTCTCTCTCTCTCTCTCTCACTGTCTCTCTCTCTCTCACTGTCTCTCTCTCTCTGTCTGTCTCTCTTTCAGTTTGTCTCTGTCTGTCTGTCCGTCTCTCACTTTCTGTCTGTCTGTCTGCTCTCTCTCTCTCTCTCGTTCGTTCGTTGAGGTTTAAAGTCCTGTCACATGCGAGAACTAGCATGTAATTCTTCTTTGAAGAAGCCTCAAAATATTATAATCAACTCTTTTGACGTGCTGAGTACCATTGGAGGGGAGGGGACAATTCTCTCTCTCTCTCTCTCTCTCTCTCTCTCTCTCTCTCTCTCTCTCTCTCTCTCCCTCTCTCTCTCTCTCCCTCTCTCTCTCGCTCCTGCAGATTTTGTGCATGAATACACGGTCAGACTTAATTACTTTTGACAACATTTAACCCTAACACTAACCCTGACCCTAACCCTAACCGTCACCCTGTGGATTGACAATCAGTTCGAGAAGAAAACTGGTCTCGCGGGGATTTTTTTTTCTTTTGTTGTTGTTAAAGCCCAGCCGACTGCGCAGAGCCATATCAGGGCTATAACCGCTTCAAAACACACACAATTTCAACAGGAAAAAAAAAAAAAAGAAAACTAAGTACACATATCAATGCATTCGCGCAACAATCCAAGGACATGCCCCCGGCGTAGGACCATTCCGTCCGATTTTTCGCACAGGGGAGATCTAAAAAACACATCTGAATACAAATACAAGCATACATAAGGACACCAAAACTTATATAAAAACAAGCATAAATTACCTAAAATTGCTTCCGCATATCTCACCTCCTTAGAGCCAAAAAATGCACTTAATACATGTACCCAATTATCAATCCTAAGAAAAAGTACGTAAGACTTTATCGAAAAAATACAGGTGAATGGACCATGAAGGCAGAAAATGATAGGTAGAAATGACAGAAAGCAAGGCAACAAGGCAGAAACAAAGAGAGTGACAGAAAAGAGGAAATTTCTAGCACAGAATTTCCAGAAGGTGGGGATACTATTTATATTGAAAGAGCCCCCGGCAACCCAACGAGATATGCGGAAGCAATTTAAAGTAGTTTAAGTCCGTTTTTATATATGTTTTGGTGTCCTTAGGTATAATTTGTAGTCAGGTGCGTTTTTTTTAAAATCCCCTGTGCGATGAACTGGACGGAGTAGTCAACGCCAAGGGCATGTCCTTACATAATGTGCACAAATGCTGTGATATGTGTACTTAATTTTCTTTAATTTTCTTTCCCCCCCCCCCCCCGCCCCTTTTTTTTTTTTTTTGGTTGTTGTTGTTGTTTGTTTGTTTTGTCCTGTTTAAGTACTGTGTATGTGTTTTGAAACGGTTATAGCCCTCATATGGCTCTACGCAGTCGGCTGGGTTTTAAACAAAAATAGTTTAAGGAGAAAACTGATCCCGAGGAATGGAAGTGAGGCTAATGTTAAGACACGTACCGAGTACGTGT
>JAPXFY010000018.1:50174236-50179236 GCA_030674185.1 Monoplex corrugatus | reverse complement strand
TCCTCTCTGCCACCTTTCACTGTGCACAGGTGTAAGACAGAAGTACTCCTCTCTGTCACCTCTCACTGTGCACAGGTGTAAGACAGAAGTACTCCTCTCTGCCACCTCTCACTGTGCACAGGTGTTAAGACAGAAGTACTCCTCTCTGCCACCTCTCACTGTGCACAGGTGTAAGACAGAAGTACTCCTCTCTGTGACCTCTCACTGTGCACAGGTGTAAGACAGAAGTACTCCTCTCTGTGACCTCTCACTGTGCACAGGTGTAAGACAGAAGTACTCCTCTCTGCCACCTCTCACTGTGCACAGGTGTAAGACAGAAGTACTCCTCTCTGTGACCTCTCACTGTGCACAGGTGTAAGACAGAAGTACTCCTCTCTGCCACCTCTCACTGTGCACAGGTGTAAGACAGAAGTACTTCCTCTCTGTGACCTCTCACTGTGCACAGGTGTAGACAGAAGTACTCCTCTCTGCCACCTCTCACTGTGCACAGGTGTAAGACAGAAGTACTCCTCTCTGCCACCTCTCACTGTGCACAGGTGTAAGACAGAAGTACTCCTCTCTGCCACCTCTCACTGTGCACAGGTGTAAGACAGAAGTACTCCTCTCTGCCACCTCTCACTGTGCACAGGTGTAAGACAGAAGTACTCCTCTCTGCCACCTCTCACTGTGCACAGGTGTAAGACAGAAGTACTCCTCTCTGTGACCTCTCACTGTGCACAGGTGTAAGACAGAAGTACTCCTCTCTGTGACCTCTCACTGTGCACAGGTGTAAGACAGAAGTACTCCTCTCTGTGACCTCTCACTGTGCACAGGTGTAAGACAGAAGTACTCCTCTCTGCCACCTCTCACTGTGCACAGGTGTAAGACAGAAGTACTCCTCTCTGCCACCTCTCACTGTGCACAGGTGCACAGCGTCAACCACACAGAGGTATGCTAGAGGGGAGGGAAGAGTTACACTGTGTTGACAGTAAGGCCAGCTACCACAGAGGAGAACAGAGAACAAGGTTGGAAGAAAAAAAAAAAGCGGGGGAGGGGGGTGGGGGGGTGAGGCAGGGTTAAGAACCAACGAGTGCTCAGGAACAAAAGAACAACGAGAATGAGCGGGAAAAAAAGAAAAGAAAGGAAAGCGAGAGAGGGAGAGAGGCAGGGAGACAGACAGAGAGAGAGACAGGCAGACAGACAGACGGGGAGAGACAGAGATAGATAGACAGACGGACAGACAGAAACAGAGAGAGACAGAGACACACAGACAGAGAGACAGACAAAGAGAGAGGCACAAGAGATGGGAGACTGGGGGTGGGAGGGAAGGGGCGTGGTGTACAGGCTTAATGTAAAGAAACAAGGTGGGCAGCTCGCACAAACCATTGTCATTAGCCAGCTGTTCAGCTAGATACCCGTACCTGTGAGCGCCAGGTGAACCAGCGGTCAGCCTCTGTGGCCGGAATAAGGGACAAGGTCACCTGTTGTGACTGATCACGCCCACTGTAGTTGCACTGTGCTTTCTCCTTTTTTCTTATTCGTGTTGTTGCTGAAAGCCCAGCTATAGCCATTTCAACACACACACAAAACTTCAACAGGAAAAAAAAAGGAGCAGAAAGTGAAGTACACATATCAGCGCATATGATCTAAGGAGATGCCCCTGGCGTTGACCACTCCGTCCAATTTATCACATGGAGGATTTAAAAAACATACCTGAGTACAAATTTAAACATAACTAAGGACAATAAAACATGTAAGAACGGGTCTAAATTACTTAAAACTGCTTCTGCATCCTTCACTTCCCTAGAGCCAAAAATGCACTTAATACATGAACCCAATCACCAACCCTAAGAGAAAAGTACGTAAGAGTTTATCGAACACATACAGGTGAATGGACCAACAAGGCAGAAAATGATAGGAAGAAATGACAGAAAAACAAAGGAACAAGGCAGAAACAAAGAGAATGTCAGAAAAGAGGAAATTTCTAGCACAGAACATCCAGAAGGTGGGGATACTATTTATACTGAAAGAGCCCCCGGCATCCCCACGGGGTAGTCTAGAATATGTTCACTAAAACTATGAGTAGAACAACGATAACAACAACAATGTTACCTGACATGTACATGGCCTTTTTCTTTAAGCCCGCAACTCGTACGATCACAAATAAAACAAGAAGAACAACGGTTCCAGTGCCAATAACAAAAAAAACAAAAAAAAAGAAAGAAGAAGAATAACATACGCAAACCAAAACACAATAAAACTGATTTTAAGCAACTCTTTTTCTTTGGTTCCATCCATCCATCCATGCTACTTACTACACGTACCATTTCTACCAGCAGTGGCAGTAACACCGTTACTGTCGTCACCCTCATTTTGTTTTCTAATCATCCCTTTTAAACAAGTTTTTAGAAGGAAAAAAGACCAAAAAGGAGACTTTCATATCGATCAGAGAGGTGCGTGTTGTGTGTGTGTGTGTGTGTGTGTGTGTGTGTGTGTGTGTGTGTGTGTGTGTGTGTGTTGTCTGTCTGTCTGTCTGTCTGTGTGCGTCTGTGTCTGTATTCCTGGTGCAGATGTGTGTTCAAATTTTCTTAGCTGTTTCTTGTGGGGTCCTATATTCGGTTAAAGGTGTGGACTCTTTATTAAAGAGTCCCAAATGCATAGATTTAGAAAACAGAAATTGTTAAGGACACACGAACCAAAAGAAAAAAAAAGTGCCCCGAATCAACACTTTCAGTGAAAAGTTTGTGAACAGCACGTTCTCAAACCTTCTGACACCAGTAATTTCAACCTCTTTTCGCTGTTGCTAATAGTCTACGACTGTCTAGCTTCAGTTCAACCTTCATTTCATCTTATGAATCTTCAAGGTCAAAAAACGACCTTGAAAAGTACAAAATCTGGAATTTTCACTATAATTTTTGTACAGAGAAATGGAGATGGTTAGAATGGCTTGACCAACTTGTGTTCTTCCTGGATGGAAGCTCAAGAAATTAAAAACTCCCGAGTTTATGACCTCATCAGCTGAGTCAGTCAGCGCGCTGTGGACCAGATCGATCATATTGAGTTTTATCCATGACTGGCCTGTTATAATGTTGTTCGTGCCAGGCAGACACGGCATTGCCTGATTTGGGGTGTTTTAAATTAACTGCGTCACATGCATTGTAAGATGTCTGCACGTTTCCCAGATTCCGTGGATGTAGGAAGAGCTTAAGTATCGATTGTTTTCTGTCTTCGAAGAATAGGTGTCAATTCAGATTCTCTGGACTAATCGCGTTTTTCTTTGTCTGCTTCTCTGTGTGTGTGTGTGTGTGTGAGTGTGTGTGTGTGTGTGTGTGTGTGTGTGTGTGTGTGTGTATGTGTGTGTGTGTCTTTCTCTCTCTCTCTGTCTCACTCTGTCTCTGTCTCTCTCTGTTTCTCTCTGTGTCTGTCTCTCTGTCTATCTCTCTGTCTGTCTCTGTCTCACTCTCTCTCCCCCTCTCTCTCCTCTCTCACTCTTGTCTCTGTCTATCTCTCTGTCTCTGTCTCACTCTCTCTCCCCCCCCCTCCTCTCTCTCTCCTCTCTCTCTCTGTATCCCCCCTCACCTTCCATCTCTCTCTCGCCTTCCCTCTCTCTTTTTCCTTCTCCCTTCTCTCTCTATCGCCTTCCCTCTCTCTCTTTCCTTCCCTCTCTCACTCTCTTTCTCTCTCTGTCTGTCTTGGTCTCTGTCTGTCTGTCTGTCTCTCTCTCTCTCTCTCTCTCTCTCTCTCTCTCTCTCTCTCTCTCTCTCTCTCTCTCTCTCTCTCTCTCTCTCTCTGAGGACATTTAAGGTGGGAGAGGGAATTGTGAGTGCGAAGAAATGGGGGTGGGGGTGGGGTTGAGGAATTTCATCTCGTTTCTTGCTGTTACATATCGTCTCACAAGGGCAGGGCTGGATGTACACGTTTTTCTTTCCATCTTTCCCTCGTTCACTCGCGCACACTTACACACAAACACATACATATATACAAATTTACTTACACACATACACTTATATGCACACTCAGAAATAGAGAGAGGTAGAGAAATTGACATCAGACAGATACAGGTAGACAGAGACATAGATAGATAGATAGACAGACAGACAGACAGATAGATAGATAGATAGATAGACAGATAGGTAGATAGATAGGTAGATATTAGACAGGCAGACAAACAGACAGATAGATAGATAGATAGAATAGACATCAGACAGAGAGAGAGAAAATAGACAGACAGATACACATATAGATAGATAGACAGACAGATAGATAGATATATAGACAGACAGAAGACAGATAGATAGATAGACGTAGGTAGTAGATAGATAGATAAATAGACAGACAGATAGATAATAGACAGACATATAGACAGATAGATAGAATAGACATCAACAGAGAAAGAGAGAAATAGAGATATAGATAAAAAATAGATAGATAGGATAGACATCAGCATTAAATAGACAGATAGACAGACAGATAGATAGATAGGATAGACATCAGAAGACAGACAGACAGATAGATAGATAGAGAGATAGAGATAGATAGATGGACAGATACATACATACATACATACATACATACATACATACATACATACATACATACATACATACATACATACATTGACAAATAGATACATAGATTTACACATACACACGCACACACTCCACGCGCACAACACACACACACACAACACAACACACACACACACACACACACACACACACACGCGCCGCGCACTCCCCTGTGACCTCTGAACTCCGTGCCCTTTGATATCGTATGTCATAATTTCCCCGTTCCTCTGCATTGTTCCATAACATCATCCAACAGCTCAACCTTTGTCCCTTGTGATTCATTTGTCAGCGTTCCTGGTCGCTTTCCGTTCCGCATTTTGTCGTTACTCGTGCTGTTGTCACCCGGGAAGCGTTTCATAACTGCACCATTTTGCCACTTTTGCTCCTCTTACTGCAAGAAACCACGGGTTGTGGCGCTTGAAGTGTCACAGAATAGGGTCTCTTTTATCGTCT
>JAPXFY010000018.1:50161736-50169236 GCA_030674185.1 Monoplex corrugatus | reverse complement strand
GAAATTTCTTCCGCATATCTTATTTCCCTACAGCCAAAAATGCACTTAAATACATGTACCCAACTATCAATCCCAACAGAAAGTACGTCAGACTTTATCGAACACATACAGGTGACTGGACCAGTAAGGTAGAAAATGATAGGAAGGAATGACAGAAAGCAAAGGAACAAGGCAAGAAACAAAGAGAGTGACAGAAAAGAGACATTTCTAGCATGGAATTTCCAGAAGATGGGGATACTATTTGTACTGAAAGAACCCCTGGCATCCCCACGGGGAGGGGGGGGGGATCCTGCCTGCTAGCTTCCTTAAAAACAAACAAACAAACAAACGGAACCTTTCTTGTCTTCTGCGTTCGAGCAAGGTCATGCTGCAAGTGGTCAGTGTGTCAATCTGAGATATAAGTATGTTTTGTTGTTGTTGTTTTGTTGTTTTTGTTTGATTGGTTGGTTGTTTGTTTCCCGCTGTGTATGTGCACTTTTGTTTTCAGTCGGTTAGACACTGTGCTGATATCATGGAGATCGTGGGTTCTCTCCCCATGCTGGTCAGGTTTCTGGGTTTGGTTCGTTGGTTGGTTGGTTGGAGTTTTTGCTGGAGGTTCAGCCGGCTGGCTAACTGTTGCAATAGAGCCGTTGACTCAAGATTTGATATATCGAGTTCAATCGCAGTCCACTACATGAACTTTTACCCGTTTGCTGTCCCCATCTTGACCCTGACCCTGACCCTGACCCTGACCCTGTCGGTGACGTCATTCTTGATGGTAGCCGCTGATGCATGCCCGTCAGCTGTCTCCATCCCCTTTTGTCTGCAGTCCTGTAGATTTCACCTTGCGGCAACTTCGTCCACTATGTTCTCTACATGGGATGTCGGCGGTCTTCCTTATCGTCTCTTGCCCTCCATTTTGTCTTTGTAACATTTCATCTCTGATGTCTCATACATGTCCAAAGTGTTTCATTTTCATTTTCCTAACCAGGCTTAAAAGTTCAGGTTGTTTGTTCAGTTCTTCCATAATGCTTTGTTCGTCTTTCAGTCCAGCTTATTCTTAGGAGTCCTCTGTAGAACCACATCTCTGCACTTTTGATTCTGTTTTCGTCTGCAGCTATAAGAGTCCATCCTTCACTTCCATATAACACAACGAGCCAAATCTTAATGCTCCAATTATTCTGATATTATCAACTTAATGCTTCATAGAGCCTGTTCCTCGCTCCACCCCTCTTTCATTTCAAGACTTTGCCTGCGCAGAGAAGTTAGAGCACGTAGTCACAACAGGAAAGCTGGAGGAGAAAAAAGCACCAAGTAGACCCCAGAGAGAGAGGGTGGGAGATGTACTTGCAGCGACAAAGGATAGATTCGTATGGAGGACCATGATCGCCATCGCCATGCGGCAGGGCACATGATGATGATCTTGCCTGCACACAGGGAATAAACTCTGAACTCCAAATATCTGATAGGCTGGCTGGCTCATACTGTGTAGGCAAAATATGTTCCTGCACAGTCTGCATACTAAGACTAAGGTGAATTGGGGGAGAAAGAGAGAGAGAGAGAGAGAGAGAGAGAGAGAGAGAAGAAGAAGAAGAAGAAGAAGACGGGGTTGGGTGAGAATTTTTTGACAGAATACAAGTGAATGGACTAATGGATTAGTAATGCAGAAAGAGAGAAAGGAAGAACAGAAAAGCAGAAACAAGGAGAGCCATAGACTAGAGGAACTTTCTAGCAGAGCATTTTCAGTAGGTTTGATTCAGGTTTAACGTTAGTGCCCACCTCAGGTGATAGACCAACGGAGATGACCATGGCAGAAAAGTAGGCAAAGGGGATGAGGGATGATGAGATGATGACGTGAAGAATTTCCGAAAGGTAAGAATATTATTTATACTGAGAGAGGCCCCGACATCCCGGTAATGAGAGTTTGGGGAAAGGGACGTTTTCACTCACTTGTCCCTCCAGGCAACTGGAAGATAAAGAGAGAGTGTGAAGAAATTGTAAGAAATTCAGAGCCTCTCTCGCTGAAGGAGAGAGAAGCCTGTTGATCGGTCGTGGGTCATTGACCGTCGAGAGACCATTATGCTTATAGCGGCCAAAACAGTGACAGACACAGTTCTGACCATCCTCCATACTGTGGGCTGGAGTGCTGTCCTATCGATTTTCTTGGGGGGAAGGGTCCATCCATAGATATGAATAGTAAGATAGATCGTTCACAAAGCGAACTTGCGATCTGTGTTGGCCTCGATGGCCTCGATTATAATGCACGCGCTCTTGCTCGTGTAGGTTTCCGACATGCACGATCTTGGTAATTATCTTTCAGTCAATGGGAAACCAATATACATACATACATACAAATGTATACATATACATATACATATATATATATATATATATATATATATATAGAGAGAGAGAGAGAGAGAGAGAGAGAGAGAGAGAGAGAGAGAGATCAGTGGGAACCCCTATAATTCTGATACAAAGCTAAAAGTTAAACGTATGTACCACATATGTTGACGTAATCATACATATGCGCCACTTATGTATTACATGCTTTGACGTTAATGCGCCACTTGTTTTGACGTAATCTTCTGATCTGCTTTGTGCATCTGTAGAATATGTATAATGTGAAAGAATCTGGAGTTGTGTCTTTATACACGTATGCTGACGAAATGATATGTCTGTAGATATGTAAATATTTTCTTCTAAACTGTGAGTTTTCATATGGATGAATAAAGCGTTATTGAATTCAGGTCATTTCAGTTCAGGTTAACCCTTTAACTCCCGCACCCTGTCTACCAGCATCCTGCATTGTCAGTCATGCTAGCAAAGCAAAAACTTAACCCTTTGACTCCCTTACCCTATCCACCAGTTTCCTGCAGGAAGTTGGTGGATAGGGTGACGGAGTCAAAGGGTTGATTTTTTTTTCAATTGGTGAATAGTGAGTTGGAGTCAAAGAGTTAATAGAATGGTGGCTGGAATACCGATATTCGATCATCACATAAACACCACGTGCATGTTCAGATGCACCGACTGAATCTGTGAGACGCTAAAAATCGCTTCAGGGAGTTGTTCCATTAGACTCCACGGGCACTAGCGCTCGCGCGAGTGCGCGTTGGCCAAATGACATCACGTGCAGCCCTAGGTACATAAAGGTTCTCTTTTGATCAGTGTGTGAGTGGTCTCCTAAATACTGATATAAAATGTGTCATCTGTGTGTGTGTGTGTGTGTGTGTGTGTGTGTGTGTGTGTGTGTGTGTGTGTGTGTTGTGTGGTGTGTCAAATCTGAGGAGTGCATCTGTTCAGTGTGTGTGTGTGTGTGTCTGTGTATGTCTGTGTGTGTGTGTGTGTGTGTGTGTGTGTGTGTGTGTGTGTGTGTGCCTATCAACTCTTCCTGCAGGAAGCTGGTGGATAGGGTGAGAGAGTCAGAGGGTTAAGTTTTTGTTTCGCTATCATGGTTGACAATGCAGGGTGCTGGTGGACGGGATGCGGGAGTCAAAGGGTTAATAACATCCAGTGTGAGACATAAAAGTGATCTTTCCATCAGTGACTAAGGGCAAGAACGCTGATACAATTCTTGAACATTATTGCCGTTCTTTTTATCCTTACCCACTATCACACTCGCCACTGTGAAACAATATTACGGTTTCTCTGCAAACTGTGAGTCGACCGCGCCACAGCGACGTCCGCGAAATGCCTCAGATGGATGACCTGACTGTGTTAACCCTTTGACTCCCGCACCCTATCCATCGACTGCAAAAACTTAACCCTTTGACTCCCACACCCTATCCATCAGCTTCATGCAGGAAGATGGTGGATGATGTGTGGGAATCGAAGGGTTAAGTTTTTTTTGCCTCGCTAGCATGGTTGGCAATGCAGAATGCTGGTAGACAGGATGCAGAAGTAAAAGGGTTAAAGGCATGACTGGGCTGGAGGAATTGATGCAGAATGTGTACACAGTATGTGATGTGAGTGTGTGGTGTGTGTGTGTGTGTGTGTGTGTGTGTGTGTGTGTGTGTGTGTGTTGTGTGTGTGTGTGTGTGTGTGTGTGTGTGTGTGTGTGTGTGTGTGTGTGTGTGTTTTGTCTAATGTAATCATGTAATTGTAGGGAGTTAATATCTTTGAGAGGGTTCAGTGTCGATATACTGTGAGCTGTGTATGTGTGGGTTTGTTGTTGTTGTTTTGTTTGTTTGTTGTTGTTTTTTTTAGTTGCTGTTTTCGAACACCCACGACTTTCTGTGGTCTGTTTTATCTGGTTTGGTTGGTTGCTTGCTTGCTTGCTTGCTTGCTTGCTTGCTTGCTTGGTTTTTGTTTGTTTTTAGTTTTGTTCTTGTTTTTTTGTTTGTTTGTTGACTTGCTTTTGTTTTGCTTTGTTTGTTTGTTTGTTTGTTTGTTTTGTTTTTTCTTTCGCTTTTGCTTTTTTTTTTTCTTTCTTTTTTTTTTTCTTTGGTCAATCTGTTTATCTGGTTTTCTGCCTGGCTGTCTATGTGTTTGTTTCTCTGTTTGTCTGTCTCGCTGCCCACCTGTCTGTTTCCTGTTTGTCAGACTGGCTGGCTGTCTATATCGTTTCCACTTTTACACGCACGCACGTACGCATGCACTCACACACACACACACACACACACACACACACACACACACACACACACACACACACACCACACACACACACACACACCACACACACCACACACGTCACGAAAACTGTCTATCATCACATAACTACATAACACCTACATATCACACGGCACACTGTCACCACCACTGTCATCATACAATCAGTATAGCTTATCAGTTTTCCTTAAGATTGCAAGGCGTAATCTGATAAGACTTGCACGAACTCTCAGATCTCGCAACGGGGCTGGGTTTTGTGTGTCTGTCTGTCTGTGTATGTGTGTGTGTATGTGTGTGTCTGTGCTGTGGTGCGTGCGTGCGTGTGTGTGTGTGTGTGTGTGTGTGTGCGTGCGTGCGTGCGTGGTGTGTGTGTGGTGTGTTGTCAAAATCAGGTAAGCAAATATGAACCAGATGCGTGGTTAAAAGATTGAGCATGCGTTGTTGTTGTTGGTGGTGGTGGTGGTGATGGTGTGTGGTGGTGGTGGTGGTGTGTGTGTGTGAGAGAGAGAGAGGGGGGGGGGAGGGTGCAAAATACGAAAAACAGAGTGTACACCTCACTCTGATCATTACACCTTATTCCTTCGTGGATGACCGGGGTTCAGCCCCAGCCATCATCATCATCATCATCATGTGCCCTGCCGCATGGCGTTGGCGATCATGGCCCTCCGTACGAATCTATCCCCTGTCGCTGCAAGTACATCTCCCACTTTCTCTGTCTTTATCCACTCTACAAGTCCGTCCAGTATTTTCTCCCTGGGTCTACCTGAGTCCCTTTTTCGTTCCAGCTTTCCTGTTGTGACTAGTTGCTGTAATGTCTTTTGCCTCATAAACTGTCCAAAAAATGTTGCTCGTCTTTTCCCGGTCTTCTTCGTTAATGTTGTTTTTGTGTTTTGCCTCTTTCAAGACTGTTGCTTGTTTCTTTGTTTGTTTGTTTGTTTGTTTTTTCCCCACAGAACTCTTAACATTCTTCTTAGAAATGATATTTCAGTACCACACAGCAACAAGAAAACTGGCCTGTACGCTGATCGTCTTTTAAACTCCAATTGTTCTGGTGGTGTCAGCGTGTCATGGATGTCCTCCCCCTCCCCCCAACCTCCCCCACCCCCGCCCCCGTCCTATTTTAACATCTTGACAACGTGAAGGGTTTTATGCGCGCTTAAGGAGCCAACCTGCCAGATCATGTCATGACTGGCAGTATTTAGGTGCAGCACGTATGGAATTTCCCCCAACGCGATGAATCAGCCTTGTACAAACTCCAGCAAACTCCCTCGAGGTTGGAAGGCGTGTTAGCCCTGATATGGCTGTAGAAGTCCGCTGGGCTATAAGCAGTACGAAGTCAAGAGAACTGTAAGGTGTGATCTAAGTAAGACCAACGGTTAGTCTCGGATTTCTCGTTAGTCTAAACGTCCGATTCATCCCCACAGGGCCTGTTTCGCCATTAGCAGATTAGGGACATGTGACCTTGATACGCTGTTAAGGGATTGGTATGGTGGTAGCCCACGCGCGTTTGTGTATTTGTTCGTGTGCATGTGTGTGTGTGTGTGTGTGTGTGTGTGTGTGTGTGTGTGTGTGTGTGTGTGTGTGTGTGTGTAGTGTAGTGTAGTTGTAGTGTGTGTGTGTGTGTGTATCGTGTGGTCATCCGCGTGTTGTTGTTGTTGTTGTTGTTGTTGTTGTGTGTGTGTGTGCGTGTGCTTGCTAGTGCCCGTGTGTTTGTAGTTGTTTACTTTGTTAATTCAGCTTCGTTGTAAGAACCCAAAACAGAACAAAACAAAAAAAAAGGAAAAAAGAAAACGAATATTAAAACCAGTAACATTTCATTTCTCTCTCTCTCTCTCTCTCTCTCTCTCTCTCTCTCTCTCTCTCTCTCTCTCTCTCTCTCTTTTGTCTCTGTGTGTGTGTGTGTGTCTCTCTCTCTCTCTCTCTCTCTCTCTCTCTCTCTCTCTCTCTCTTCCATGGGCGAGGATTGAATGTAAAAAAGCATGACATGGGTTATGTCACTATCCTCGAAAAAAAGCTCTTGATCTGTGTGTCCATCTGCTTGGCTGACTGGCTGACTGGCTGGCTGACTGGCTGGCTGGCTGGCTGGCTGACTGGCTGGCTGGCTGACTGGCTGACTGGCTGGCTGGCTGACTGGCTGACTGGCTGACTGGCTGGCTGGCTGGGGAAAAGAACAAAACTGGATGCAATGCAGTGAGGTGGAGGCAACTTTCAAGGCTTAAAAATGATCACCGTTTGCTCTGACCATGGGCAGATAACCGTGGTATGTGCTCTTGTAGGGCTGCAGTTCATTTGTCCTTTTTTTTTTTTTTTTTTTTTTTTTTTTTTTTGTCTCATCTCTCTTCAGAATGCAGTTCTTGTCATCTCGTTTTCTGTATTCTTACAAACAGTGAACCTGATATTTTTTTTCCTTTTGTTTCTATTTGTTTTTTGTTGTTTTGTTTCCTTTAATATTAACACTGGTTTGGTTGGAATGCAGAGTGGTATAGTGACACACCACTTGCCATATGACAGTGACTGGTACGATCGGCCTCATGGCGGTCCGCCATGATGTTTGTGACCTTGGTGAGTGACCCAACATTCACCTTTGTGCGCCCGTGAGAAGAAAACAGCAAAGATAACACGACACTATTTTTTGTCATAAGGCTAGAAAAACTAACGTGACACTATTTTCATTGTAAATATAGACACGCTAACGTGACACTATTTTCATTGTAAATATAGACACGCTAACGTGACACTGTTTTCATTGTAAATATAGACACGCTAACGTGACACTATTTTCATTGTAAATATAGACACGCTAACGTGACACTGTTTTCATTGTAAATATAGACACGCTAACGTGACACTATTTTCATTGTAAATATAGACACGCTAACGTGACACTGTTTTCATTGTAAATATAGACAC
>JAPXFY010000018.1:50146736-50154236 GCA_030674185.1 Monoplex corrugatus | reverse complement strand
ATTGACAACTAAAAACATCAAATTGACAACTGAAAACATCGATTGAGTTTGTCTCTCTGTCCCTGTCACTCACTGGTTCGCTCTGTGACCAAAAGGAATTTTAACAAGATGGAATCATTGTCAGTGGACAGTTTCGTATGTACTTCACCAAGAACTGCCAGTGATTATCAGGCAGACTGTCTGAGATTGGAATTTGTTCGAGAGTGATTCATCGCACTCCGACAGTTCCACATGCGCTCCACTCAAATCTGCCGTCAGTTGTCTGGCAGATTCTTTGAAGCTGTGCAAAATCCTCTGTGCTGGCAAGGTGTTGAAAAGGGGAAGAGAATTTGTGGAATGGGATTGAATTTGAGACATAGATCTTGAGTCCCCAATAATGTCAAAAGAGTCACCAGCTTGTGTGAAAAAATATGTAACTAAATAAATGAAATAGCCCTGTGGCCTAACTGAGGATTGAACCTTAAACCTTTGCATTACCAGCGTGGCGTGCTTACCGACTGAGCTAACCGGTCACTTTAACCCTTTGACTCCCGCACGCTATCCAACAACTGCAAAAACTTAACCCTTTGATTCCTTCAGCCTATCCACCAGCTTCCTGCGGGAAGCTGGTGGATAGGCTGAGGGAATCGAAGGGTTAAATTTTTGCTTTGCTAGCATGGTTGACAATGCGCCACGCTGGTGGACAGGATGCGGGAGTCAAAGGGTTAAGTAACAGAGTACTGTGTGCTGGCCAGGTCTTGCAACGTGAAATAGAGAGAGAGGAGGGAGGGGAGAGAACCTATAAAATATTGACACCACCAGAACGATAGAAGCTGAACTGTTTTGGACTTAAGTTGTGTACCTCACTCCAAGCAGGTTAATTTTTAATCTTTTGACTCCCGCACCCTGCCCACTAACATCCTGCATTGTCAACCAATCTAGCAAAGCAAAAACTTAATCCTTTGGTTCCCTCACCCTATCCACCAGCTTGGATAGGATGAGGAAGTCAAAGGGTTAAGTTTTTGCCTTTGGTGGATAGGGTGCGGGAGTCGAAGGGTTAATGCTGTTGGCTGGGATTGAACTCGAGACGTCAGATCTCGAGGTCACGGCTCTGTCAGCTGATCCAGCCAGTCTGCCAAAGGGGAAAGGGAGAGACAACCGACACTGTCGTGTGCTAGCGGTACAAGTTGGAGACGGACATGACATCCAGTCGCTCGTACCGGAAACGGATGCGAACGATAACCAGACACCGGAAGCAGTACTTACTGGTCTTATCCGGGCTTGTTTGTGTTCGTTCCCTGTCTTGCTGGTTATGTAGGTTACGTTAAGTGACGACCGTTATGGTGAGGCCGGTGAAGTGTTGAATTGTTCCGTTTCGCTGAGGTTGGGATCAGTAATAAACCAATAGAAACCGAAAGATAAAAAAAAAAAAAAACAAGAAAAGAAAAGCAAGTTAGCAAACATATACACGATTGCACGTACAGATGCGTGCCACTGCGCGCATGCGCCACACACACACACACACACACGCTCGCGCCCACACACACACACATACACGCACACACGCACGCGAGCGCATAAAGCTTTCCTCACAGATTTTTTTTTTAAACATAAGATATCGGTCTTTAATTGCATCCCTTTCTTACATTTTCTTTTTGCAATTCCGTCAGTTCATTGTACATGTAGACACGCGTGTCATGCACGTGCCCTCTCCACTCTGTCTATCTTCCCACCCCCCTTCCTTCCCTTAGAGTGGGAGAGAATAATATGCTGTCTGATGCAAAGTGAATGTTCTTTTTAGTGGTATGTAATGTTTAGAAGTTGGGGTGGGTGGGTGGTTTCCATCTCAAATTTTCCCGTTTTGTTTTCTTTAAGCTTTTCTCTTCGTACGTTTCTCTGTTGTGGGAAAATACACAGCTGACGTAATAATTTGTTTGCAATTCAACTGGGAAATATGAAACTTGTTTGCAAAAATGGAAAACATGAAAATTGGTGGGGCGCATTTTGTTGTTGTTGGTTTGCTTGCTTGCTTGCTAGCTTGCTTGCTTGCTTCTTTCTTTCCCTTGTTTTCTTCGTCATTGTTGTTGTTTTTGTTTTGTTTTATGTCTTAGATATTTTGTTTCATTTTTTTTTTTTCTTGTCATCTTTGTCAATTTCATTATTGAAATGTTTTGTGTCTGTCTGTTTGTTTCTTTCTTTCTTTCTTTGTAGGGGAGGGGGTATGTGCGCGAATGTCTGATACGTATACTTAATTTTTTTTTTTTGAGGGTCAACATGTTGTGTTTGTGTTTCTGAAATGGTTATAGCCCTGATATGGCTCTGTGCATTGGGCTGGGTTTTATACAATAATTATGATGACAATAATGTAAAGCACAAACACTGTTGGTGTTGTGTTCTTTGCCTCATGCAGTAAACAGTGGCCCCCGTGGGGATGCCGGGGCTCTTTCAGTGTAAATAGTATCCCCACCTTCTGGATATTCTGTGCTAGAAATTTCCACTTTTCTGTCACTTTCTTTGTTTCTGCTTTCTGCCATTTCTTTCTGTCATTTTCTGCCTTGCTGTTCCATTTACCTGTATGTGTACGACAAAGTCTGACGTAATTTTTCTTGGGATTGACAGTTGGGCACATGTATTAAATGCATTCTTGGCTGTAGGGAGGTGAGATATGCGAAAGCAATTTTAGGTAATTAAGGCCTGTTTCATATGTTCTAGTGTCCTTAATTACGTTTAAATTTGTATTCAGGTATGTTATTTAAATCCCCTGTGTGATAAATTGGACGGAAAGATCAACGCCAGGGGCATTTTCTTAGATTATGTGCGAAATACATTGAAACGAGTACTTAATTTTCTATTCCATTTGTTAAAACTTGTTGAAACAGTGTGTATGTTTTGAAATGGACATAGCCCTGATAGGGCTCTACGAAGCCGGCTGGGCTTTAAACAAAAACAGAAATAAATGAAAATAAAATGAATTAATAAACAATGGGCGTCCTCTTTTGCTGCCCACAACAGCGGGGCACTTCCTCAAGCCACTCGTTAACTTGGCGTCCGTGTGAAATATCAAAGAAGGTCGTTGAGGTCTTTATGAGGGTAAAGGGGACCAGCCTGTCGTGATGTACTTTTCCCTTCTTTATCGGCGTGTCTGGCAATAGGCTGCTGACCTACTCTTGAAAGGTGAAACATCACGCACATGCATGCACTGGCGTACACAAGAACGCTCGTATATACGCACACACTTATGCACGTACGCACGCTTGCGCGCAACACACGCGCACATTGTAGGTATTGTTGTACACATGTCTCATTATTATGCTCTTCCCACCCACCTCACGCTCAAGCAGCCACACACGCGCGCGCGCGCGCGCGCGCAAACACACACACACAATCACACACACACACACACACACACACACACACACACACACACACACACACGCACGCACGCACGCACGCACGCACGCACGCACACACGTTTTCTTTCTCTCTCTATATCCTTCTCTGTCTTTCTCTCTCTCACTCTCTCATTGTGTCTCTCTTTCTCTCTCTCTCTCTCTCTCTCTCTCTCCTCTCTCCTCTCTCATGTCTCTCTCTCTCTCTCTCTCTCTCTCTCGCTCTCTCGCACGCTCGCTCGCTTACTCTAAAAGATGAAAGGGAGAAGCTTTCAGCGAGGCTACAGGAGGCTAAACTGATTTAACATCCCCCCTTTCGTCCGAAATATCAGCGACACGGGATCTAGGAGTAGGATATAACAACCTTGATGCAAAAACGACCGTTACTGATAAGATTTGTACGGTACTTCATACTTTGATAGCAGCCTTTGTTCTGATAGCACCTTTGTTCTGATAGCAGCCAGAGTGGCCTGTTAACTGTAGGTATATATATATAGTGTGTGTGTGTGTGTGTGTATGGTGTGTGTGTGTGTGTGTGTGTGTGTGTGTGTGTGTGTGTGTGTGTGTGTGTGTGTGAAAGAGGAAATTTTTAGCACAAAAGTTTCAGAAGGTAGGAAAAGAGGAGATTTCTATCACAGAATTTCCACAAGGTGGGATACAATTTATACTGAAAGAGCTCCCCCAGCATCCTCACGAGGTGGGTGGATGGGTATCACAACTGGAACCTGCGTGCACAAAGTTTTTCCTCGAGCCAGAATCGAACTCTTGCGGGCAAAGTGCACAGCGGGAGCTTGACCAGTACGCCACCCAGACCTTGGAATCCTACTGTGGTAGGCTGATATTATGAAGACTGAAACTGACAGCCATTGATTCTTCTCACCGCAGTGATAGTACCATTGCACTAATATTACTGTCATTGTATTGCTGTTAATATAAGCCACAGGCCAGTGGTAGAAGTAACTGTAATGCGGATACAGTGTTGTCGCCAGCAGGATGCTGTCTGTCCTGATGAATCATGTTCTTACTTCCATCAGCTTGTGTCTACAGCGGAGCTGTCTGTTTACAGGCGATGGCCACATCACAGAACCAGGATCTTCCATAGCCGCCTCTCGCTCATCTTTACGCATACACACACACACTGTCTTTGTCTCTCTCTGTTTCTCTGTTTCTCTCTCTTTCTCTCTCTCTCTCTCTCTCTCTCTCTCTCTCTCTCTCTCTCTCTCTCTCTTTGTCTCTGTCTCTCTCTGTGTCTTTCTGTGTGTCTCTGTCTCTCTCTCTGTCTCTTTCTGTCTCTCTCTCTCTCTGTGTCTCTTTCTGTCTCTCTTTTCTGTCTCTCTCTCTCTCTGTCTCTCTCTCTCTCTGTCTCTCTGTGTCTCTCGCTTTTTCTTTCTCTCCCCCCCCCCCTCTCTCTCTCTTTTCTCCTCCTCACACACACACACACACACACACACACACACACACACACGCACGCACGCACACACAAAGTGCGCGCGAAGGAGAGAGGTTATTGCTGAATTTTGTTGTCATTTACCCACGTGGATGCATGACAGATAGACAGACAGACAGAGACAAGCAGGCAGACAGACAGACATACACAGATAGACAGACAGAGACAAGCAGGCAGACAGACAGACATACACAGAGACACGAAGAGATGGCTGATGAGGCACAGGAGTGGTGAGAGACAGACAAACAGACGTATACACACACACACACACACACACACACACACACACACACACACACACACACACACACACACACACACACACACACACCACACACAGCCGGAAAAGCTGTGCGTAGCTGCCCGGTTGCAACAAGAAGTTGACAGCGATTGTGACGCACATGCGATATGCAAAACAGGGACACAGAATATGCAAATCAGGGACAGAGTGGTTGGCTATGCTCCCAGACGGGATTAATGACGTCATGGCGACATACGTCAGTGAAGGCGTGTCTCGAATAACGTGTACAAAACGTCAAAGAGACAGAAGGAGACGTCACCCAACCGGAATCGGGCGGAAGCCATTCTGAGAATCTGGCCACGATTGGCGACGGCCGGAACTGTAAATTATGGCTGATGTTGTTATGTTATAGTGTTTGTGATATGATGTTGTTATGTTATAGTGTTTGTGATATGATGTTATGTTATAGTGTTTGTGATATGATGATGTTATGTTGTAGTGTTTGTGATATGATGATGTTATGTTATAGTGTTTGTGATGTTATGCTATAGTGTTTGTGATATGATGTTATGTTATAATGTTTGTGATATGATGTGTTATGTAGTGTTTGTGATATTTTGTTATGTTATGTTATAGTGTTTGTGATATGATGTTGCGTTAAGTGTGTTTGTGGTATGATGTTGTTATGTTTGTGATGTGATGTTATGTTATAGTGTTGGGTATAAGATCTTGTGTGTTTGTGATATGATGTTATGTGTGTTTGTGATATGATGTTATGTGTGTTTGTGATATGATGTTATGTGTGTTTGTGATATGATGTTATGTTGTAGTGTTTGTGATATGATGTTGTGTTATAGTGTTTGTAATATGATGTGTTATGTTATAGTGTTTGTGATATTTTGTGATATGATCTTATCTGTTTGTGATATGATATTGTGTGAGTGTTTGTGATATGATCTGGTTGTGTGTTTGTGATATGATGCTGTTATGTGTTAATGTTTGTGGTATGATGTTATTGTGTGTAAATGTTTGTGATAAGGACAATAAGTGGCAGATTCACACGTCATCCCTCAGGTTTGACTTGGACTTTTGAGTCAGCTGTACTTCAATTTAGTTTAAGAATGATTGTAAAAACGTACAAAACTAAGAACCGCAAACACCAGTGCATCGTTCGAGTCTTCTTTGCAAGCGTTTGACTGTTAATTAGTGTTATGTTGAGATCCAAAACTGTATGATACAGAACAAGCTACAGTTGAAATGAAAATAAAACTGAAGCAATGCTCATTGGCACCAAGCACAAGCTTTCGATTGTAAAAGTTTCTTCTGTCCAGCTAGGCGACAACACTGTTAAACTTTCTGATTTATTCAAGAAACTTGTCGCCGTTCTTGATCCTGAGCTCTGTGTGCAAAATTCCTCATCCAGATATATCAGTCGTGTTACTGTCAACTGCGAAGTTTTTCAGTTCTGATCGCTGATATCTTTCAAAACAATAGCGTCTAAACTCGCGACTTCTCTTATTTTGTCTCGTGTCGATTATTGTAACTCTCTGCTGTCTGGCTTGCTTGCGTTTTCTGTCGCATGCCTCCGGTGGATATAGGATTCTGCGGCCCGTCTTGTTCTTCGTAAAGAGAGGCATGATCGTATCGCTTCCTTGCTTCCCATTCTCCGCGGGTTGCCTGATTCTCAAAGAATTTCATACAGAATCAAGTACATTGTGCTACAAGTATATCAGTGGTACTGTACCCTTTTGTCTTTGTGACCACCTCCGAATGTAACCCCCCCCCCCCCCCCCACCCTACCTCTCCGGACGCGTCCTGTTTCTGATACTAGTTGTTCACAAAATCCTCGATATAGATGCTCCCCAACTGATCGCGGCTTTTTTGTTTGTTTGTTTGTTTGTTTGTTTGTTGTATGGTCCATACAGCTAGAACGAGTTTCCCCTGTCTTTTAGACATGCACGCACTTGTATCTATACATATGCATGCGCGCAAGCACACACACACACACACACACACCACACACACGCACACTCGCAGAGAAAGAAAGAGAGAGAGAGAGAAAGAACCACTATGAGCAGACCGACGTGTCAACTTACCTCAAGCTGACTGACCAAAACAATCCAGATTAATGACTTGTATTGACAGGGACCGCAGCTGACGGAGTGCTATAGACTGAGAGCTGGTCTTTTAATTAACAGCTGAAAGCGACGAATGACTTGAAGACTCCACATTAACCCCTTCAGTCTCTCACTTCAGCGTAGGGTGAGGACTTGAAATCCAATGATTTACTCTGGCGGATCTGTCATGCTCGGACATTCTCGTAGCAGGCGGTCCGCCTCTGTTTATCAGTTAGTATGGGATTGGCTCCGTGAAGCCTGCACAAAACACTGTGCACTGGCAAGGTTTTGAAATGGCGACGGGCAGGGAGATATGGAAATACTGAG
>JAPXFY010000018.1:50091736-50134236 GCA_030674185.1 Monoplex corrugatus | reverse complement strand
GCTGGTGGATAGGGTGAGGGAGGTAAAGGGTTAGGAAGCTGGTGGATAGGGTGAGGGAGGTAAAGGTTAGGAAGCTGGTGGATAGGATGAGGGAGGTAAAGGGTTAGGAAGCTGGTGGATAGGGTGAGGGAGGTAAAGGGTTAGGAAGCTGGTGGATAGGGTGAGGGAGGTAAAGGGTTAGGAAGCTGGTGGATAGGGTGAGGGAGGTAAAGGGTTAGGAAGCTGTGGATAGGGTGAGGGAGGTAAAGGGTTAGGAAGCTGGTGGACAGGGTGAGGGAGGTAAAGGGTTAGGAAGCTGGTGGATAGGGTGAGGGAGGTAAAGGGTTAGGAAGCTGGTGGATAGGGTGAGGGAGGTAAAGGGTTAGGAAGCTGGTGGACAGGGTGAGGGAGGTAAAGGGTTAGGAAGCTGGTGGATAGGTGAGGGAGGTAAAGGGTTAACATTAAGAAACTGTGCTGCCTGCTCTCTCGTTCTGTTTGGTATTGTGTCTTCCATTTTAGCGCTCTCCCTGATCCGTTTGACGTCAGCAGTGATGGCCTGAGCTCTCAGAGCATCGCTTCCACAGATAACAAGTATAGGGGTTGGAATAGAAGTGATAGGGGGAATTGGCTTCACAGAAAAGAGGGGATGGTGGGGGAGGTAAGGGACTAGTCTTGCATAGAGACGGACGCGCGCATGGGTACATACACATACACACACATACACACACGTCACACACACACACACACACACACACACACACACACACAACACACACACACACGTACACACACATACACACACTACACAACACACACACATACACACACACACACACACATACACACACACATACACACACTACACACACACACCACACACACACAACATACACACACACACGTACACACACATACACACACGTACACACACACATACACACACACACACTCTCTCTCTCTCTCACACACACACACTCTCTCTCTCTCTCACACACACACACACACATACACACACACTCTCTCTCTCTCACACACACAGAGCCTCCACACACACACACACACACACACACACACACACCACGCACGCACCACCACGCACGCACGCACACACACACACACACACACACACACACACACACACACGAGATAAAGACAGACAGAGAGAGAGAGAGGCAGACAGATAGACGGACAGGTTCAAGTTTATATTGCTTATAGCCCATCCGACCACTAGAGCCATATCAGAGCAAACACCACGTCAAAAACGACAACCCGGTTAAGATAAAAGACAACATAAAACCATGCTCACCGTTCGACAGACAGAAAGAAAGACAGAGGCAAAGAGAGACAGAGACAGAGAGAGAAGGAGACAGAGACAGAGAGAGAGAGAATCTCAGACGAATGACGGAAGTCAGTGGATGGCAGGAAGCCAAGAAGATTTTTCATGGTACGACTCAGCCAAGTGTTGAATCAGAACTAGAACATCTTGTAAATTTTTCTGCCTCGGAACATGTACGACACACAGTGCATGCGTGTTTGTGTGTGTGTGTGTCTCTGTGTGTCAGTGTGGTGTGTGTGTGTGTGTGTGTGTGTGTGTGTGTGTGTGTGTGTGTGTGTGTGTGTGGTGTTGTGTGTGTGTGTGTGTGAGTGAGACGATGGTTCACTATTGTGTGCTTTTTGTGCTTTTTACTTTCTCAATGTTTGCTTTTCTTTCTGCCCACTTCCTCCTTTTTTTTTTTTTTTTCTTTTTTTTTTACTTTTGTAATCTGTTAAATTAATATTCGGTTTGTCACTCTGTCTCTTTGGAATATAAGTTTACCAGACTGTTGTCTATCGTCTTTACATATAGCAGTTCCCAGAGTAATTGTTCCATTCAGTCACCAAATTAATACTTGGGGGTACCATACAGAGGTTGGCCTAAAACAGACAGAAGTAGAGACCTTTGTTGCTGCCGTGTATGCCAGTGTTGTAATAGACAGCTAATCTGATGACCTAAATTAACAAGTAAATCATCATCATCATCATGTGCCCTTGTGCCCCACCGCGTGGCGTTAGCGTTCATGGCCTTCCATATGAATCTTATCTTTTGTCGCTGCAAGTACATCTCCCACCCTGATGAATTTATCTTTTGTCGCTGCAAGTACATCTCCCACCCTGATGAATCTATCCCCTGTCGCTGCAAGTACATCTCCCACCCTGATGAATCATATCCTTTGTCGCTGCAAGTACATCTCCCACCCTGATGAATCTCTTTTGTCGCTGCAAGTACATCTCCCACCCTGATGAATCTATCCCGTCGCTGCAAGTACATCTCCCACCCTGATGAATCTTATCTTTTGTCGCTGCAAGTACATCCCCCACCCTCTCTGTCTTCATCCACTGTGCAAGTCCCGTCCAGTATTTTCTCCCTGGATCTGCCTGGTGCTCTTTTTCCTTCCAGATAGATCCAGGGAGAAAATATTGGACGGACTTGCGCAAGTTAACATCCACCGGAAACTCACGAACGTAGACTCAGAACTTGTGTCTAATTAACAAAACAAGACAGGCGCAAATTTTTCTGCCAACTGGCCTTTGTCAGGCGTACACAAAAGACAACAAAAGAAACAAGTTTCATAACAAAGAAACAAAGAAACAAGAATTAGAACAACAGCTAATTTCCCTGCTGCTTCGTTGAGCTGTAGATAATGACTTGTATCATACCATAGTGTGTGACCTCATGGTGACGCGACACTGATCACATCCAGAGGTATGAACAGACTTTGTTTAATTAGTCAGATATGTCCGTCCTTTCAGATGACGTGGTGGCTGCTTGAGTTTTGAGGGGGCGGGAGAGACTGGCTACACATGAGATGAGAAATACATATATGAAAACAATATACTGTACTTCTCCTTGGTCTCGCCGTGACAGAGATCAACAAAACACGGATTTTGACCTTTTTATCATTATTTTTTTGTGTCATTACTGTGTCGTTATTATTGCCAGTCCAGTATGTTTCATATCCGGTCGAGTTTAGCTTTCTCATGGTGTTATCGTTTATCTCCCTTCGTGTGATCACGTGAGTCTGAGTTGTTCGCTTCTCTCCTCCAAAGAAAGCAAGGAAATAATGATATACATCATCACAGTCAACCCAGTAATGTTCACTTTTTTTTTTTTTTTTTAAGGAAAGAGGGGTGTGGAGGTGTGACGCCATGTCAGTGTCAGTGATTGATAGGGTAGTCTGCCCCATGTGAATGTAGCTGAAGGGATTTTAGGGGAGAAAAAAAACTTACCTGTTACACGTGATCTGTTACTGTGGGATTGTGAAATAACGTCCTTAGGTTTGTGAGGTCGGTGTGGAAGTTTTGCATCTGTGGTGTGATTTGATCAGTTTATTCATAAGTGCTCACTTTTTTTTTCGGCCCTTCTCAAATTCGTGCCTGGACCCTCTTCCCCACCCCTTCCTACATCCAACACACCCATCACACTCGGTACCCAATATTCACACACAGGCACACATTTATAAACAGACACAGACACACTCCACACCACTCTTGTTTGCTCTGTCGTTCTCACTTTGTCTGTCTGTCTGTCTGTCTGTCTGTCTCTCTCTCTCTCTCTCTCTCTCTCTCTCTCACTCTCTTTCTCCCTCTCTCTTTCTCTCGCTCTCTCTCTCTCTTTCTCTCTCTATTTCCCTCTCTCCCCCTGTCTCTCTTTCTCTCTATTTTTACACACACACATACGTGCACACACATACACACGCACACAAACACACGCATTTCCTCCCCTCCCCCTTCCCCCTTCCCCCTTCCCCTCCTTCCCCTAAGCAGACAGTTACAGAAGCAATGGCAAACCACGAACCGAAATGTTTAGTCAATTTAATTAAATAAGCTGACAGTAAGCCGAAAGATAAGCCCTCAGTACGCAGAGGCTCGCTCAAGATCGGCAACTTTGTGATTCCGCCGCTCTTGCGTAAATAGCTGTTATATATTCCCTGTAAGTCCTCCTCATTATCGCGGAAGAAAGAGAGGGAGAAAGAGAGACAGAGAATGAATGAGTGAATGCATAACATTTTGTTTCATAACGGTTAAGAACAATTATACAACGTAGGAGTGATTGGTTAAGCGCGCGCGAGAGAGAGAGAGAGAGAGACAGAGAGAGAGAGACAGAGAGAGAGCAACATGCACCCACACAACACACACACACACACACACACACACACACACACACACACACACAATACAACACGACACACACACTCATCACACACACACACACCACACACACACACACACACACACACACACACACACACACAACACAATACAACACAATACAACACGAAACACACACTCATACATACACACACACACACACTCACACACACAACACAACACACACACAACAACAACAACAACAACAACACACACACACACACAACACAATACAACACAACACAACACAACACACACACATACAACACACACACAACAACAACAACACACCACAACACAACACACACACAAACACAACACAACACAACACAACACAACACAGTATACACACACACACACATATACACACTTACGTACCTAACGTACGTACACACGCACGCACGCACACAAAAATGAATCAGACAGATTGTAGCCTGTCAAATGAACAGGACATCAATGTTCCTGACACAAGCCACTGTGCAACAGACGTGATATGAACACAGACAGTGATTTAAAGACGTAATATGCAAATACGACAGACAGAACTGCACCAGTGTTTACTAACAGTATTACGTCCCCGTTAGACACAGGCTATACAGCGCAACATACCAACCATACACAGGACAACATACACGTACACACGGATGCTCGTGTACACAGCACACAACACGCTTCACGCACAGACACATACACGCACGCACGCACGCACACACACACACACACACGCACGCACGCACGCGCACACACACACACACACACACACACACACACACACACACACACACACACACACACACACACACACACACACACACAAGTAAATGTGTTCTGATCTCTCTGTCTGTCTCTCTCGCTCTGTCTCTCTCTCTCTCTCTTTCTCTCTCTCTCTCCCCTCTCCTCTCCTTCTCTCTCCTCTCTCTCTCTCGCTCTCTCTCAGAACTCAGAGTTCTGAGTTCTCTCTCTCTCTCTCTCTCTCTCTCTCTCTCTCTCTCTCTCTCTCTCTCTCTCACACACACACATACACACACACACACACACACACACCAACACACACACATACACACACACACACACACACACACACACACACACACACACACACACACACACACACACACACTTGTGTACGCACATATGTAATACACGATCACTTACGGCGCGGCCTCACATACAAATCAACAGTCGCCAATTTCAAGCAGATAACCACCCACTAGCAGAAACGAGACAAGCCTCACTCCTCCCCGACAGCCTCCTCCTGCGCCTTCACCAACCCACCTCCCACAATACCGAAAGCGATACAGTCATAAGGCGAAAGCCATGACAAATCCCCCACCATTACCAATTCAACTCCTAGTACGGCATACCACACAGAGAAAGAAGCTAGCGGTTGTAGGAACTGGTGTCAGGGAGGGCTGCCCTAAAGAGAGATGAAGATCAGAGTGGGGCGAGAGAAAGGTCTTCCATTCTCTCTTGGTCCACAGGCTGGGCTGGACCTTGTTGGTGCGCGTTGTGTGGCTATATGTCCCGGGGTTTGTCATCTCCCCACCTGGCCATTCGGAGTTTAAACGAGGTAACTGGTGACTAGGAAAGCTGGAGGAAAGAGAATACCAGGTAGACCCCGGGGAGAAAGTATGGATGGTCTTGCAGGGTGGCTGAGGACAGAGAGGGTGGAAGATGTGCTTGCAGCGACAAGGGATAGATGCATATGGTGGGCCATGATCGCCAACGCCATGCGGCAGGGCACATGATGATGATGATGATGATGATAACTCTTGACTGGGTCTGAGTGGGTCATGCGACGTGTGGACAGCTCTTCCCCCTGCTTCTCCCTTCCTCCCCCCTCACTTTTGCTTGATGAAATGACTATCGAGTGGCGTCGGGAGCTTGGGATGATCGTCAAGTCTGTTTTTTTTTTTAAATCCCTTGTGTGATAAATTTGACGGAGTGGTCAACACCAGGGGTATCTACTTAGTTTATATGCGCGAATGTATTGACATGTGTACTTAATTTCCTTTTCCTGTTTTCTGTTGAAGTATTGTATACGTTTTGAAACTGTCATAGCCCTGATATAGCTTTGAGCAAGGCGGCTGGGCTTTAAACAAAATAATAACAATAACAATGACAGTAACAATACCTCCGCTCTTAGCACGTGGCCAAGAGACTTTTACCTTTGAGCACCCGGGGCTGGGGCTTTGCGCAGCTCTTGTCCGATCGTGGTGGCTCCGTCATAGAACATACAGGACATTTTCTATGCATGACCCCGCCAGGTGACCACACACACACACACACACATACACACACACACACACACACACACACACACACGCACGCACGCACGCACGCACGCACGCACGCACACACACACACACACACACACACACACCCGTCGTGATAGAAACCATTGCCCTTCGGTCCATCATCAACATCAACATCATGTACCCTGTCGCATGACGTTGGCAATCATGGCCTTCCATATGAATCTATCCCTTGTCGCTGCAAGTAGGCCTACATTTTCCATCCTCTCTGTCCTCAGCCACCCTGCAAGTCCGTCCAATATTTTCTCCCTGGGGTCGACCTGGTGTTCTCTTTTCCTCCAGCTTTCCCGTTCTTGCTGTGGCTGCCCATGATTTATATTGGGGAAAATACGATGGTGGTTTCCCGTTGCCTTCAAGTCGGTCCAGCACTGTTTTACTGGTCTAAGCAAACCTGGCGTATTTGGCAGCTAACCTCCGTGATTATCTGAAGGCCACCTACCACCCGCTGGGTCGGGGCTGATCACCCCATTGTGATCCAAGTTGGAGGCAACCTCCCCTCCCTGACCACAGATATGACTTTTTTTTTTCCTCTCTCGTCAGTGTTTAAAATAAAATAACATGCGTACTCATTTTCCACGAAAACACAGTTGAACTGGGTGGGACTCTTGTAGGTTTTGAAGGGGATTCCCCCGGGAAAAGCAGGTTATTTGATAGTGTAACAAGTTGTTGGTATTTAAGGCGCTGCCTCAGACCATAAGCTGTGCTATGCTGTACGTGATAGATTGAAAATGAGTACTTTTCGGGTTTTGTTGTTGATTGAATTGTTTTGTTGTTTTTTTTGTTTGCTTGTTTGTTTGTTCTGTTTTGTTTTCATAAAGTGCATTTTTGACTCTAGGGAAATGAGATATGTGGAAACAATTTTAGGTAATTTAGGCCCGTTATTATTACAGTGTGCTAATGAATTGACGAGACAGTCTTGATGGAGACAGACACAAGAAGATCATTCATAAGGAAGTTTAGGAAAAGACAAGCTACATTTTATAGGCCATTTTTGTGAGGGAAGGGGAATGAGAGCACCTGGTCGTAGGTATTTATCGTTGAGGTGAATTAGTTCATTGTTTAACTAACTAGTACGTTCAGGTTATTAACTTCACCTGTGCATAATTATGTCCCCTCTGCTCTGACAGGTAAACAAGCATCATCCCTCGCCATAGACGTTGTAGATAGAAATTTATATCACGTCTCTGCACCTCGCCCTGTTCTCTGTGTGTTTTAATTTGTTTTCGATGGGTGGATGCATGGGTTCCTTTGGAGTCTAAACTGACTGAAGTGAATTGACCGACCACCAAATATGTACACACTTAGCGAAAGACCCGCGCAGAATAAGACGAGCCAAGTACCATGAATGCAAATAGGCCTGTAGGTTCTCCATTTTCGGCCCCTTTGACCAACAGACTTCTTTTGTTTCCTTGAAAACTGGGTCAGGTCAAAACATACTCGAGCATGTTCTCTCTCTCTCTCTCTCTCTCTCTCTCTCTCTCTCTCTCTCTCTCTCTCTCTCTCTCTCTCTCTCTCTCTCTCTCTCTCTCTCTCTCTCTCTCTCTCCGTTTCTCCCTCCCTTTTTCTCTCTTTCTCTCTCTCCCTCTCTCTATCTGTCTTTCTTTCTTTCTTTCTTTCTGTCTTCCCTCTCTCTCTCTCTCCTCTCTCTCTCCTCTCTCTCTCTCTCTCTCTCTCCCTTTCTCTCTCCCTCCTTCTCTCCCTCCCTCTCTCTCTTTTTCTCTATCTCTTTCTGTGCATTGTCAACCACGCTCTCTCTCTCCTCTCTTTCTCTCTTTCTTTCTCTCTTTCTCTGTTTTCATTCTCGAGCACTCTCCATTTTTGACCACTCTCTCGCTCTCCCCCCCCCCCCCCCTTCCTCTCTGTCTCTGTCTCTCTTTTCGCATTCACACACGGAAACATCTCAGGTCATTGACTGTATTCCAACTGTTGGACAAATATAATGTGTCTATGAACCTACATATCAATCTTTACTTTCCTAAGTCACACACACACACACACACACACACACACACACACACACACACACACACACACACACACACACACACACACACACACACACACACACACACACACACACGCACGCACGCACACACACACACACACACACACACACACACACACAAAGCAGTGCACATAATCAAGGCCTATTTCTGTGCACACGTGCGCGTACACACACACACTCACACACACACATAACACACACACACACGCGCACGCGCAAACAGACACACACACACATTCCTTTGCTTTTTTTCCCTTTGTTTGTACGAGTGTATTAATGTCTTACGATCCACGTTGGTCTTCTTGACAATAAAGTTAATTCTGAATCTGATATGTACTCACTGAATCTGATATGTATATATGTTACCGTCAATGTACGAATTCAGGCAATGTGTGTATTTCAGGCAATGTTTAGGCCTATAGGGACTAGAGGAACTATAGACTATGAGAAAGAAGAAAAAAGAAAGGAAAGAAAGGTACTATCATGGCAATACAGTATCTTGGTGTTTGAAGTTGAATCGATGGATGTTTTTTAAAATGTACGCTTGCATACATATCAAAAACTCGTTTAGCAAATACGCGTATTGCCTAAACATTGCCTGAAATACACACATTGCCTGAATTCGTACATTGACGGTAACATATACACTCAGTCGATCACGCAGGGGACGGGGTGGGGGTGGGTTAGGTCAGTGACCCAAAATCACTGACTCCAATTAGCATGCCCAATTATACATATGAATAAACAGGCCATATATCAGCTACTCCCGGACCTGTAGACCTACTTTCAGTCAGACTCACAGGTCAGTGACTTGCCCTTGATGCTGCCTTGTTAAAAAGCCTGTGTTTACTTGTAAGTCTGCGTTCTGTTTTCAGCAAGGCATACATGCATGACTAGACACCTCTCTCTCTCTCTCTCTTTCTCTCTCTCCCCCCCCTCTCTCTCTCTCTCTTTCTCTCTCTATCTCTTTCTCTCTATCTCTCTCCCTCTCTCTCTTTCTATCTCCCCCTCTCTCCCTTCTCTCCCCTCTCCCTCTCTCTCCCCTCTCCCTCTCTCTCTCACTCTCGCTCTCTCTATCTTTCTCTCTCTCCCTCTCTCTCTCTCTCTCTCTGGCTGTGTCTCTCTTTCTCTGTCTCTGTCTGTCTCTGTCTCTCTCTCTCTCTCTCTCTGTCTCTCTCTCTCTGTCCTCTCTCTGTCTCTCTCTCTCTCTCTCTCTCTCTCATCTCCTCTCTCTCTCTCTCTCTCTCTCTCTCTCTCTCTCTCTCTCTCTCTCTCTGTGCGTCGGTGTTCACCGCGGTATTTCCCTTCGTGGGGATGCCAGTGTTGTTTTATTTTGTTTGGTTTTTTTCCAGAGTAAATGATATCTCCTCCTTACGGAAATTCTGTGTTAGAAATTCCTCTTTGTCTGTCAATCTCTTTGTTTTTGTCTTGCTCCTTTGCTTCTTGTCATCCTGTTCCCCCCCCTCCCCCCCCCCCCCCCCCCCCCCCGAGCCATTGAGGTATTGTGTACGTTTTCAGATGATTGTAGCCCCGAGTGGCTCTATAAGCTTACCATCAACAGGGCTTTAAACAACAACAACAATAACGATGGTGATAATGATGGTGGTGATGTTGTTGATGATGATGATGATGATGATGATGATGATGATGATGATGATGATGATGATGATGATGACTTCAGCATTTGTTTGTGGTGCATTCAGGAAGCTTCGTTCGTTAGATCTAAACGGACATAATTATTTAGAATTACCATAAAAGAAAGGATTCACAATTATCATCCTGATTAACATGTCCCTAGGCTGCCTAATTAATTTTATGTTTCGGTTCGGGAGTTTTTTGTTTGTTTGTTTGTTTTTTGTTTTGTTTTTGTTTGCTTGTTTGTTTTTTCAACTTTCCCTTATCCTTTACTACTCGCACATATCTGTAGGTACCTGTCGCAAATGTCAGTTACTAGGGCAGATAAAAACATTTTGCATTTCCTGCGGGTTTGACTACCATCTAATTTGATAATAGAGCTATAGAGGTGCTGTTAACTTGCAGACTGTCTACCACTGCTCCAAGTCGGATTAACTGCTAAAGTGTACCGTCCCCATATTGTCTGCCGCTGTTCCAAGTCGGTTTAACTACTAACATGCATCGTTCCCATACTGTCTGCCACTGGTCCAAGTCGGTTTAACTATTAACATGTATCGTCCCCATACTGTCTGCCGCTGTTCCAAATCGGTTTGACTACTAAACGTACCGTTCCCATACTGTCTGGAACTATTCCAAGTTGGTTTGACTACTAACATGTACCGTTCCCATACTGTCTGCCACTTTTACAGTCGGTTTTTAAAACTGCTAGTAAGTGCAGTTTCAAGCTAATTCGTCCACTTGTTGTGAATTGATCAACACTGTTAATAAACATTCCGTTTGTTACAATTAAAACTTCGTTCAGGAAGGGGTTCTTGCGTGTGGATATTGTTATTGATCAGCGTCGAGACACAGTTTCACCTTTGAAATCAGACTGCACTTATTCGATCTGTCTCATAAACAGTGTAGGCATGCTGCCAACAATACCTCCAGCTGTGAATGGATAATTAAATTTATTTACAGTTGGAGAAGGTAAAGCCAGACGCGGACAGGAAATGACCATTGGTATATTGGCCCCCTCGAATAGTTTAGGATTGCACCACCTCACTGCCCTGCACCCTCAACCTCCAGAATATGGGACAGACTTTACTGTAACAAATGCAGAATTACCAACTAGATCAGTTTCGGTTTCAGTGTGCATAAGCAGTGTATTTACTGGAGTGGATTTTTTAATGCATTACTTAGTAGCATGTGAAGCGACTTCGTTTCGCTTCGTTTCCTTTCGTGTTGTTTATAATTATAGCCCTGCGGACCTCTGAGGGCAATATCCGGACTGTTGTCAAACGACTATTGTTGTTGTTATTATTGTTTAAAGCCCCACCGACTGTGCAGAGCCATATCAGGCTACAACCTTTCAAAACATACAGAATACTTCAACAGGGAAAAAAGAAAACGAAAATGAAGTACACATATCAATACATTCGAGCACATAATCTAAGGAGATGCCCCTGGCGTTGACCACTCAGTCCAATTTATCGCATAGGGGATTTAAAAAAAACATACCTGAATACAAATTTAAACATAACTAAGAACTCAAGAACATATAAAAACGGGCCTAAGTTACCGTAAGTTTCTTCCGCATATCTCATTTCCCTAGAGCCAAAAATGCACTTAATACAAGTACCCTGTTATCGATCCTAAGGGAAAGTACGTAGATCTAAGACTTTATCGAACATACACAAGTGAATGGACCAGCAAGGCAGAAATTGATAGGAAGAAATGACATAAATCAAATGAACAAGACAGAAACAAAGAGAGTGACAGAAAACAGGACATTTCTACCACAGAATTTCCAGAAGGTGGGGATACTATTTATACTGAAAGAGCCTCCAGCATCCCCAAAAAGGGGGGGGGGGGGGTCAAACGACTGATGAGAATACAAACTGGTACAAAATACAACACACAAGTAAAGACAGATGCGCTGATAAGGCTTTGATACTGAAAATAATTTAGTAAGGTAGTTCAGAATGTTTGTTTACAGCCGTCAACAGATGACCACACGATTCATTCACAAATAATTAATAGAAGTTGAATATCTGTTTTTTGTTGTTGTCTTTTTTTTTTTTTTTTTTTTTTGCGTAATGTGCTGTGTGTTTTTATACAATTTTTGGGCATATCAAACAGTACTGACTGTTTCGTCTGTCTTTTTTTTATTATTATTTACCATTCCATGCCCTGGATAGACTCTCACAAAGCTGCTGTTAAAAAGTCTAAGGCACCGAACCTAAAAAATACAGAATCTTGTCTGGTTGTATGAAATACACGTTCTTATTCTTTTTTCGTGGGTTTTTTTTTCTTCTGGTTCCTAAGCTATAAGAAATACGATCAAATATTTCAAATACAAAATCAGCAAACAAATGTATTTGACAGACTGATGCTAGGAAATAAGTGTCGTCTCCTTACTTACTATTTCTGTCCTCTTGTGCCGTTAAGCGTCGAGGGGAGATGCAGCTTTCGGACGTGTTGTCATTAATTTATTTAAATTCGTTGAATTTGTTGAAATAAACCCAACTGTGTATAACTGCATGGCTTCCACCATCCCCACCTCCTAGTGATCCCTGTATGTTAGCGTAGATCTAAGTTTGGCTTTCCCCCCGTGGGGATTCCGGGGGGCTTTTTTAGTATAAATAGTATCCCCACCTTCTGGAAATTCTGTGCTTGAAATTTTCTCTTTTCTGTCACTCTCTTTGTTTCTGCCTTGTTCCTTTGCCTTCTGTCATTTTTTTCTTACCATTTTCAGCTTTGCTGATCCATTCACCTGTATGTGTTCGATAAAGTCTTACACACTTAAATTACCATTAGAAAAGTAGCGTGCGGTCCCGATTGATAGTGTACGAGTGTAGTACTCTTGAAAAAGACGATTTGTTGTTGTTTTGTTTTGTTTTGCTTTTTTTTTGGGGGGGGGAGGGGCACTTTCTTTGTTTTTTCCCTCGCTCCTTTGCTTTCCACTATCTGTATCGCTTTCTGCTTTGCTGGTCCAGTCACCTGTACGTGTTCTATAAAATCTTACATACTTTCTATTTTGGACTGATGATTAGGTACAAGTAATTGTATTAATTGCATTTTTGAATCGAAGGAAATGTGATGTGCAAAAGTATTTTGGGGTAATTTAAGCTAGTTTTCATGTTTTAGTGTGCCTAGTTGTGTGTATAAATCTGTGTTCAGTTTTTGTTTGTTGGTTTGTTTATTTGTTTGTTTGTTTGTTTGTTTGCTTTTTTTTGTAAACCCTCTGATGAGAAATAGGGCTGAATGGTCATCGCTAGGGGCATAGCTATATTATGTGCGCGGATGCATTGATATGTGTACTTAATTTCTTTTTCCACGTTTTTTGGTTGGTTGTTTGTTTTGATTTGTTTTTCAGGATAAACGAATTCATGTGTGTGTGTGTGTGTGTGTTGTGGAGTTAGTTGTAACCCTAATACGCTGTGCGCAGTCAGCTGTGCTTTAATAGTAACAGTGGTAATAGGTTTGGTTTTCTCAGAAATTGGGAGCTGGTGACAAAGCAGTTTTTGAAAATAGCTACCGTCCGTCGTTGAATAAAAATGCGATCCCCGCTTCACGAGTCACAAGCCCCTACTTTGACATATGGTTTCCGTCCTCAGTGGGATGAAATGCACTCGTTTAACCCTTTTGCTCCCTCACCATATCCGCCAGCTGCAAAAGCTTAACCCTTTGACTCCCTCACCCTATCCGCCAGCTGCAAAAACTTAACCCTTTGACTCCCTCACCCTATCCGCCAGCTGCAAAAGCTTAACCCTTTCACCCCCTCACCCTATCCACCAGCTGCAAAACTTTAATCCTTTCTTTCCCTCACCCTATCCACCAGCTGCGAAAACTAAACCCTTTCACTCCCTCACCCTATCCACCAGCTGCAAAAACTTAACCCTTTCACTTCCTCATCCTATCCACCAGCTGCAAAAACTTAACCCTTTCACTCCCTCACCCTATCCACAGCTTCCTGCAGGAAGCTGGTGGATAGGGTGAGGGAGTGAATGGTTACGTTTTTTGTTTTGTTGTCCTGGCTGACAATGCAGAAGGCTGGCGGATCATAGAATGAGGCATTCAAAGAGTTAACGGGGGTTGGTAGTGCCTGCACTTTGTTATAGCAGCCAGCTGACGGGGGGAGCTAGCTGTTGTTGTTTTTTGATCGAGCGATGCAGATGTCAAGCTGGGTTTTCCTGTACCCCTTGTTCAGCCTTTGGCTTGCTGTTGTGCATCGGTTCAATCAGCAGTGAACATTTGCAGCTGTATGAATAAATTGCTCGATGCTGTTATGTTTTTGTAGAATTGTCATGTTTTCTTAGTGTTGTATGTAATTCTGAATCGTAATGTAAATACTCTATGCTATTATGTTTAGTAGACACTTCGGTAAAGGGAGCCTAGCTCTAGGTCCTACGCAGCATTGTCATCAGCACGACCGTATAAAACATGCACGTACACATACAAATCGCGCGCGCGCACACACACACACACACACACACACACACACACACACACACACACACAGAGCAAACAACCACACATGCACACACAAACAACAACGCACACACACACACACACACACACACACACACACACACAACTGACAAAGAAGTCTAGTAATGAGATTACGTTCTGTGTATAATTAGTTGCACTTTCAGTTTCATTTCGGGTAACAAGTACGATTCATTTGCAGTTTGTTCAAGGTGATGTCATAATATGCGAGTGATTCTGTAAGCGTTAAAGTGTAAATACTTATGACGGAAAGTCCAAACTCATCATCATCCTTATCATCATCGTCATGTGCCCTGCCGCATGGCGATGGCGGCCATGGCCCTTCACACGAATCTATCCCCTGTCGCTGCAAGTGCATCTCCCACCATCTCTGTCTTCAGCCACCCTGCAAGTCCGTCCAATATTTTCTCCCTGGTGATTTCTTTCCCTCCAGCTTTCCTGTTTTGACCAAGTGCTCTAATTCAAATCGTCTTGCAAATACTATCGATAAGCCTGCACGCTTATACGCCCTATGTGCTGGTGAGTCTTGAGGTCCTGTCTGCCTGACTTATTCATGGCAAGGGTGCAGTGTTTAGTCGTGATATATAGCCGATCCCACATAAAAAAAATTTAAAAAAAGAAAAAAGGAAGTGAAGGTCGACAAAAGGAAGGACCTGTATGTGGGTTAGAGGCCAAAGCCACAGAATGTCACGTTTTATCGTTTTATATCATGTTAATGGTTTTGTTGCTGTTGGTTCGTTGTAGCCGAGTTCAATCGTGTTTGGGATTCGTGCAACCTGTATTGTGCGTCTGTGTGGCAGGCCATGGCTTCATAAAACTCGGTCCTTTACAAACATCCGGCTTTCGTTTTCAGTGGCGGGCTGCCCAGTTCTGTATACAGTCCCAGATGACAGGTTCGTTGAACCCGTTAGGCTGTTTCTTTAAACACGCCCCCCCCCCCCCCCACTCTCTCTCTCTCTCTCTCTCTCTCTTCTTTCTTTCCAGTTCCTGACGTCACTTGACTTTAGGCTGTTTCTTTAGACACGCCCCCCACCCTCTCTCTCTCTCTCTCTCTCTCTCTCTCTCTCTCTCTCTTTCCAGTTCCTGACTTCACTTGACTTTTCGAGGAAGTGCTTTGAAAGAGAATAAATAGATCGAAAATGTGGAGAGATAGGTTGATTTCCCAGATCCCACCCCTTAAAGACCAGTTAGCCTTCTTGCTTTTCTGAAGTCTTGGTAAAAAAAATATGTAAATACCAATATGAATTTGAAGCGAGGGAGAGGGGATGGGCGCCGTTCTCGTGGTGCTGGCCCCGGGAAAAGTTGAGGTCTCTGCCACCTCACTCCCCTACACCCCCAGGGTTATGGCACTCTCTAGGTAGGACCTCAGGACCTGGCCCGCTCGTGGGTCTATGTGCAGGCTTAGGGCTTGTGCCATGATCATTCTGGATCTTCTCCATCACATGGCACCTGTGACGTTGGTGATATGGAATTCGTTCCGAGCGCGGAGACGTCGTCTTGACAGATTGAAACTGAAACTGAAGACGTAAGGGAGGAAGATCCAAGAACACTTGGCTGGGTCAGAGATCACAACCACCGCAGAATCAGGAGTGCTGACATCTGACTGGGCGTGTGGCCTGACACAGGTTTGATGGGAATCCCTTGATGTCTAAGGCCTGATCCACTGTCCCAGTCATGATGATCAGACACATGGACATGTTTCAGAAAAGTCATCTCGATGTTTGTGAACAGACTTGTAGAACACTTTTCCTTTTCCGTTAGGAGAGGGAGAATTACCAACGGTGGGTAGAGATTGGGTTTAGTACATTGCGGGCTGGTTGGTTCTGTTTGATTGAGCCATGGACTCAAAAAAGCATTCTTACCAACAAATGCCTATCAGTTAACATCAGGAAGAGAGTTCTTGAATGTTATGTAGAACCGATAATGTTATACGGTTGTGAGGCGTGAACAGTCAACACGCAAAGCCACAACAAGATTGAGGCAGCCGAAATGTGGTTTCTAAGAAGGATGTTGAGAGTTCCATGGACAGCAAAGAAAACAAACGAGACAGTCTTGATGGAGGCAGACACAAGAAGATCATTCATTAGGAAGATTAGGAAAAGACAGGCAACATTTATAGGCCATGTTATGAGGAAGGGGAATTAGAGCACCTGTCACAACAGGAAAGCTGGAAGGAAAGAGAACACCAGGTAGACCCAGAGAGAAACTATTGGACAGACCTGCATGGTGGCTGTGGACAGAGAGAGGGTGGAAGATGCCCTTGGGCGACAGGGGATAGATGCATATTGAGGGCCATGATCACCAACGTCATGCTGCGGGGCACATGATGATGGACTCAAAGATCTGATGTCTGGAGTTCAGTTCCAGCCTGCAAGATATAAACTATCCATCTTAATGTTTCCATCTTTCCGGTCATGTCAACTTAATGTTTCATTGATCCTGTCGTCTACCACCACATTCACCCATTTTTAATCCTCCCCCCCCCCCCCCCCCGTAGGGGTGCCGGGGGCTCTTTCAGTGTAAGTAGTATCCCCCACCTTCTGGAAATCCTGTGCTAGAAGTTTCCTCTGTTCTCTCACTTTCTTTGTTTCTTTCTTACTCCTTTGCTTTGTCATTTCTTCCTTTCATTTTCTGCCTTGCTGGTCCATTCACCCGAACGTGTTCGATAAAGTCTTGCATGTTTTTCTCTTAGAATTGATAATTGGGTACATGTATTAAGTGGATTTTTGGCTCTAGGGAGGTGAGATATGCGGAAGCAATTTTAGGTAATTAAAGCTCGTTTTTATATGTTTTTGGTTTCCTTAAATATGCTTAAATTTGTATTCAGGTGTGTTTTTTAAATCTCCTGTGCGATAAATTGGACGGAGTGGTCAACGCCTGGGGCATCTCCTTAGAGTATGTGCACGAATGAATTGATATGTGTACTTAATTTTCTTTTCCCTTTTTTTTTTCTTGTTGAAGTATTGTGTATGCTTTGAAACGGTTATAGCCCTGATATGGCTCTACGCAGTCGGCTGGGCTTTAAACAACAATAACAATAACAATAATACAATAACCCATGTATCAGATGATGATGGTCCAATGTTTTTTGTGTTGTCAGATATATAGTGACGGGCCTGATGGATTCCGATCTCCACGAGATCCTCAGAAACCAGACCCTGAACGATGACCAGATCCAGTTCCTACTCTACCAGATCCTCAGAGGCCTCAAGGTATGTTTGGGCTGAAGGCATGACATCACTGTGATATATTTTGTACAGATTGAAATGTTGAGTTTTGATGATTTGTGGTTGAGTGTCAGTTTCCGGTTTTGTTTGTTTGTGTGTGTGTGTGTGTGTGTGTGTGTGTGTGTGTGTGTGTGTGTGTGTGTGTGTGTGTGTGTGTGTGTGTGTGTTTACTCTTCAGATTGTACATCTTCATGACTGTAGAGGAAAAAATCTGCCACAAACGTCACATGTTTCTGATTGGATTATGAGATTAGCTCCTATGGTTGAGACAGACACACAGGCCAGAGTAGAAACGATAACACGTTATATATTTTCGAATGGCATAAGCCCATTAATACTTTTTTTTTTACATTCAATCCTTGCTTATGGAGGGTTGCTACTAATGTAAGTGCAGTATAATGTTCATGGAGAGTTTGATATCATAGAGATTAATCGTTATAGAGAAATCTAAAAATACAGAAATTAGAATATCCGCAGTATTGACACACACACAGAGGTGGAGAAAGAGAGAGGGTTAAGAGCACTACTTTAATTATTAATTCCTGTGATTAATACCAGGCTGATTTTCAACAAAATACAGATAATTATTCTGTAGAACATTGGGCATTGACCAGTATTACAGATCGAGTCAGTGCAAAATATATAAAGATTCTTACATAAAATCAGGAACAGGTAGACGTATAGGTGGACACAGATAAAGAGACTGCCCAAAACATAGCGAGTAATGAGTACGAGACTTTTGTACCTAACGTTAGTTTTGAATACCTATGATTTTAATTTCATGCTATCTTTTTCTTTTCTGTTTGCAGTACATCCATTCAGCCGGTATCATTCACAGAGTGAGTACTTTTGTTGCTTCTGTACCTTTTGATATCGGTATCGTTTATAATTGTGTGTGTGTTTGTAAGGGAGTGAGTGAGAGAGAGAGAGAGATGTTTATATGTAATCCCCTCTTTCTTTGTAGTTTTCCCGCAGTCTTTTATTCTACCAGACTTTCTTCTATAATGTGTGTTTAGTTTTGTATTTTGCATCCTCGTGATTCATCATCAGGTGCCCTGCCGCATGGCGTTGGCGATCATGGACTTCCATCTGTCTCTATCTCTCGTTGCCCCTATCATCTCTCCCACCCCCCTCGTCCCCAGCCATCTGCAAGTCCGTCCAGCATTTTCTCCCTGGGTCTACCCGGTGCTCTCTTTCCCTCCAGCTTCCCGTTGTGACCAGGTGCTCCAAATCCCCCTTCCTCATAAAATGGCCTCTAAATGTTGCCTGTCTTTTCCTAATCTTCCTTATGAGTGATCTACTTGTGTCTGCCTCCATCAAGACTGTCTCATTTGTTTTCTTTGCTGTCCATGGAACTCCTAACATTCTTCTTAGAAACCACATTTCGGCTGCCTCAATCTTGCTCTGGCTTTGTTTGTTGACTGTCCACGCCTCACATCCTACAACAGTATTGGTTCTATATAACATTCAAGAACTCTCTTCCTGATGTTAATTGATAGGCGTTTGTTGGTAAGAATGCCTGTCATCTTCCCGAATGCTGTTTTGGCTTGGCCGATTCTGCCGGCTATTTCTGATGTGCATCTGCCGTCTGATGAAATGATCGTTCCCAGGTATTTGAATTTATCAACCTGTGTCAAGTTGTGCCATTTGCTGTTATTTTGCATGAGGGGATTTCATGTTTTTTACTGATCACCATGTCTTCAGTCTTCCTGCTGTTTAGTTCCAGCCCCTTACCTTTGCTTTCTATTTCTAGTATATTCACAAGGTTTTGTAGGTCCCTTTCACTTTCTGCAATTAGCACGGTGTCATCTGCGTATCGAATGTTGTTTATCATTTTCCCTCCAACCTTTAATCCAGGATCTTCTTCTTGGTTTCTCATGATGTTTTCGCTGTAAAGTGAAAACAGATCTGGTGACAAAACACAACCCTGTCTGACTCCTCTTTTGATGTTTTGGAAAGAGCTTACATTGTTTTCTATTCTCATTTTTGCAGCTGTTTGTTCCCAGTACATATTTCTGATTATTCGTAGATCTTTTCCATCAACATTGAGTCTCTCCAGTTGGTTGATCAATTCATCATGTCTAACCCGATCGAAAGCCTTGGTGTAGTCAACAAAGCATAAATACAAATCCTTATTCATCTCATTGACCTCTCTATGATAGTTCTATGGCATTAAAGTTCCTTTCCCTTCCACAAATCCACACTGTTCTTCTGCTATTTCTCTTTGATTCTATTCCTTGTCCTCATCATGATTATTCTTAACAGGATTTTTGTTACATGACTCATCAAACTGATTGTGCGATGGAATTCGCATTCTATAGCCCCTGTCTTCTTTGGAAGTGCAATGAAAATTGATTTTCGACATATCTTTAGGGCTTTTTCCAGTCCGTAAATTTCATTTAGGACTGTTATTTTTTCTATACCGAATTCCTCCAGGGCTTCAATCATCTCTGTAGTAATGTTGTCTGGTCCTGGGGCTTTTCCTGGTTTCATCTTTTTCAGTGCCGCTCAAATTTCATCTTTCATTATGTGTGGTCCTTCAAAGTTCTTTTTTATAATGTGTTCTTCGTTTCTGTCATCCTCAAAAAGTCTTTAATGTACTCTCCCCAACTATCTAATATTTTGTCCTTTTCCATGATGAGCGTGCCATCTTTCGATTTCAGGCACCCAGTTGATGTGCATGTATTTTTCCTGTGGACAATTTCTTCAATTCATCTGTACATACCATGAGGATCCGTTTTGTGTCGGTCTTCCATTTCTTTGCACTTTGTTTTCAGCCAAGCTTCCCTAGCTTCATTGCACCTAATCCTGATCTCCTTGTTTATCTTCCTGTAGATCTCTTCGTTTCTCTTTGCCTTCCTCCTTTCCTCCATCAAGCCCAAAATTTCATTAGTCATCCAGCTCTTTTTTGCTTTTCTGTCTGCCCTAGTAATTTCCTCACAAGCTTCATTTATCGAATTCCTCAACTTTGTCCATTGTTCCTCATGTCACGGGCGTCTTCCAGAGCGCTGAATTTGTTTTGAACGTGTACATTAAATTTTTTTACGTATCACTTCATCTGTCTTTAAGATCGTGATTATTGTGTCGTAATCAACGCATACGAAGAGTATGGCTACAATCTGCTGTCAACAGTAGTGACCGTGATTTTTCTCACCAAAATTAGATATAGGACTAGAAGTGTATGTGTGTATGTATTTGTATATATGTTAGTGTGCCTGTTTATATATGTGCATGTGTATATGTATGTATAGTATGTGCATGTATGCATATTACAATGAATGCTTGTTTTTCTACATTTTGTTATCTCATTTGATTATGCATTGTATACATTTCAAGATGTTTCTAAATGTTATGTATTTGAAAATGAATAAAAACAAGTTAAATGAAAAAAATATAGGACTAGAAAACTGCATTGTTATCGTCATCTTTTTCCTCTTCTTTCCTTCATCGTTTACAAGGTCAGTCATATCTGAAGAATGTTGCCATTTTTCCCAGTTACTGCCAACTGCCTGTTGAGGCACAGGTCCCGGAGCTGGTCCATAGTGAAAGGACCTCAGGGGGCGAGTGCCATACTCGTCTGATATAAATGACCGTGCAGACTTTTGCATTGTTTGTATGGTACATTGTTAGAATGCACCTGAGCTGTACTGACTGCAGTATCCTTGTAATTGCAGTGTGTTTGTTCTGATGTAGATGACGTGCAGACATTTGCTTATATTGTATGGCCATTGTAGAATGCACCTGCAGCCCGGTACCTTGATGCAATATCCTTGTAAGATTGCAGCTGTGTTTGGTTGCCTGATGTAGATGACCGTGCAGACATTTGCATTATATTGTATGGTACCCTGATTTGGTGCAGTACCCTGATTTGTTAGAGTGCACCTGCAGGCCTGGTACCCTGACTGCAGTATCCTTGTAAGATTGCAGATGTGTTTCTCCCCCCATGGGGATGCTGGGGTCTCTTTCAGTGTAAATAGTATCCCCACCTTCTGGAAATTCTGTGCTAGAAATTTCCTCTTTTCTGTAACTTTCTTGGTTTTCTTTCTTCCTCATTTGCTTTCTGTCATTTCTTCCTATCGTTTTCTGCCTTGCTGGTTCATTCGTCTGTATGTGTTCGATAAAATCTTATCTATATTTTCCTAGTATTGATACTTGGGTGCATGTGTTAAGTGCATTTTTGGCTCTAGGGATATGAGACATGCGGAAGCAATTTTAGGTAATTTAGGCCCTGTTTTTATATATGTTTTAGTGTCCTTAGTTATGTTTAAATTTGTATTCATGTATGTTTTTTAAATCCTCTGTGCGATAAATTGGGCGAAAGGTCAGCGCCAGGGGCATGTCCTAAGGTTATATGCGCAAATGCATTGATATGTGTACTTAATTTTCTTTTCTCTTTTTATTCCTATTGAAGTATTGTGTGTGTTTTGAACTGGTTGTAGCCCTGATATTGCTGTACGCAGTCCGGCTGGGCTTTAAACAACAGTAAAAATAACAATAAACTGTGTGTTATGGTTTGCCTGTGCACCAGTTGATGTTGCCCTAAGGCAGGGGAACAGAATTGAAAATGTGACATCATCTGCTGTGTTTCTGATTAAAATGATTGTTCTGTTCTTTTTCGTTCCCAGGATCTGAAGCCCAACAACATTGGAGTCAACCAGAATGTGGAACTGAAGGTAGGTTCACTTGATGACTGGCAGCGTGTCTGTGTTTACCATTGATTGTTTGAAGGTCATTGTTCGTGGTCCATGCAAAATGGCTATACAGCCTCCTGGCCTTTCTTCTATCCTGATCTGTTTATGTTTTTAGCATAACAAGAAGACACAAGATGACGGCGACTGCTGTTTGTTACAGATACTTTACAAATGCTTACAGATACTTTACAAGTGCTTACAGATACTTTACAAATGCTTACAGATACTTTACAAATGCTTACAGATACTTTACAAATGCTTACAGATACTTTACAAATGCTTACAGATACTTTACAAATGCTTACAGATGCTTACAGATACTTTACAAATGCTTACAGATACTTTACAAATGCTTACAGATACTTTACAAATGCTTACAGATACTTTACAAATGCTTACAGATACTTTACAAATGCTTACAGATACTTTACAAATGCTTACAGATACTTTACAAATGCTTACAGATACTTTACAAATGCTTACAGATGCTTACAGATACTTTACAAATGCTTACAGATGCTACAGATACTTTACAAATGCTTACAGATACTTTACAAATGCTTACAGATACTTTACAAGTGCTTACAGATACTTTACAAATGCTTACAGATACTTTACAAATGCTTACAGATATTTTACAAATGCTTACAGATACTTTACAAGTGCTTACAGATACTTTACAAGTGCTTAAGTGTCACACAGTAGGAGTGATTGTAAATGGTAATTGATGTTGCAGACTTGACCCGATTTCTAGAAACATATTGAGTGAAGGGGGTAAGTGTGGCTACTGTTTCTCTCGCCAGGCAATGTTTTTTATCGCCTTCTAATAAACAACATAAAATATTTTTCAAAAGCATTTCAGTTTACAAGCACATCGTTTCATGTTGATTTTCCTGCAGCTGATATTTAACTTTCCCACAACCAGGACTTGCTTGAAATGTTAAAGGCTTATAATCATCTTGATGTTGGCTTTTCGCATATTGCTCTCGTGATGTATGTCTGACTGTCGCTTGTCGGTACTTTTGAGATGTGACAGAGCTAGTACTGTAATTGTTTTCTGTCACAGATCCTGGACTTTGGCCTGGCGCGTTCCATGGCGGAGGAAATGACAGGCTATGTGGTGTGTCGTTGGTACCGTGCCCCTGAGATCATCCTCAACTGGATGCACTACAACAGTAATGGTACGTCTGTGAATTTAACCCTTTCGTGACTTTAGGAAGCTGGTGAAAGTTGATGGATAAGAGTTTAGGTTGTGGAAGTGAAAGGATCCATTATTACTGTGGTCAAAGGATGGTGTGTGGTGTTCTAGGCGCATGAAGCTATTTTGCCATAACATCTAAATAATTTGTAATGTTTTCTGTGCTTGATTGTTTCAAATATGATGATAATGTTTCACAGTGTTTGCCTTTTGTTTTTGTCAAGTCTTTGCTCTGCATTTTAGCAGCAGGGATGTTTCAGTTTTTTCCTTCTAATTTTTGTATTTGGTATATGTTTGTTTGTGATCTTACGCTTGACAAAGGCCAGTTGGCCGAAAATTTGAGCCTGTCTTGTTTGGTTGTATTAAATACGCGTTCTCTTTCTTTTTTCTTTTTTTCTGGTGCCTACTTTGTAGCTGTCTTGATAAAGTAGATTGATGATTTTTAGGCAGACGGTCAGTTGATGATAAGAAATGAATAATATATTTAGACGTCATTTTGACGGTGTTGACTTGTCAGCTGATTAACTAATGACTATTTGAACATACTGAAATGGTGACCTCAGAGAAAATTCACTGGTATTGGTAGTATTCATGCAGATTTTATTCGGTCTTGGCTTCACGTGGAAAGTTGTGTATTTGCCTATTTGCTGAGTATTTCTTTGAAAATCAAGGATTATTTTATCACAGATTTGGTCATAATAAATTAATTAACTGAGAAAATAATGATAGATGCATCAAGTTTGAAGTTTACTGATTTTCAACTGGCGAAATGTTGAAACGGTGTTGTTATTCAAGGGAAACAATTAGCCTTCCTTTGTGCTCTGACGACAAACAACTGATCACTAGTGACAGTCATAGTGTATAGTATTTTTAGTTTTGGATTAGATATATATACATGTATATATACATATGTATACATATGTATGGTCTGGTACAATACATCCAGTGAGATAAATATGATTACCCTGAACCTTCTGTACCTGTTTTCACACCACACACTATACTTTCTTTTTTGTTTTTTCCCAAACATGGTTTACAAAAGACAGCATAGGGTCATAATCTGTACATTAAGGCAAAACAGTGGCAGATTGGGATTCACAGACATACCTTTGTGATACACCATGTATTGAACTTTGCCTTCTGTTAACAGACTCCCAGGCCATGGAAAATTGTGCTGGTTCCATTTCAGTTCTAACGTGCATACATATGATCAGCTAATCGTATGATAATGTTGTTGTGTTACAGTGGACATGTGGTCTGTGGGGTGCATACTGGGCGAGATGATCACTAGGAAGCCTCTCTTCAAAGGAGTGGATCGTATCCTTTGTTCATTTCATTTGATTGATTGATTGATTGATTGATTGATTGATTGATTGATTGATTGATGGACAATGAAAGCCACTGCATCTTTGTTCATTTCATTTGACTCATAGGTGGACAGTGAAAGTTACTGCATCTTTTTTCATTTCATTTGATTGAGCGATTGACTGAAAGTCATTGCATCTTTGTTCATTTCATTTGACTGATTGTTGGACGATGAAAGTCACTGTGTCTGTTGTCTCTAATTATGCACTTTTTTTTAGGATCATTGCACTCAGGGAGTTCCTTTGTGCTCATCTTTTTTCTTTATTCCCATTTCCTACGCCACCTCAATGCCACAGAAGCTGGAACAGTTTTTACAATGCGATGATGATGACGACGATGAGGGTGATAATCATGATGCTATGGAGTTCCATTCAGGATTGAGACTGCGTGACAGGGCTGTACTCTACGCTCACTATCATAATATATCCTGGCGTCAACCAGGTCCGAGAGATACAGACACCTGGGGTGCTGGTCAGAAGATTTGAGCAACACCCTCAGTGATGCATCCATGAAGTGGATGAGACTCGACTGTGTGGTCCCAGTCTTCCAATGAGCTATAGCATGCCCAACTCTGGGTAAGAGCCAAAAAATTCCACAATTATTTTTGAAGGTACTGATGGGGATTCGAACCCACATCCTTCCAGTCGGTGGTCCGTTACGCTAACCACTATACACCTCGGTGACAGGTCTCTATTGTGCACTTAGTTTTACTACAGCACAGTCATACTGTCTTGTCTCTATTGTGCACTTAGTTTTACTAACAGCACAGTCATACTGTCTTGTCTCTATTGTGCACATAGTTTTACTAACAGCACAGTCATACTGTCTTGTCTCTATTGTGCACATAGTTTTACTAACAGCACAGTCATACTGTCTTGTCTCTATTGTGCACATAGTTTTACTAACAGCACAGTCATACTGTCTTGTCTCTATTGTGCACATAGTTTTACTAACAGCACAGTCATACTGTCTTGTCTCTATTGTGCACATAGTTTTACTAACAGCACAGTCATACTGTCTTGTCTCTATTGTGCACATAGTTTTACTAACAGCACGGTCAACTTTCTTGTCTCTATTGTGCACATAGTTTTACTAACAGCACGGTCATACTTTCTTGTCTCTATTGTGCACATAGTTTTACTAACAGCACAGTCATACTTTCTTGTCTCTATTGTGCACATAGTTTTACTAACAGCACGGTCATACTTTCTTGTCTCTATTGTGCACATAGTTTTACTAACAGCACGGTCATACTGTCTTGTCTCTATTGTGCACATAGTTTTACTAACAGCACGGTCATACTGTCTTGTCTCTATTGTGCACATAGTTTTACTAACAGCACGGTCATACTGTCTTGTCTCTATTGTGCACATAGTTTTACTAACAGCACAGTCATACTTTCTTGTCTCTATTGTGCACATAGTTTTACTAACAGCACAGTCATACTGTCTTGTCTCTATTGTGCACATAGTTTTACTAACAGCACAGTCATACTTTCTTGTCTCTATTGTGCACATAGTTTTACTAACAGCACAGTCATACTTTCTTGTCTCTATTGTGCACATAGTTTTACTAACAGCACAGTCATACTTCTTGTCTCTATTGTGCACTTTTGTTCAAGAAATCACATGTGGAGGAACTAGAAAAGAAGTATACTCGAGCAGCCATAATATTGTTATAATACTGACAGCGAAACACATGCACACACGCACACACGGACTCATTTGCACCACACACACACATATATGTGCCCATACGCGCACACACATGCACCCTATGGAAAAAAATGGCCGTTGAACTGAAATCCTCATATAAATTAAAAAGCCTTGACCTTGGTGTAGACATTGACCAGCTGAACAAGATCCTGTCCCTGGTGGGCAAACCGTCTGAAGACTTCATCCAGGCCATTGCCAGCGTTGATGTGAGTTGTCACCCCTTCTTGTTAATATGTGGATAGGAGTTTGTGGTACAAAAGCCCCCTCTCTGTCTCTCTCTGTCTCTGTCTGTCTCTCTCCCCTCTCTCTCTCTCTCTCTCTCTCTCTCTCTCTCTCTCTCTCTCTCTCTCTCTCTCTCTCTCTCTCTCTCTCTCTCTCTCTCTCTCAAATTACGGAGCCTGTCAGTAGAGCATGAAAAAGTTCCTGAAACAGTAACGTTTACTATGGCTAACCAAGTCATTTCAACAGTGACAGTAAACCACATGAAAATACAGAAGAAACATGAAAATACCATGAAACAAAGGGGTTCGGGGGGGAGGGGGGGCGGGGAAGAGGCTTTTAGCTGATAATTTCTACCAGAACGTAAAGTCTTATCAGTATCCTCACTGTCAGTGCTGTGTACGGCTTCCAGTTCGCCCAGCTGTAAATGGGTACCTGACACTGTTTAGGATTAAGGAAAGTAATGCAACAAACGTAGAAGAAGACCCTGGATTAAAAATTGGAGGAAAAATAATAAACAACATTCGATAATCAGATGACACCGTGCTAATTGCAGAAAATGAAAGGGACCTACAAAACCTTGTGAACATACTAGAAATAGAAAGCAAAGGTAAAGGCTTGGAACTAAACAGCAGGAAGACTGAAGTCATGGTGATCAGTAAAAAATATGAAATCCCCTCATGCAAAATAACAGCAAACGGCACAACCTTGAGACAGGTTGATAAGTTTAAATACCTGGGAACGATCATTTCACCAGATGGCAGATGCACATCAGAGATAGCCAGCAGAATCGGCCAAGCCAAAACAGCATTCAAGAAGATGAAAAGCATTCTTACCAACAAATGCCTATCAATTAACATCAGGAAGAGAGTTCTTGAATGTTACATAGAACTAATACTGCTGAATGGTTGTGAGGCGTGGACAGTCAACAAGCGAAGCCGCAACAAGATTGAGGCAGCCAAGATGTGGTTTCTAAGAAGAATGTTGAGAGTTCCATGGACAGCAAAGAAAACAAACGAGACAGTCTTGATTGAGGCAGACACAAGTAGATTACTCACAAGGAAGATTAGGAAAAGACAGGCAACATTTATAGGCCATTTTATGAGGAAGGGGGATTTGGAGCACCTGGTCACAACGGGAAGGCTGGAGGGAAAGAGAGCACCAGGTAGACCCAGGGAGAAGATACTAGACGGACTTGCAGAGTGGCTGGGGATAAGGAGGGGGAAGAGATGCTAGGGGCAACAAGAGATAGAGACAGATGGAAGTCCATGATCGCCAACGCCATGCGGCAGGGCACCTGATGATGATGATGAATGCAACAAAACGGAAGGGGGGAGTGGGGCCCAACATAAAAAAAACTGACCCTTGTGTAGTGAAGTCTCTACCGCTTTTCTGTCGTTTATACTACGGCATTTTCAACATCTGGATCTTCGTCATGGAAAGCTTCTGCACTTCTGAATTGTCCTAGTCTTCTTGGTGATGATGCAGAGTCTGCACATTGTAACACATTTACATTGGATGATACAAACAAGTCCTGTGTTTCTGGTGTTTGTGATCTAACGCTTGACAAAGGCCAGTTGGCCAAAAATGTGCGCCTGTCTTGTCTTGTTGTATTAAATAGCGTTCCTATTCTTTTTTCGTGTTTTTTCTGGTTTCTGTTTGCTTGAACGCGGGCAGTCACACTTGTTTTGGATTTCCCTAGTTTGTTGTTACTGTGACAAACGGGTAATATACTGTGTAGCACTCTTGTGCGTCTTTCTTTGGCGCATGTAGGCTACACTTGACGATCAAAACATGTCTTGTGCTAGTTGTTACTGTAACAAACAGATAATACAACTCACATGTGCTAGTTGTTACTGTAACAAACAGATAATACAACTCACATGTGCTAGTTGTTACTGGAACAGACAGGTAATACGACTCAAACTGTTTACTTTCAGGCACAGAACTACATTCGACAACTTCCTCGAATGCCCAGGAGAAACTTCAAGGAGTTTTTTCATGGAGCTAACCCATTGGGTGAGTACGTGTAGGCCCTACTATGAAATATAATTATGTTACTCAATTCCTTCGTAAGTACATAATGTATGTAGCTGTCAGATAAAGTAATCTTAATCAGTATCTTGGCATCTTGAAGGTAAAACTTGTATCACAGAGAATATTCAGAAATCATATTCGTTTTTCTACAGTACCAAGAGACAAATATACATGTCCCTGAATGGTCCATGTATTACAGAATGATTTTGGTTTCTAACACTGTCCCAAAGTTAAATTTTGCTCTCGAATATTTTTTTTTTTACAAAATTATTCCTTCTTCGTTGTTGAAATTTTTTAATCTAGTTACTTATCGTTTCACTTCTAGTTTGAACGAATTTTTTTGTCCTTTAAGAAGAAAATAAACCCAAAAATTCTGGTTGCACTCATAAATATAGCAGACCCGCAGGAGCATTGCAATTTTCAGAGGGAACCCTGGTTTTATTGGTGGGCAACATAAGTGGTGCTTGCCTAACATAGCACACAAAACTGCCGACAAAATGTTCCGTCGCCAGACAGCAAAAGAGTTAACCATTTTAAAAGTATACCTGTGCTGAACACTCTTACCCATCTCTGCTTTATCCAAACTGTTCACCTGACTCAAAAATAAACTTCATTTCTGAAATGTTCACCTGTTTCCCCCCCCCCCCCCCCCCCCCCCCCCAAAAAAAAAGAACTGTTTAATAATCTCTGAACATGTCGTCTGTGCAGCGGTGGATCTGTTGGAAAAGATGCTTGACCTTGACCCTGCTCGTCGTATCAACGTGGAGGACGCCCTCAGTCATCCATACATGGGTGACTATCATGATCCTAGTGATGAACCTACTGCCGAGCCCTTCGACCATTCCTTTGAGGGACTGACGCTTGATGTCCAAGGCTGGAAAAGTGAGTTTTGTGCCGCGCGCACACACACAACACACACACACACACACACACACACACACAACACACAAAACACATATACACACACACACACATACACACACACACACCACACACACACACACATACACACACACACAACACAACACAACACACACCCACACCAAAATGCCCTATTTTAAGATATGTACCAGCTGTTCATCTGTTCGTTACCCTTAACCCTTTGACTCCTGCACCCTGTCCATCAGCATCCTGCATTGTCAACCATGCTACCAAAGCAAAAAACTTAACCCATTGACTCCCTCACCCTATCCCCACAAGCTTCTTGCAGGAAGCTGATAGGTAGGGTGAGTGAGTCAAAGGATTAAGTTTTGGCAGTCAGTGGATAGCATGCAGGGATCAAAGGGTTAAAACTTTTGCATCATTTCCCTGAAGTTAGTGATTCTTCCGAGCTGTATTTCAGTTTGTATTGTGTTTTCTTTGTGTCGTCTCGTGGCTTGACTGGGGCCGGCAGACTGAATGTGCTCTGTACTTGAACCATATTGTCATGGGGGAAAGGGTGCGGGAGTCAAAGGGTTAAGTTTTTTGCTTTGGTAGCATGGTTAACAATGCAGGATGCTGATGGACAGGGTGCGGGAGTCAAAGGGGAACAGAGCTTAAGCATACACTTAACCTTTTGACTCCCGCACCCCATCCACCAACTGCAAAAACTAAAGCTTTTGACTCCGTCACCCTATCTACCAGCTTCTGGGTGTGCTACATTAAAACTGGTCTCCTTGATCCTCACTGTCCCATCTGAACATCATTGTTGTTCTGTTGGTGTCAATGTAGGATTAGATAAGCCCCCTCCCCCCTTCTCCCACTTCCCTGGGATGGTTATTCCTGTCGGCCATGATGATGATGGTGATGATGTAATGATGATGATGATGATGATTAGTATTATTATCATAGTCGTCGTCATCATTATTATTATTATTGTTGTTGTTGTTGTTGTTGTTGTTGTCATCCTTGTTATTATACTGTGATACATTGAGGATAGCATACCTTATTTATTAAACAGCTTTTACACAATTTTTAACTTCCTTTTCTTCTTGTTTTTTTCAGGTCAAGTGTATTCAGAAGTGACGAGTTTTGTGGCCAAATAATTTTCTGTGGAATGGCTTGGGTTTTGTTCCTGAATCATCATCTGTGTACATAGACATTGACAGAGACATCTTTTGTATATATTGTGCATACATAATGGCAGTGTGCATGTATATGTGTGTGCATGTGCATGCACTTATTTGCAAGTGAATGCACACACACACATGAGAGAAAAAGTCACCATACGTGTATGTGTGTGTATCTAAAAGAACTGTGATGTGTGTGTGAGAGAGAGGGGGGAGGTGGGGGTAGAAAAAGAGATTATATTAGTGCATCTTACTGATACTGATAAAAAAAAAATTTTAGAAAGGAAGACAGGCAAAAAATAGGGCTGTGTTAGAGAGAATGATTTAGGGTTTAAAAAAAAACTACCAAGATGGATAAATAAACAGAATGTTGTATATATTGAAAAACAGTATACAGATATGTGTTTATATGACTGACACGGTGAGAGATTTGTCCATGATGTAAATAGATGTAAAAATGTGTTCAGTTTGTAAAGGCATTTCTGTTGTTTTAACTTTTTCTTGCACACAAACCTTGCCAAAATGGTCACAAGAAAGAATGGTAATTATGTATGTGTGTCTGCCCCACAAAGTTTCTTTTTTTGTGTTGTTGGAAATTAATGGTATATGTATTTATAAGCATGATACAATCAACATGCAAAGTCAGAACAAGATTGAGGCAGCTGAAATGTGGTTTCTGATAAGAATGTTAAGAGTTCCAAGGGCAGCAAAGAAAACAGTTGAGAGTTTGAAAGAGGCAAAACACACACACACACACACACACAACACACAAAAAAAAAAAAAACATTAAGGTAGAAGATTAGGAAAAGATGAGCAACATTTATAGGACATTTTGTGAGGCAAGAGAAATTTGAGTTCCTAGTCACAACAGGAAAGCTGGAGGAAAAAAGAGCACCAGGTAGACCCATGGAGAAAATATTGGTCAGTTCTACAGAGTGGATGAGGACAGAAAGGATGGGAGATATAGGCTACTTGCAACGACGAAAGATGGGTTCATGTGGTTGGCCATGATCGCCAACACCATGCAGCAAGGCACATCATGATGATGATGATGATGATGATGATAATGGTGATGGTACATCAGTTGATAAGCACTGTACTGGATGTTTGTACCTTTCTGAGTTGATCCTTGATTGTGAATCTATACAATGGTCGGTGTTGGGTAGCGGGTAACTAATGGGGTCGAAAATTCTGCTCCTCATCTTATAAGTTTATTGAAGATGAACGAAAGTTTGTCATTACTTGGCTTCAGTTAGTTGTGACATACAGCCATCATGTTCAGTCAGAAAATCTTACTACTGGTCCCTGCATTCCTCACGTGATCTCTGAAGCAGAAAACTAAAAGAAGACAGGCAAAGTAAACTGTGTAGCTTGAGAGTGGATTAGCACACATGTACACCTATTTCCATTATTTCTTTCTCATTTCCAGAAAAGAACAAGATACAGATGAACTGTCCACAAAAGAAATTAGTATTCACATGGTTTTCACAGCTGTTACAAGGATGGATCTTGGTAATATTTTACCTGATAGGAAGACGTGGGTGCTTCATTATTAGATAAATACCATCCAAATTCAGAATCACAGAAACAAACAACAAATAGTTTCGATCATTTTTCACCTCTTTTACGGTCCTGTCATTGTCACATTTGATTCGTGCACCCAGTTCAGTATGGGGCCAACAGATACTTGTGACAACAGGCATAGCTCATTTTGAAGATACCTGAGTTAAAACAGGCATAAGCTATTCTGAAGGAACTGCCAAAAAGGAAACAGCTGCTGAAATAATACATTTCTCATATGTTGAAGATGCATGTTCACTTACTTCGATCCAGTAAAGCTAACAGAAATGAGAAAATGTTTGTTCTAATGGAGCATATTCAGTGTCAGGATAATTCCTGATGTGCACACAAATTTTGGAAAATAAGAAATATTTGGTTTTGCAACACTTGTGTGTGTGTGTGTGTGTGTGTGTGTGTGTGTGTGTGTGTGTGTGTGTGTGTTGTGTTTCATTGCTAATTTGGAGAAGCAGGAGAGCATTACAGAAGTGTTGCCAGCAGAAAGTCAAAAGATAATAAAATTGAAAAAGGTGTAAGCAAACATCACAGGAATGAGTATACAATCATTCATTGTTATGCTATGTCAAAAATGTTGGAAATGGATGACGTGTGACTGAACTATCATTGGCATGTACATGTTTTATTTGTTTACTCATTTCTTGCTTTAATGGCCTGAGGAAGTAGTCCTCACCGAAAATGAGGCAAGACTTACTCTAGTTTTCACCAGGGTATTGTACAGAAAAAAAATGTGCTACACTTTTTGCAGACTGGACAGATACCCAGACTGCCAGTATGATGAGACAACAGAGTGGAAAACAAAGTGCAAGATTTTTATGCAGTTGTCTGTATACACAATGTTTGTTGATTTCATCTGTTTCTGGAGCCCCTTAAGAGACTATGGACTGTACATACATACATACATACATACATACATACATACATACATACAAAAAAATACACATATGACAACTGAGTCTCTTTTGAAAGGGTCACTTTTTGTGCAGCATATTTTTTAATGCTTCTTGAATATTAATGTCAGTAGTGACGTGTGAATGTATCAGCTGATCCTGACCACCATTTTAATATGTATGCTATGCATTTTGAGTGTCTTGTTCATTTTATATAAATGTCTTCAATATTTTGTTCAGTTTATATGTCTTCAGTGTCTTGTTCAGTTTTACGATGTCTCCAGTGTCTTAAGTTTATAGACTGTCTTCAGTGTCTTGTTAAGTTTATAGACTGTCTTCAGTGTCTTGTTAAGTTTATAGACTGTCTTCAGTGTCTTGTTAAGTTTATAGACTGTCTTCAGTGTCTTGTTAAGTTTATAGACTGTCTTCAGTGTCTTGTTAAGTTTATAGACTGTCTTCAGTGTCTTGTTAAGTTTATAGACTGTCTTCAGTGTCTTGTTAAGTTTATAGACTGTCTTCAGTGTCTTGTTGTTTATACAATGTCTTCAGTGTCTTGTTCAGTTTAACACATGTCTTCAGTGTCTTGTTCAGTTTATAGACTGTCTTCAGTGTCTTGTTCAGTTTATAGACTGTCTTCAGTGTTGTTAAGTTTATAGACTGTCTTCAGTGTCTTGTTCAGTTTACACAATGTCTTCAGTGTCTTGTTCAGTTTATAGACCGTCTTCAGTGTCTTGTTCATGTTTATCTACAATGTCTTCAGTGTCTTGTTCAGTTTATAATATACGTTATTCAGTGTCTTGTTTCGGCTTTTTATAGACCGGTCTTTCAGTGTCTTGTTTAGTTTATAGACTGTCTTCAGTGTCTTGTTCAGTTTCACAATGTCTTCAGTTGTTCTTTTGTTTCATGGTTTTATAGACCGTCTTCAGTGTCTTGTGTTAATGTTCAGTGGTTTATAGACCGTCTTCAGTGTCTTGTTCAGTTTATGATTTTCATTATGTCATGTCTTGTTAAGTTTATAGATTGTCTTCAGTGTCTTGTTTGTTTATAAAATGTCTTCACACTTTTCAGTTTTACATGTTTATGTCTTGTTCAGTTTAAACATGTCTTCAGCATTTTGTTTATTTTTATGATGTCTTCAAGTCTTGTTCAGTTTATAGATGTTTTTAGTGCTTAGTTCATGTTATAAGAATGCTTCAAAGTCTGACCAGTTTCATAGATGCCTTATCAAACTGGTTAAACACATGATGATGCATTTGTAACGAAATGTATGCTAATTCAGTGAGTTACAAGAATATGACATATTTGACTATGTTCTGCTACATTTTTATTACAGAGGAAACTTCGTGCATACTTGAACTTCGGTTGTTGTAATTCTTTCATATTAAAAAAAAGGAGACAAGATGTGAAGATAGAAGATTGACATAGTATTGGGTCATTTTGTCTCTTGACAGAGTATGCTTCAGTTTAAACTTCAAGGATTTCTCAGCTGTTCTGGATTGCTTCCGAATGTATGCAAAATTCCAAGGGGCAGGGCAAATATTGAGTTACAACGGTCCATAATGTAAAAGAAAATCAGGCCATATTTTCAACCATTGTTGGATGGATTTTAATTAATCCAAGGGGCAGGGCAAATATTGAGTTACAACTGTCCATAATGTAAAAGAAAATCAGGCCATATTTTCAACCATTGTTGGATGGATTTTAATTAATCCAAGGGGCAGGCAAATATTGAGTTACAACGGTCCATAATGTAAAAGAAAATCAGGCCATATTTTCAACCATTGTTGGATGGATTTTAATTAATCCAAGGGCAGGGCAAATATTGAGTTATGATGGTCCAAAATGTAAAAGAAAATCGTCAGCTATATTTTCAACCATTGTTGGATGGATTTTCAACCATTGTTGGATGGATTTTAATTAATCCAAGGGGCAGGGCAAATATTGAGTTACAACGGTCCATAATGTAAAAGAAAATCAGGCCATATTTTGAACCATTGTTGGATGGATTTTAATTAATCCAAGAGGCAGGGCAAATATTGAGTTATGATGGTCCAAAATGTAAAAGAAAATCGTCAGCTATATTTTCAACCATTGTTGGATGGATTTTTAACTACACTTTAGATATAAACGTCTGGAGTTAAACACACCTCCGTGGGTCATATACAAAAAATGAATGCTTGTAACTCAAAGACAGTTCTAATTATGAATGGATCCGCGCTAAAGTCAGGTCGTATAACCAGCTCCCTAAGACCTCACAACTTCAACTGTGTAAATTGCAAGGAGGCCTCAACCAGTACAGCCATCAAATTGTGTCATAAAAAAAAAAAAGATCAATTTGGGTTTACCCTTTTTGTTTTGTTTGGTTGCTGTTTCAAACACACAACAAATCAAATTATGCTCAACAATTTGAAACCAGGGAAAGATGTGCAAGTGAAATATGGGTGTGTGTGTATAAGAATTGTATGGAATTGGCTGTCAAGTTTTGTTGTTGTTTTGTTTACATTTTCATGACATGAATTGTGAAAAATGAATAAAGAGAACAGTATCAACTAAGCTGGTGAATGAAGAATGAAAGAGAATAATGCGTAAAATGTAAATACTTCATTCAGTGGATGATTTACCTTATAACAATCTTTGAATATCTAATCATACAGTATACATTGGATTATCATTTAACCCTTAAACTCCCACGCCCTGTCCACTAGCATCCTTCATTGTCAACCATGCCAGAAAAGCAAAAACTTAACCCTTTGACTCCCTCACCCTGTCTACCAGCATCCTCCATTGTCAACCATGCCAGCAAATCAAAAACTTAACCCTTTAACTCCTTCACCCTGTCCATCAGCATCATCCATTGTCAACCATGCCAGCAAAGCAAAAACTTAACCTTTTTAACTCCCTCACTCTATCCACCAGCTTCTTGCAGGAAGCAGGTGGATAGGGTCATGGAGTCAAAGAGTTAAGGTTTTGCAGTTGGTAGATATGGTGCAGGAATCAAAGGATTAAGTGGCCTGCCGTCAATTCAACTCTAAAGCATAGATTTCATTATCCTTCATGTCTGAAACACTTTTGTGTGTGTGTTGTGTGTGCGTGTGTGTGCGCGTGTGTGTGCGCGCGCGCGCGCAAAAGAAGTTTCCAATCAGTTCTGCAGTTATTGTATTCTGAACATTCCAATTTTGGCAGAAATTGTGTGAAGCTTCACTGACTGGTGATACAGAGGCTGAACTCGTCGCTTCCAGGCAGACTGCACTGGTTTGAGTCTGACAATGAAACTTTTTGCATGCTGTCTCCAGTCTTTGCAGTTATGAATGATGCGTAACATCGTTCACACATGGGTGACATAAACCAGTTGCGGAGAGAGGAGTGACATTCGCCCCCAAAAAGCACACCCAACAATAGTCAGATCCCAATTATCTCACTCCCAACGACCTTAACCCTTTGACTCCTGCACCCTGTCCGCCAGCATCCTGCGTCGTCAACCATGCTACCAAAGCAAAAACTTAATCCTTTGACTCCCTCACCCTGTCCACCAGCTCCCTGCAGGAAGCTGGTGGATAGGCTGAGTGAGACAAAGGGTTAAGTTTTCACAGTTGGTGGATAAGGTGTGGGAGTCAATGGGTTAAGGTCATGGGACCTTAATCCCTTTCAAATGATAGAAACATGACATTGTGTTCAAAAATTGTTTTACAATGAGTTAGCTTCTACTAAAGACAAACACCCAACACTCTGGTTTCAAAGGAAACACTCCAAGCCGATTTTATTTGTATATATATGTTTGTGTCTGTCAAAACAAACGACCACAAATGTGAACACAAAGCGCTATGATGAATAACACACACTGTGCACATCCCATACCTGTACACACTTTAACAACTGTTCATTTTTAAAACGTCTGATTAGATTTGTTCAAAAGTACAAAGCACACAGTTCTCTGCTTGTAACAAAAAATATCAGACTGGCATGCAGAATAACAGCACAAACCATCTTACGACTCCTGTTCACTGACTTCAGTGTTCATGATGCTCAGACTTGATAAAAGGTCATAAACCTCAAAGTATTTTTTATGAGTGAAAAAAAAAACCAAAAGATAAAGATCAACTTCGCAGTATCATTCTGATGATTCTATTTCTATCCCTTGATCTCGATGTAAAGAGATGGATGTGCAAGGTTTTATCCGAAAAAGTTGTTCAGTTTTCCTGTTTGCCTGTTGTTATGATCTTGAAGCAAACATTTAACTCAATATGGTACCAAGGCATTCAGATACATTTACATTTATCAGACACATTCTGATTATTTCAACAAAACTCTGTTTCACATGTATCATCCCCAAATCATGGTTATGTCTAAACTTATCTAACGGAACTTTTCAAACAAGTTCTTGTACAAGGGTCATTCAACAGACAGAGAGCATATGTCATAAAAATTTCACAAGTAAGTTTCAGTTTCAGTTTCTCAAGATTACTTCTCCGCACTCAGAACGAATTCCATATGCACTAACATCACAGGTGCCATGTGTATGGTGACCATGGTACATGCCTTAAGCCTGCACATAAACCCATGAGCTGGTCAGGATAAGATAATAATCAGTACCTTTTTATATTCCCTCAAAGTAACATCCCTTCTCCTGATACCCTTCCCATGAAATACCCATTCCTATGCAACCACAGTTGATATGCTGAATCTTCATTCAAAACTTCTCTAACGTTTTGAACATTTTTCTCAACACTAGCTTCAATTAGCCTCCACGATTACAACCACTTTAATGCCATTTCGTCCATCTTTAAAGAATGATACCCATCTGTAAACTGCTGCCTGTGAAAAAGCTTGTAATGTTTTTAATATATCTGCACCAGAACTGACTGCATAAATTTCAATTTCAATGTAAGTGCTTCTATTCAGCACCATGGCCATGATAATTAAAATGACTGTAATCAATGTTTCATCAAAACATATGACATTAGATTTTGGCTTATTTCATAATTTGATGTGTAAAGTTTCGGAGTGCCAGACAATCATTTCTGAAGTTATTAAGACATTTTCATTATTTATTGGATGATCCTTGAAATTCCCTTTTATGTTTTATGTTCATTCAAATGAATTATTCTCTGTAGCTTGCTATCAAAAGCAAATAAACGATGTCAACTTCATGTCAAGAAGAAAAAAAACATGCAGATCGCAATTCATTAATGCTATTCTGATCCAAGTTGTGGATAAAACAAAAAAAGGAAGAATCAACAACCAGATGATCACAAGATACTTCAGCACAGTTTCCTAAATGACTGCACCATTTAAACACCCACATGCCCACTGGTTTATTACTACTGACCATTATACAAACTTGCACACCATAAAAAAAAAAACATCTCTTTGCAAATGGAGGAAGAAAACTTATCACTGTACCAATCAACATCTGATTTGAAAAACATAACTCAACTCATGGTTCCCTAAACCTTTCACAAAATAAAGGCACTTTGTTTGCATGTTAGTACTCAAAATCACGTGTTTACAATCACAAAGTGTTACATAATATCACAATGTAACCACAAAAAGTAATAATCAAGCTCAGTTCAGTCATGATTATACAAAAACCAGCAGAGCCATATTAATGCTGGATCTCTAGCCAGTTTACAAGAACACATATTTCTAGATTGACTATGAAAAAAAAAATGAATGTCACATCAAAATCTCAACAATGTACTGTGTCTTCGATGGGGGTGGGGGTGGGGTGGGGAAGACGTGGAGTGGATGAGGATATCAATAAAAAAAGGGCACATGCAATGAAGTTTTTCAATTCTTAAAATGTTCCAAGAAATAATGCACTAGGACTTACAACACAACATTTACGTTCTTATCACAGCCTTAGATCAAAGACAGGGACAATAAATACTAAATAGGTGATGGTTCCGTTTCAATCCTGCATCACAAAAACAATCTACCTCTAAACAAAATTAAGCTCTAAAAGTAGCATAAGCAAAATTTTGCATACCACGCAAACTTACTGTAAATAAGTTCACTGAAAAATCATGAAAGAAATCAAAATTTTCATTAATAATATGCCTTAAATGTTCACCTCACTAGATAATCACTGGAAGGCAATATCTTACAACAGCATGCACTGTTTTGACACAAAACTAAAGACGTCACTTCAGTGTGTATTTCTACATCATATGTACAGCTTCTACATGTTTAGCAAAAGATGTTGACATTTCAATCATCATTTAGCAGATCCAGGCAACAGATGGCAGCACAACTTAAACGCTTCCGATCCAGTTACAAGACCTTCAGTGAAGTCAAAATCACTGAAACAGGTATACACTGACAGGGCACTCAAGAAATATGAACACTGAAGCCAAACTATCCAGAAACATGGATTCACAATGAAGCTGTGAGTCCACAGAAAACACAAAGGCCAGGTTGGCAAAGAAGCAGAGCTACCACCTTCCAATCTGAATGCACCTTGTTGACCACAACTTGAGAACAATTCCACATAAGGACTCCACTCTATCCAACTATAAATAGGTATCTGACACCGTTCAGGACTAGGAAGGTAAAGCAGGCTGGGAGAGGAGACGGGTACTGCCTTCAATGCTGGCCCTGAGAAAAGTTGAGATCTCCACCATCTCACTCCCCAACAACCTCAGGTCACAGGACAACTTATTTCATCCAGAAATATGTCTTCTAAATAACACGTCCGTACGGGAGTGTCCATCCTGATTTATAAACTTAATGCATCTCTCCTCTGACTTGGAACTTGTACTGCCATATTTGTATATGCAGTCATGTAAAATTAAAGCTAAACTTTAATGCTGACCTGAAATCTTGACATTCATTTCCTTGTTCTGATCCCTGATTTAGAACAAAGATGAAGGTCATCAAAACATGTCACAAGCTGATTGGCAAGAGTAAACAGTGGTTGTAACAGTGACGAGCATGAAAGAAATATGATGGTTGTCTGATTTTTATACTATGATTTTATTTAAAGCGAATAGAAATTTGAGTTTGCACAAGTGGCTGGCTGTCAGTGACACAAATACCTGTTAACACTGTGAGTCTTGTGCATGCATGCGTGCACACACACACTCACATACACCATATATGTATACATACATACTAACACACAACACACACATACATATACACACACATACATACATATATACATACAGGAAGACACACACACATATACATACACGCATGCATTACATACATACACACATACATACATACACATCACAAATAGACACACACACACACACACAAACACACACACACACACACACACATACATACACACACACTCACACACACATACACATACACACACACATACATACATACATATGCATGTATGTATGTACATACAGACAGACAGACATACATACATAACACACACACATTCACACACACAAACACATACACATCAAATGACACAAACAGCAAATAAGTAGACAACACCAGTGAGCAAACTAAGCAATGAATTATTCTCATAATACTTTTTGTCCTGTTGCACTCTCAACTTGCCCCTACCCAGGGACTGACAGCACCTGCTAAACTGTGAAAATCAGAATCTCCCTTGAACAATTTTCAAAAATTTCAGACAACTGCTGCCTGTGAGAACATACTTTTCATGTTGATGTTAAATCTAACACACGTGTCGACTGGGAGAGGAGGGGAGGAGGGACTAAAGGAGGGTGGGAAAAGTGTGAGAGAAATTAAAATTTTCCAGTTTTTCACAGAAAGTAAAGAAGAGGGGACCACCAGTGCTGATGTTAGATCTAATGCATGTGTCGACTGGGAAAGGGAGAGGGAGGGAGGGACTAAAGAAGGTAGGGGGAAAAGTGTGAGAGAAGTTTAAAAAAATTTCCATTTTTTCACAGGAAATAAAGAAGAGGGGACCCTCAGTCCAGTATTTCACTATTCAGATTATCACAACTGATGGGATCCACTGTCCAGCTGTTTAACCCTTTGACTTCCACATCCTGCCCATCAGCTTGTCAATCATACTAGCAAAGCAAAAACGTAACCCTTTGACTCCCTCACCCTGCCCATCAGCTTCTTGCAGGAAGCTGGTGGATAAGGTGAAGGAGTCAAAGGGTTAAGTTTTTGCAGCTGGTGGATAAGGTGGGGGGGGGGGGGGTCAAAGGATTAATATTCAACATATTATATAAAAAGAGGACCCACCAATCCACTGATTTTGTCCTTGGAATACTTCAGAATAGACAGCTCGCCCGTCAGTATTTTGAATATTGCAACAAAAAAAAGGAAACAAACTGCCCTGTGTTTCAGTATTTACAATATCAGAGAGAACCGAACAGTCCATTTTCTTACTGCTCTGACCTTTTTCCCCTAATTTTTTCAACAACAAAATTACAGAGGACTTAGCGTCCCGTATACAAGTATAAAAATGCTACAAGAGGGAAACAACAGCCAGACTTGTTTAGAACACTACAAAAGAGGGGACCAATGGTATACTCTATGTGAACTATGAACGAGCTAAGGGACCAACGATGCAGTACTTCAGTATTCAGAACATGATACCCTGATAGCACCCAAGAAATAGGACATGAAACTGATGTAACAGAGAGGATTTAAAGCTCGTCATCTGGAGACTCGACTCTTGTCTCTCTCCCTCTCCTTTCTTACAGGCAAGCAGGCGCGCGCGCACACACACACACACACACACACACACACACACACACACACACACACACACACGCACACACACACACACACACACACACACACACACACACACACCACACACACACGCTCACACACGCTCATATACACACACACACACACACACACACACACACACACACACACACACACACACATACACACACACACACACACACACACACACACACACACTCTGCAAACATGGACACAACATCTGAAAAAAATTTGAAATGCATCCAA
>JAPXFY010000018.1:50071736-50089236 GCA_030674185.1 Monoplex corrugatus | reverse complement strand
CACTCCCGTTTGCTGAGTAGCTGCTGGGTGATGCAGGTTCTGTCCAGGAACAGAAGGCAGACAGTTAAAGCCATATGCAACATGCATCATTAAAAGTAGAACCCCCCCTCTTCTTCTATATTTTTTTCCTTTTCTTCTTCTTCTTTTTAAAAATGGTTCTACTATACCAAATACTGTTTCTTGGATGCGTGTTGCACAATCTGTACATTCTGCATTCTACGGATATGCATGCTGGACATTTTATGTTTCCATAAACCTGTGAATACTGACACGGCTAACAGTTCTTTGATTTGCACGTTTTACGTTTTGCATGAGTGTACGCACAATGGAGGTTTTGGTATTAGCAGGCTGAAACATATGTTGACCTTACATACTATGCCAATGATACTGCACTGTTAGCAGACAATATTATCAGCATAAAAAGAATTCTATAAAGGGTAGATGCAGCAGGCAAAAAGGCAGGTCTAAACTTGAACACCAAGAAAACAAAAGTGCTACATATCAAAGGCAAAGACACTGAAAACAATCATGACATCACAATTAACAAATATCCTTTAGAAAATGTTAAGGATTTCAAATATCTTGGCTCTGTAAAAACTGATGATGGAACCTGCTCCAAAGACATCAAAACAAGAATAGGAATCGCAAAGCAGAAAATGGTCCAACTCAACAACAGAAGCATACCAGAAGCATACCAAAGGGCCTGAAAGTTAGACTTTTAAAATGTTTAATCTGGCCAGTCATGATTTATGGCTGCAAAGCCTGGAACTGATTGCAGAAGAATTGAGGCAGCAGAGATGTGGGTTTGTTGGAGACTACTACGTGTCAAATGGACAGACAAAAGAACTAATGAAAGTGTCCTGGAAGAATCTGATACCACCAGAAAACTACTAGCAGACATCAACAAGAGAAGACTGAAATACATTGGCCATGTGTCACGCAACAAGAACACGGACCTCATGGCAACAATCTTTCAAGGAAAAACAAAGGCAAAACGGAAGAAAGGCAGACCTCCAATCTCATACATCGAGAACATAACCAACATCAGTGGCTCAAATATTCAAGAAATTGTCCACAAAAGTCAAGACAGAGCGGCCTGGAGGGAGACGGTGGCATCCAATTGTGCAGCGGCCAACACCGAACCCGGTGATGCTGATAGACACAGACACACGTACTCACTGCCCATTATCCATTGGCATATACAGCAGAAATAAAGGTCCCCCACTCCTATATCTTCTGGGCTAGCCTCTGTATCATACCCCAGATAAGTTTCAGGGCCTTGAGATCTCCTTCTACAGTTCATCACTAGGTGTTCTTGGGTTTTCCTCTCTTGCATCTTCTGGTGTAAGGCAGACCAGATGAAGTTATTCTGCTCTCTTTGGACAATATGCTCAACCCATCTCTATCGCATTTTCATGACAATGGTGTCCATACTCTCTTGAGTGCATCAGGCAAGTAATAGTTGTTTGGAGATGGTGCTGAGCCAGAAGATTAGCAAGAATTTTTTTTTTTTTTTTTTTAGTATTATCGTGCTCAGGGAGGTTATCTTCATGCTCACCTGCATTTTTTCGTCCCATTTTCTACATCACCTTAATGGCCACAGAAGCTGGCACAGTTTTTACAATGCGATGATGATGATGTTGATGAGGATGATAATCATGATGCTATGCAGTTCCATCTAAGACTGAGACTGCGTGACAGGGCTTACTATCATAATATATCCTGGCGTCAACCAGCCTGAGAGATACAGACACCTGCGGTGCTGGTCAGAAGATTTGAACAACACCCTCATCAACGCATCAGTGAAGTGGATGAGATTCGACTGTGTGGTCCCAGTCTTTCCCATGAGCCCATAGCACACCCAACTCTGGGTAGGAGCCAGTTAGAGCTGAAAAATCCCACAATGATTTTTGAAGGGACTGATGGGGAATCGAACCCACAACCTTCCAGTCGGTAATCCATTGCGCTAACCACTACACCGTGGCGACTGGTTGAAGATTACAAGATTCTTCCGTGGCTCTTGTGTGGAAGACCAACTGCTAGGTAAGGTCACTCTCTGTCATCCTCCAGCATCCTGAGCCATACAGCAGGGCAGAAAGGGCACAGCTCTTGTACAGTCTCAGCCTGGTGTTGATGCTCCATACATCACAGCATTTCGAAGAATATGTTGACCTCCCAAATCAGAAAATCTACACCCTTTGTCCACCAGGCATTACACAGGCATGGCCAAACTCAGACCCTTCAATTGTACATCTGATTCCCAAACCACAAGACTACTGCACCCATCAGGAGCAGCATTCAGTTTGTCAACATGGTCAGTTTTCAAGAGGCAATTCTACAAAATGTTTCAAAACATCTGCAGAAGGATACCCTGTTATTAGATTTTGGTCACCTTTTCGATCTATTCCCCTTCGTTTGAGACTTAAAGTTGGGCAATCTTCACACAGCGCCTGACTATGATGTTAACACCACTATATGAGACTATGCTAGTTCATCAAATATTTTGGATTTAACAGTTTAAAAACCTTATTAGGAAAAATTTCTTGGTTGTTTAAATTAATATTTCAAACAGATTTCAGACAAATATTTGGTGTAGCAAGAATGTGCATTTTCACCTTCCATCCCTTCTGCCACATTCAGTGATCCACCACCATTGCCAAACTTGTCAGACCTTACAAGGAAAAACAAATACCATACATACGTACCTGCATGATTTGTGCTGACAAGGAACAAAGACAGCAGTCTGGGCGTTGGCGTAACAGATTGTGCACAAGTCTTCATCGTCTGTTTCCTGCACAAACACAACATTCAGTCATGCACAATCTTCATCGTCTGTTTCCTGCACAAACACAACATTCAGTCATGCACAATCTTCATCGTCTGTTTCCTGCACAAACACAACATTCAGTCATGCACAAGTCTTCATGTCTGTTTCCTGCACAAACACAACATTCAATCATGCACAAGTCTTCATCATCTGTTTCCTGCACAAACACAACATTCAGTCATGCACAATCTTCATTGTCTGTTTCCTGCACAAACACAACATTCAATCATGCACAAATCTTCATCATCTGTTTCCTGCACAAACACAACATTCAGTCAGTGCTTCGGAAGACTGGATTTCTCCCACTCCTCTACACTATGACACAAACAGAAAGGGAAAAAGCACTTGGGGAAACAGCACAGTATGTGCAATTACAACAATAGTCTGAAAAGAGGCAAACCTCAAAAGAGGAACCAGAAAAAAACACGAAAAAAGAATAACAACGCGTATTTAATAGAAAAAGACAAAACAGGTGCAAATTTTCAGCCAACTGGCTTTTGTCAAGCGTAAGACGACAAATAAACAAACACCACATACAAAAATTAGGAGAAAAAGACTGGAACTTCCTAGCTGCTCCATCCAGTGTGGGAAAAAGAATCAGTACAGTATGCAAACTATTACCCTCTATAAGCAAACAAACAAACAAGAAGCACTGTTTAAAGGCTGGATTTCATCAGCCTCTCTGGTCACACAGATGGTGTGTAGATACATAATTATTTCACACAGTGTATTTGTGATTCACCTCTCTGGTCACACAGATGGTGTGTAGACACATAATTATTTCACACAGTGTATTTGTGATTCACCTGTCTGGTCACACAGATGGTGTGTAGATACATAATTATTTCACACAGTGTATTTGTGATTCACCTGTCTGGTCACACAGATGGTGTGTAGATACATAATTATGTCACACAGTGTATTTGTGATTCACCTGTCTGGTCACACAGATGGTGTGTAGATACATAATTATGTCACACAGTGTATTTGTGATTCACCTATCTGGTCACACAGATGGTGTGTAGATACATAATTATGTCACACAGTGTATTTGTGATTCACCTCTCTGGTCACACAGATGGTGTGTAGATACATAATTATTTCACACAGTGTATTTGTGATTCACCTCTCTGGTCACACAGATGGTGTGTAGATACATAATTATTTCACACAGTGTATTTGTGATTCACCTGTCTGGTCACACAGATGGTGTGTAGATACATAATTATGTCACACAGTGTATTTGTGATTCACCTGTCTGGTCACACAGATGGTGTGTAGATACATAATTATGTCACACAGTGTATTTGTGATTCAAGATACAGGCTGCTACTGTTACATATCAGCCACTGACTGCTTTACCAAACCGACCATTTGTACTCTCTTGAAAGAATTAAAATACATCAGTTCCATGTGTTTCCACAGATATAAGAAAAACACAATGGCAGCTGAATTTCCAAACACAACAAAAATTCCATTGACCATCATCATAATTGACTGAAAAAAAGATTAAAAAAGGAAAAAATGCAAGTCACTAAGTGAGAGGATAACTAATCATAAACATGTCAATGAGAACTTCACACAACCCAGATATTCACATTTGATCCACCATGGACTACACAAGTCTGCTAATATTTCAAACACTTTCACTTGAGGAATATCAGGGAGGCACAAAAACAAGCAGCCTCAATTTTTCTGATCCCTGGATGATCCTGACAACCTCTTTCTAAAAGTCAATATTTTCAAAGTAGATTAGCCTAACACCAGATTGATTAAAGAAAAACAAAAAACCCTGAGGTTACAGAAAAGTGAAGAAGGAGAGAGAGACCTAAACTTTTTTGCAGTCATTAAGAGGTCAATATCCACCTCCTCTGCCTTACTAATGTACCTTCCCAGACCTTGAACAAATCAGATAAAGATTAACAGCAAATTGGGATAGAGGCCTTGCACACATTCTATCCTTAGATGTGATTCAAACTCAAGCTAACCCATGCAGTCAGATTAGACGGCAGGCCCTCTACCTCTATGCCACCCACGCCTCAACAAAAAATACAAGAGTCTAACAGCAGTGAACTATTCTGACACCATGACTGACCTGAGTCTGGGTCCCTAGCATGGTGTACTGATGTTGTAGATGAGTGATCAGAGCCTCCACATCTTGTAACTCTTCTGCACTCACCTCCTCATCTGTGGGCAATCACACCATGCTGTTACTCATCAAAATCACATCAAGGATCAAAAAGTATGTAACATAGCAAGACAACTAAGCACAATATCACACAGCTTCACATCGAAATGTGAACAATCTCATCCCCAAGCTATACATAAAAAGACTCAACTCATGCTCAATAATCATATCACAAACATCAACTTACATACATCAACTTTCACATTACAGGTCGCTGACAGACCTGGAAGCCATACTTCATGTGTGTTCTAATTCTTGCTTATTGTGTTGAAAACAGAAGTTATGATGCAGATAAATTCCACATTAGACACATCTTTCCAAATGAAAGGTCAGCCTTGAAAATACATTAAATTCCATTGCTTTCACTTCTTTTACATATTAACACAGGAAAATTCTGTTTTGAAAAAGAATCTACAATACAATAACATATCAGCATCACAAAGAGTTGTCTTAGCTCATTACTCACAGTTTCGGAAGGAGAACACTTTTTCTTTCTTTTTCTCGGGGTCAGCATTACGTCCCAACACAAAGTCCAAGGCAGCTGGTTGGAAGCCTGTGTCTGTGAGCAACGCTCGTACCGCCTTCTCCTGGCTGTAAATAGTCACAGTCTTGACACAACTGCCAACAGTATACATTCAGTTCTTCAATTTTTTCTTTTCTTAATTTTTGTTCAAGAGGGATTAATTATGCTCATGATAATTCCGTATTACTCCATTGAACTCAGCCAACAATCATCTGGTAAACTTTACGTGCTATGCAAAACTGTACGCAGGACAACATTTTGAAATAGGGATAGGGTGGAGACCGGATCAATGAAACATGGACACTTCCAGAATGATTGGAGTATTAAGCAGTAAGCAGTATAACAAACAGGTCAGTTTTTATGTCGTTCATTGAGGTCAATCTCACCGCTTTCTGGTTAGGGATTTTAAATGCTCTTTATCTAACTACGTTTTGATAAATTTCTATCTAGTATTCAGCTCATCATTATAATCAATTGTATCACTTTTATTATAATACGGTGATGTAAATTTTTTTTTTAAATTTTGAATATTTTACCAGATAATCTGATTTTAAAGTTTTTATACCTACTTTTCATCATTTTAATTCAGCCGCTCAAGTCGGGCATTTTATCTGTGAACTGTGTTTACATTTTAGCCTACTTGTTCGCCCAACGCTACAGCTTTCCCAAACCTTTGTGTTCTCTGGTTTTAAGTGTTGTGAACTGACCAACCCACACACCAACCTGCAAGTACCTTCCTCTCCTGACTGGCTCGCAATTATGGACCCGTCTTTTATAAAACAAATTGGACTGACACTTTTTAAACACAGCAAGTGCTACCTCAGTGGAGACGTCTACCAGCGCATATGAACACTGGGGCTGTGTCTAAGCCCCGCACTGCACCGACTTTGGCACAACCTGCCTCCTGCTGTACCAGTCAGACACCACTTTTCGTCTTCTGCTTCTTCGTCTCCTCCACTGCCCCTGCACTCGACCTTGCCGCTGCAAACTTCGTCTCCTCCTCTGCCGTCTTCGCCTTCGCCTTCTGTCCTGCCGGTGCCGCCTTCGCCTTCTGTCCCGCCGGTGCCGCTTTCGTCTTCTGTCCCACCAGCGTTGCCCTCGTCTTCTGTCCCGCTGGTGCCGCCTTTGTCTTCCGTCCCGCTGGTGCCGCCTTCGTCTTCTGTCCTGCGTGTGTCGCCTTCATCCTCTGTCCCGTCGGTGCTGCCTTCGCCTCCATCTCGGCCACCGCCATGTGATAAACTAAAACTATGCCTTTTTAACGCTCAGTCAACATGTGCAGATGGCAAAGCCGATGTCATTGCTGACTTTATTGCAGATGAGCATGTTGACATTGTTTTTATCACAGAAACATGGCTTAACCCCTTGGTCATGAACCTATACACGCGAGTCTCACTCCGAGTGGTTACAGGCTTGCTTCTTTCCATCGCTCATCCCGAGGTGGTAGTATCGCCATCCTCTACAACGACTCACTCCATTCCCGCCTATCTTTCTCGCAGTCTCTGCCTTTTCTCCCATCCTTCTTTCAAGCACATTGAAGTATCCTTCCAATCCACCCCTCACCCCATCACCTTCTCCTGTGTCTATTGACCTCCACCTAGCTCTGCCAACAAGCTCACCACATCCATGTTTCTCTCTGACTTTGATCAACTTCTTGATTACTACTGCCTCTTAACTGGAAATCTCATCATTCTAGGTGACATCAATGTCCACTACGACAACACTCACCTTATGACACAAGACATATCATCAACTCTCTGTCCAATCACAATATGACACAACATATTTCTGAACCAACCCATCAAAAAGGTCACATTCTTGACTGGATCATTTCTCGTGATCACCACAATTCAGCTACTGACAACTGCCTAGTTCTTTCTACCCGTCTAACTTCAGCCCTTCCATCTGACCACTCTGCAATTCTCTGTTCTCTTGACATTTCTCCTCCTTCCCGTACCACGCGCACAGTGACTCGACGCAATCTCAAATCTATTGATCTCTCCACATTTTCATCTGATGCCTCCCGCCTCCTTTCTGAAAAGTCACATAACCTTGCCGATGAATTCTATACTACTCTCCACCATCTTCTGGACACTCATGCTCCAGCCACAACCCGTCTTTTACCTGACCGCCCCCCTACCCCCTGGCTCACTCATGAGATTGCCTGTGCAAAACGTTCCCGCCGCAGAGCAGAGCGCCGCTGGCGCAAATCCAAACTCACTGTACATAGGCAACTTTTCCAAGCCTCTAAAACAAAAGTATCCACCCTCATTGCATCTGCAAAAACAAACTATTTCCAAACCAAAATCCTGAATGCCTCTTCTTCAAGAGAACTCTTTACAACCATGAATCATCTCCTTGGCACACGAAAAGAGTTACCTCTCCCAACAAAACACACAAATGAAGAACTCCCATCTGTATTCTCCAAGTATTTCACCACCAAAATACAAACTCTTCGTGACAGGCTTGACAGGACACCCTGTCAACCATGCCCACCTGACCCTTCCTTCTCTGGCACACCTCTTACTACTTTTACCCCAGTCTCACAAGAAGAAATTCTCAACACAATCAGATCCATGTCGTTCAAAACCTGCGAACTGGATCCTCTTCCAGGTTCTCTCTACTCTGACTGTCTCCCTACTCTCCTCCCATTCATCACTGACATCATCAACACTTCTCTTCAAACTGGAACTGTCCCAGATTCTTTCAAGTCTGCTATTGTTCACCCTCTCCTCAAGAAATACAATTTAGATCCAAATGAACTGAAAAATTACCGGCCTATCTCTAATCTCTCTTTCTTGTCAAAACTCATCGAAAAAGTTGTCCTCAACCAGCTGAACTCTCACCTGTCTGCCAACAATCTCCTCAATCCTTTCCAGTCAGCCTACCGCCAGTGCCATAGCATGAAACTGCCCTGCTACACATTCTCAACAATCTCCTCCTTGCAACTGATACTGGCAAAGTCTCTCTCCTCACACTCCTTGATCTGTCTGCAGCCTTCGATACCATTGACCATGGTATTCTCCTTTCTAGCTTCATCATACTTTTGGCATCTCTGACATTGCTCTCTCCTGGTTTACTTCATATCTATCAAACAGAAAACAAACTGTTCTCATTAATGGCACTTACTCTCAACCTGCATACCTGACCTGTGGTGTTCCACAAGGATCTGTCCTTGGCCCTGTTCTTTTCACTCTTTCCACCATCATCAACTCCCACTCTATAAAACACCACTTCTATGCTGATGACACCCAATTTCTAGACAGTGACACACCAGACATATACAGCGCCTCTTGACTCGCACCACTGAGTGTTACTCGACATTAAGAACTGGATGACGTTCAACAAACTTCAGCTTAATGATGACAAGACAGAAGCTATCCTCATCGGCACCCGTCAGAAACTTTCTCAGCTGCCTCCTCTTTCTCTCCCATTATGTAACACATCAGTCCCAATTTCTGATTCAGCTAAAAACCTTGGTGTCTGCATTGACTCTACCCTCTCCATGAACAACTTTGTTTCTCAAACTGCCAGATCTTGCTACTATCACCTCCATCGTATAAGCCTGATCAGGAAGTATCTCTCCGTCGAAACAACTGCAAAACTCGTTCTCTCCTTCATAATGTCTCGCATTGACTACTGCAATTCACTCCTGTCTGGTCTTCCTGCCTCCAGCATTCACATCCTGCAGCGCATTCAAAACAATGCTGCACGCCTTGTACTAAAAAAGAAAAAAGCTGACCACATATCTCCCTCCTGGCACAACTTCAGCGCTTAGATTGATTTTGTCAAGATTTGCGCTATATAAATAAAATATATTATTATATTTTATTAACTTCACTGGCTCCCTGTATCAAAGCGCATACAGTACAAACTAGACACCATGTGCTACAAAAGCCTCAATAACGCAGCCCCCGATTACCTGTCAAGCCTACTTGAGATCTATGTTCCCTCACGTACCCTCCGCTCTGCCTCCGATCCTCTGACTTTTCGCTTTCCAAGCACTAAGCTCAATACCTATGGTCCACGAGCCTTCTCTGTTTCTGGTCCACTTTCCTGGAACAAACTTCCTCTCTCAGTCCGTCAGCAACCTACTTTTGTCTCCTTCAAGTCCGCTCTCAAAACTCACCTTTTTTCCTCTGCATAAAATCCTGACCTCACTCAATCCCCTCTGCAGCCTGTCTCCACTCGAGGGGAATCACATTGTAATATATAATTGTATATAATATGCTCTCTATAATTTTCCATTGCTTTTATTCTTTCTCCCCATTTATAGCCGTGTGCGTGTGCGTGTGCGTGTGTGTGTTGTGTGTGTGTGTGTGTGTGTGCGTGCGTGCGTGCGTGCGTGCGTACGTGTGTGTGCGTGTCTGTTTTAGCGCTTAGATTTGATTTTATCAAGATTTTGCCCTATATAAAATATTGTATATTATATTATATTATTATATTAAGTCCCTAGGGATTTGGGGTTGTTCTGTCTTATCATTATCAACAACATCTTTTCCACTGCTTGTATCACCACTGATATTATCTCTACAAAACTTAAATTGAACAAGAAAATCCCACACATACCTGCTCCCCCACAGCGTACAATGAGTTGAGCCAGGATCCCAACCGTGACAGTCAGTACAGGAAAGTAGGTCACACTGTCCAAACCTGCACAGTCACAGCATGCAAGTGGTTTCTGACTTCACCATTCAACAATCAAGATATTTTACCTCCACACCCAAGCCTAGTCATGGGATAATACAGAACACCAGACACAACACTTATCCTGCTAGATGAAGTCCTCTTGACAAGACTGAACAATTGTGCAAATTCAATAGCCTAGACTTTGTAGGTAAATTATTTTGACAGTCACAGTATTACCTGAGTCCTTCAGCCCCTTGATCTCTTTCACTCCCTAATCCTACACAAGCAGATAGAACTTGGTGGAAAGAGTGAGGAAGTGACAGGGTTAAAGTGAAAGCTGGTGAATAGGGTGAGGAAGTGAAAGGGTTAAAAAAAACATAATGCATAAGGCAGTTCCGCAACACTTCACTGGATTGAGGATTGAGGTGGTAGAGACCTCACTATCTGTGAGTCAGATGTTTGGGTTAGGGTATCTCTCCTCTCCCTCATGGCTTTCCTTCCCTAAACCTCAGTAAGGTTAGGCACCCACTCACACCTGCCTGGATTTAAGGCCCTTTTTGACGGTGGTGGTGATGGTGGTGGTGGTGGTGGTGGTGCTTCTTCTTCTTCTTCCTTCTTCTTCCTTCTTCTTCCTTTCTTCTTCCTTTCTTCTTCTTCTTCCTTTCTTCTTCTTCTTCTTCCTTTCTTCTTCCTTTCTTCTTCTTCTTCCTTTCTTCTTTCCTTTCTTCTTCTTCTTCCTTCTTCTTCTTCTTCCTTTCTTCTTCTTCTTCCTTTCTTCTTCCTTTCTTCTTCTTCTTCTCTTGCTGTTGCTGTTGTTGTTCTTTTTGTTTTTGTTGTTGCTGCTATTGTTGCTGATACTGTTGTTGCTGTTATCTGTTTGGTTGAATGTTTCATTATACAAAAGTAAGATTATGCTTGTGTGTGTGTGTGTGTGTGTGTGTGTGTGTGTGTGTGTGTGTGTGTGTGTGTGTGTGTGTGTGTGTGTGTGTGTGTGTGTGTGTGTGTGTGTGTGTGTGTGTGTGTGTGTGTGTGTGTGTTGTGTGTGTGTGTGTGTGTGTGTGTGCTGAGTTATGTGTGCGTGTATGTCTAGCCAAGATGAAACTCTTGTCCTCAGACTGGCAAGCAAGAACTCTACCTCTACATCAACCCGACCTTTTCAACTCTTTTAACAATCCCCTATTGACTTTCAGTCACAGTCTCAATAATCCCCAGTCTTTACTTTTTTCCATTATAAGTGATTTAATCAATTGGTCGACGATTATCCTGTCAAAGACACTGAAAAAAATCTTTCTGCTGATAACTTTGAATAGCACAGCATACTCCCAGGTGAGACAGGTGAGGTCAACAATTATTCTGTCAAGACTGTAACAATCTTACTGTTGACAACTTTGAATAGCAGAGTGTACTCTTTACGCAACCATGAATAATTTCCATGCATGTGCATACACACAGATCTGCAACACACACAATACACACACATCACACACACACACACACACACACACACACACACACACACACACACACACACACACAAACACACATACACACACAGTCATACAGCCTGTTTCCACACCAAGCTCAAAATATCACTTGGAACTATGACCTCCAGTTCAAGCATTAAGCATTTTCAATATCTAGAAGCATTTTCTGTCATGTGTCTGTCAGCTGCGACTTTGAAAAAAAAATCCAAACAGTCTAAAAACAGGGTTTCAATGATGTCAAAATTCCAAAAGAGACAAATCAGACTTAACCCCTCTGTTAGAACAGGTGATACATGATGCCTTTCTGTGAACCTTTTTTCTACACTACAACCAGATGTCACCTACCAGGTATGGGGGCAGTGACCAAGGTTTCAAAGGCCCCATCTGCTACTGTCACTCTCATCACAATCTGGCTTAGCAGCTGAAAAAAATTAATGTATTATTAAAATCCATAGATACTGCACACACACACACACAACACACACACACCACACAACACAACACACACACACACACACTACACAATATTCACACACACTACATCATAGTATCACACACACATACTACATCATAGATATGCACACACACACACTACATCATAGTATTGCACACACACATACTACATCATAGATACTGCACACACACACACATACATCATAGATATCCACACACACATACTACATCATAGATACTGCCACACACATACTACATCATAGATATTGCACACACACACTACATCATAGATATTTCACACACACACACTACATCATAGATATTGCACACACACATACTACATCATAGATATTGCACACACACATACTACATCATAGATATTGCACACACACATACTACATCATAGATATTCACACACACACTACATCATAGATATTCACACACACATACTAATCATAGATATTGCACACACACATACTACATCATAGATATTGCACACACACATACTACATCATAGATATTGCACACACACATACTACATCATAGATATTTCACACACACATACTACATCATAGATATTTCACACACACATACTACATCATAGATATTCACACACACACATACTACATCATAGATATTTCACACACACACAACTACATCATAGATATTTCACACACACACACTACATCATAGATATTTCACACACACACACTACATCATAGATATTTCACACACACACACTACATCATAGATATTCACACACACACACTACATCATAGATATTTCACACACACATACTACATCATAGATATTTCACACACAATTACAATCATAATATTTCACACACACATACTACATCATAGATATTTCACACACACATACTACATCATAGATATTTCACACACACATACTACATCATAGATATTTCACACACATACTACATCATAGATATTTCACACACACATACTACATCATAGATATTTCACACACATACTACATCATAGATATTTCACACACACATACTACATCATAGATATTTCACACACACATACTACATCATAGATATTTCACACACACATACTACATCATAGATATTTCACACACACATACTACATCATAGATATTTCACACACACACACATACTACATCATAGATATTTCACACACACATACTACATCATAGATATTTCACACACATACTACATCATAGATATTTCATACACACATACTACATCATAGAAATTTCACACACACACACACATACTACATCATAGATATTTCACACACACATACTACATCATAGATATTTCACACACACATACTACATCATAGATATTTCACACACATACTACATCATAGATATTTCACACACACATACTACATCATAGATATTTCATACACACATACTACATCATAGATATTTCACACACACATACTGCATCATAGATATTTCACACACACATACTACATCATAGATATTTCACACACACATACTACATCATACATATTTCACACACACATACTACATCATAGATATTTCATACACACATACTACATCATAGATATTTCACACACACACACACATACTACATCATAGATATTGCACACACACATACTACATCATAGATATTTCACACACACATACTACATCATAGATATTTCACACACATACTACATCATAGATATTTCACACACACATACTACATCATAGATATTTCACACACACATACTACATCATAGATATTTCACACACATACTACATCATAGATATTTCACACACACATACTACATCATAGATATTGCACACACACACATACTACATCATACATATTTCACACATACATACTACATCATAGATATTTCACACACACATACTACATCATAGATATTTCACACACACATACTACATCATAGATATTTCACACACACATACTACATCATAGATATTGCACACACACATACTACATCATAGATATTGCACACACACATACTACATCATAGATATTTCACACACACATACTACATCATAGATATTTCACACACATACTACATCATAGATATTTCACACACACATACTACATCATAGATATTTCATACACACATACTACATCATAGATATTTCATACACACATACTACATCATAGATATTTCACACACACATACTACATCATAGATATTGCACACACACTACATCATTGATATTCCACACACACTACATAATAGATATTCCACACACACATACTACATTGAATCTTTTGTAAAAACAACACTTTTTCAAACCATGATTTTCCTAAAATACTGCACTTCAGAGTCTATATGCAAACGTGATGATCACAATCATGCACATTCCATACATATAGTCGATCACCTACTTCATTCAACTCTCCATGGTAACATGCCAGTTACATTCAAAACATCATCTTAGCATCTAAGAAAATGTTATTTTCCATTTCTGATAATGCATCATTTGTCAGCATAGAGATGTGGCATAACACACTGAGTACCATATATAGTTCTTCTCCTGTTTGATTTTGTTTGTTTGTTTATTTTGCTTCCCCATCTTCTGTGCCATTTACACACACACACACACACACACACACACACACACACACACACACACACACACACACACACACACACACACTCACTCACTCATCCATACACACACACACACACACACACAACACACACACACACACACACACACACACACACACACACAACACACACACACCACACACACACACACACACACACAACACACACACACACACACAATTTCAAACCACTCATCTTGCGAACGAACCTGCATGATACGTTTCAGGAAGAGTTCGGCAGAAGGTCGAGACCAGTCGGTGAAAACTGAGGAGCCACAGTAGCCACCATCTCCAGCACACGTAGCAAGCAGACAGAGATCTCAAACATGCAGCACAGATCTTCACCTGTCGTCCCTCCAACAATACATTGTCTGACCTCAGTGTCAGCTGCTGGATCTGTGGGTACACATGTATGTGGGCATCAGTGACAAGTTGATGAATCTGTCAGCAAAGGGTTAACAAAAATGAACATAAATCTGTCAGCGTAAAGAGTTGTTTGGTTCCATAAAGTTGTTTTTTTTAAAAAGTCCCCTTTTTGATCCATGAAAATCTGGTAACTTTGCCCTTGAAAATTACAAGAGATCCAGCCATTACAAATATTTTCAAAATTTGTTAACTTTGCCCTTGGTCACTTTGCCCATGAACACTACAAAGGTCCAGCCATTATAAATATTTTTAAAATTTTGTTAACTTTGCCCTTGGTAACTTTCCCCATGAACTTTACAAGAGATCCTGCCATTACAAATATTTTTAAAATTTGGTCACTTTGCCCTTGGTAACTTTGCCCATGAATGGTACAAAGATCCTGCTATTACAAATATTTTCAAATTTGGTCACTTTGCCCTTGGTAATTTTGCCCATGAACGGTACAAAGATCCTGCTATTACAAATATTTTTTTCAACTTTGGTAACTTTGCCCGTCTGGTTAACTTTGCCCATGAACACTACAAAGGTCCTGCCATTACAAATATTTTTTGAACTTTGCCCATGGTAACTTTACCCATGAACTTTACAAAGCCTCACTTTAAGGGTCACTTTCCTTGGTAACTTTACCCATAAACTTTACAAGAGATCCTGCCATCACAAATATTTTTAAAATTTGGAAAATTTTGCCCTTGGAAATTTTGTCCATGAACATTACAAAGATCCTGCCATAAAATATTTTTAAAATTTGGTCACTTTGCCCTTGGTAACTTTGCCCATGAACAAGAGATCCTGCCATTAAAAATATTTTTAAAAATCCATCTAAAAAGTTTAATAACGAATTTGCCAGTAAACAATCAAAGGATAACAACTCAAAAAACTTGCAAGTAAATCTGCTACTGAAAGATTTAAAAGTTTGTCCATGAAAATGTTTATAAACATGTCTGTGACAGAATTCTGTATGAGGTGGGGTGAAATGGGGTTGTGATTGTATGTCGATCTATCTGTTTAAAACTTGCATAAACCTTATCTATGAAAAGATTTGTTTTCTTAATCTATCCATGAAAGCACTATCAAATGTCTGTGAAGAAAAAAAAAAGTTTTAACATTGCTAAGCAAAGGTCAATGTTTGCCTATAAGGGTTTAAACCCAATTATAAATCAAAATCCACTCAACCCCCATTCCCAGCATTGTAGAAACAGTTGCTACAGTACCTCCTGCATCATGCCAACAAACTCAGAGAAGGACCAGTTGAGTTGGTTCATCAAGGTGTCCAGAAACCGGGTTGACAATGCTTCATTGTCAAGCAGAGTCTTTGCCAGCAAGCTCTGGAACACCTGGGAAGGACATGGTTCTACATGCGCACACGTACACACACATACAAGCACACACATGCAGTCACCACACAACACGCACCAACACCCACACACCACAACACACACACACACACACACACACACACACACACACACACACACACACACACACACACACACACACACACACACACACACATGGAAAATTGAGAATCATCGGGTGTCAAATGACAATTTAAAAGCAAGAAGTAATGCCTCACTTATGAACAATGAATTACCATCAACCCAGTTTTGTCTGCATTAGTCTTATTCATTATCAACATAACTGTGAGAACTGGAAAGCATAATTCAAGTGCAAAAGGATACTTAATCTATCTGATCTACATACACTCAGCTTTTCCATGTCCCATCTGTGCTATTCTAAAGACATAAATTCAAATCAATATCTGTCCTATTCTATTGCAAAGTCATTAATTCATGTAAATAATTTCTATCCTAGAAATCTGTACCTGTTCCTCGAGCTAATCTACCTAGACAGCAGTTGTTTGCAATCTCTTTTATAACTAGTCTTACTGATGCAAAATTCCGGCAACATGATGCATACCATTTAACCCAGTAGGGCCCCTGACCTTGCACACTGACGAAGGTGAAGTCAGTGGGAGTGACCTTGGCAGGCAGCAGGTTGGGCAGGTGACGATAACGATTGGCAAAACCACATCCCTGTGAACACAAAACTGTCATAAGAGCATCAGACAAGGCACACAATGCAGAGTAGTATTGAGATAATGATCATTGGTGGTTGTTACTGTTTGTCCTGTTTGTTTCTGATGGTGGTGGTTTTGTCTATGTGAGAGGAGGAAGGGGTTGTGAGAGAAAGAAAAATGTGTGTGTGTGTGTGTGTGTGTGTGTGTGTGTGTGTGTGTGTGTGTGTGTGTGTGTGTGTGTGTGTGTGTGTGTGTGTGTTTGTGTGTGGGGGTGTGGGTGTGTGTGGAGCATGCATGACATTTATTATTGTGTGTGTGTGCATGTGTGCTGTGTGTGTGTGTGTGTGCATGCTTTTGTGT
>JAPXFY010000018.1:50031736-50069236 GCA_030674185.1 Monoplex corrugatus | reverse complement strand
CAACATGAAAAACCTGACTCTGGTCGTCTCAGTACACTGATATTTCAAACGAAAATGTCCAAGGCAACACTATACACAATTATCAAGCACAAAGGAATTCTACCACAGTGTGTACGTGGTAAGCGTTATCCAGAGGACTGAAATGATACCAACATTCACTGAAGACTCTAAAGATTAATGAGCTGCCAGAACCAGTAACCACCAACCGCCTCGCCGGCATCCCTGTTTACCTTAGCTGTCACATGTGTTATTACGATACGCTATACTTGGCCCCTAAGCCGCGAAACATGAAAAATGAAAAACAGCCGTCCTCTACAGACAACATTCTTCTAATGTGTGCCTTTACTTTTATTCGAGAACTGGCATTTGGATTTTACCGGCGTTGGAACATTGATCATTTCACGGCCGAAGATTGAAAATCATGTCAACACCATCTTTCATTCTCTTTCTTCTCTGTGCGTTTAGTTGGACACTTACATGCATGTAACGTGTTGAGTTACATATCATTTTATTGAGAAAAATCTCAGCTTTTTAATGATGTACATTACAGATCAATACAAACAAAGTTCTTGAGAAAATTAGTGGAAAACTGAAGTTACTTGTTTGTAATAGTTACTACTGCGCTTATACGGCATAGCGAGATCGCCAGTAACAAGGCGGAGCTACGAGCTTGTATTTCTAGGTCAGGGCAGCACTCAGTGGGCTTCGCGCTGCTGCAGCTGCTGCCGCAGGACGAAACTAAGTGATCACCCTAAAACAGCCGTGTCCTATTGATTTCCTGCAGTTAAACGTCTATCACTTCTTTTGCAGTAATTACATGTCTATCAGTTCTTTTGCAATTATTACTTATCTACCTATCATTCTGTAGCAAAAACAATATGATATGTTTTCTAACTACATTGAAATATCAAACTGTAAACAGGATTGCGGTGAGATGATTTTCACAGCATACACGAATGAACAAATACCATAAAAATGAAAATTGATTCTTGACCATAACTTACCTTCCACAGACGCACCAGGATCCAGTTGGTGTGCGCCCAAGAACGGTTCTCATATGGGGCCAACAGAGATTCGATCATTGATAGTCGTCTGGTAAAAAGGATGATAAAGAAAAATATGCATTTTGTTTCCTTTAAAACAGCTACTCATAATTAAGCTCTCTGTTCCAAACTCAGGCTATAAAACAGTGTGCACTACCATGAATATGAATTAGTACCAACCATACATCTTGTCCGTTTTCGCTTGTATATGACCATATTGTTATGAAATATATCTACTTAAAGGCATTTTCAATACGTATCAGTACATTCTTTTTTTAATTTTATTTTTCATTTTTAACAAGACAAAAAAACAATAAATATCAACTAAGCAGAATTACTTATGTCATATCAGAACGTTTTTTGAATTTATTTTTAAAAAGATACAAAAACAACAAATATCAGCTCAGCAGAATCACTTATATCATATAAGAACTTTTTTCATATTTATTTTTATGAAGATGCAAAAAGAACAAATATCAGCAAAGCAGAATTACTTATATCACATCAGAACTTTTTTTTTCATATTTATTTTTATGAAGATGCAAAAAGAACAAATATCAGCAAAACAGAATCACTTGTATCAAATATTTGAAGTTCATAACGCATGCAAGACTTCCACATCTTCAACAAACAGTCTATGTACATGACATATGGTCACTGTCAACAATGTATAAGACAAACATATAAACATATACAGGTAGGTCATGGTAAATTTCACAACTTCTTCTTGCTAGTTTTCTGCTAAGCTCTATGCATAAACACTTATCTATTTCTCTTTTCTATGCAGACATAAATGACTTGCTGATGTTTGCCCTCTCTCTCTCTCTCTCTGTCTCTCTCTCAGAACATTTAAATCAAATATATTGTGTATGAAGCCTTACTGATAGCACAAAACCCAAACCAGCAAAGTTAACCATTACATAAAATATTTAAACACAAAAATGACAATATATGGTTCAATGACAATCTGTGTGTGTGTGGTGTGTGTGTGTGTGTGTGTGTGTGTGTGTGTGTGTGTGTGTGTGTGTGTAGATGTACATGTGCATGAATGCGTGCATGTGTGTGTGTGCACGTGCATGTGCTGTCAGTACATGTTTTATGTTAATCTGACAATAAATAATTCATCATGATGATGTTGGTGTGTGTGCATGTGTATGTGCACACACCTCTGACATACTGTTATGATGTGAGCTTTTTAACTTAAGTCATTAAACCATCTGTGCCTTGCATCTCTCTTCTCATGCAGTAACACTCAAAGAGAGACTTTCTCTCCCTGTTCCTCTACATTTTCATCCCATTTACCATCAGCCGACCTATCATACCAGCACCAGCACATCATCACTAGGTCTATCTACTTTGACTGTACAGCCTAACCTAACAAAGACAAGACAGAAGTAGTAGTTACTTGGTCATGGGCAGGTTTTCCAAGACAGTGAGCGTGTCTCTATGGCAGGTGAACAGTGCCAGGGCCTGTACAATGTTGTCACGTAAATCTGAAACAAAACTTCTATCCATCAGAGTTAACCCTTTGACTCCCTCACCCTGTACACCAGCATCCTGTATTGTCAGCAATGACAGTAAAACAAGAACTTAATCCTTTCACTTCCTCATCCTATCCACCAGCTTCCTGTGAAGGCAGGGTAGTGAAAGGGTACATTTTTGGAGCTGGTGGATAGGGAGCAGAAGTGAAAGAGTTAATACAACTACTACTCTACTATCGCTACTACAGCTACTAACCTCCACTGCCACCCCTCCTACAATTACCATTAATCATCATCATCCAATCTGATCAAAAAGCCACAAAGACCTGTTATGGGAAGATCAAGTCTAAGACAGTGTAAACTGCTCCGACACGCACACAACTGTGTACATTCAGTTTCTATCTTTTTTCCCCTTCTTGATCTTAACATGTTCTTTGTGACCCAGAATTAAATGCTAATTAAGTTTAATCTTATCTTCCAGGCTTCCTACATGAATAAGCATTTCATCACAGAAATTTCTCCCACTTCTTATTTTCAAACTAAAAGCAGCTAAAGGTATAATCACATGCCTTTACTAAACACTTTGAAGTATCTTTTTCGTGCTACAAAAAATCTAAAAATGAATTACATTCAAAGAAAATAGGAACCTGCGTACTGAGACAAAAAAGGAGGTTGTTATTTCAGGCTGGAACAGGGTATCAGGACAGGAGTGGATGCAACAGCAGCATCTGGCAGAGACATCTTTTCACTGTCACTAATTTCTCTACTACCCAGTCCAGTATTTTACAGTTAAAACTGTCTTCCGCATCAGCTGAGCTTATGCACTTGTAAGATATGGTTAGTTGTGTGTTACTAAATTATATCTTACAGCCGGTTTCATCATTTTATGAAAAAAAATACAGACCTACTCTTCAGAAACTACAGTACCAGTACAAGCTGAAAACTGATAAGAGCTTGTGCTAACTGCCATACCACACTGAAAGCTGGCTCTCATCCAATCACTGAAGTAACGCAGCTTTCGGTCTGGTCAGTGCTTGAAGGATGATTGCCTGGGAACAACAGGCACTGATGGCATTTCTTTTCTCAAGGCCTGATTAGCACACTGGGTTATGCTTTGGCCAGGCATTTGCCTAGCAGATGTGGTGTAGCATATATGGATTTATCCTGGTACAGCAACACCTCCTTGAGAACTGAAATTGATAGAGCTCTACCTACTAAAAGTACAATTTATTCCCCTTCTAGAGTGGAAATATAATTCTATATCCCTAAAATTTGTCATTTCATTTCAATATCAAACCTTCAGAGGGGAAAGAAGAGAGTGAGATAGAGAGACAGAGACAGACAGACAGAGATAGACAGACAGACAGACAGAAGCAACACTTTTTTTTTACTTAAACAGTTTTCCGTCCAAACCAAATTTAAAAACAACAACACAGTTCCCTATACATACAGAGCAAATTATAACCCTTGTACAAACACTGCCCCCTGGCATATAGAATTCACTCCCTTTCAAAAGAGAGAGGAGCAAAATCTTTCTGAACTAAGCCACACATTCCCCAATCCCAAAATGTTCAACCAAGTTCTACTACTAGTGTCTCAATGATGGGCAAGGTAGTCAAGTGGGTAAACATCAGACTTCCAATTGAAAGGTCCTGGGTTAAATCTGCTTCAACACCTCTGTCTGGTGAGGAAAGAGTGGAGACTTTCCCCATCTCCCAGGTCAAAGTGTGTGCAGACCTGTCAGTGCTTGAACCTTATTCTGTTTATTATCAAGCAGAATATCAAATCTGCACATTAAAGGTCTTGTGTATAATCAAGCAGAATATCAATCTGTGTATAATCAAGCAGAATATCAAATCTGCACATTAAAGGTCTTGTGTATAATCAAGCAGAATATCAAATCTGTGTATAATCAAGCAGAATATCAATCTGTGTATAATCAAGCAGAATATCACATATGCACACTAAGATCCTGTAAGTCATTTCAGTAGCGGATGGCTTATCAAAATATGAAAACTCTGTATGTAAGCAATACAAGTTTTAAAAAAATGGCTATCAGTTAATTACAAAAATGGATATTAGTTAACAACTTCTATCATAAGAAAATCCTGGGTTAAGACCGGGCACACTAAGAAAAGCTAAGAGAGTATGGTCTTGTTGCTTTGAAATATTCAGCCAAAGAGGAATTAGAACTGGGTAACAGGCTGGGTTGGGTCCAACAGTGACACCTGATGGTGGGCATCTTTTCACCAGAAAATGTCACTAACAAAAGACAAGATAGAATAGCATTATGAGCTTATCATTGGCTCTTTTCTTTCAACCCCTCAATCAATTTATTCAACAGGGTCCACTCACCATTGCTGACAATTCTGGGGTCTGCAAAGTGCTCCACCAGAAAAGTGGCATACTGCTGTAACAGCTGACCCACATCTGCAACAGCAATACGCGTAAGTTTTCTACTTGTGTACCTTTATCTCTCTCTCACACACACACACACACACACACACACACACACACACACACACACACACACACACACACACACACACAAACACACACACACATAAACACACACAATAAACACACACATAAACACATACATAAACACACACATGTCTATCCATACAAAATGTGTTGCACCCACTTCCTGAAGTTCAAAAAACTATCTTGTCACAAAATACTACACTGAGGGATATAATGCAAAACTGACAAACAGTTTGAACTCTTTTACAGGAAAGTGGCTGACATACTTACCACAGGTGGAAACAGAGGAATATTATGATTTCACATATTCGTGATACTAAAAATGCATGTTGTCTCTTAACTTACCCATTACGTTTACATTCTTTGTAAAATGATAACATTTAGAAAAACATGTACGTCTCATGCATAAATTACTGATGATTTTCATAAACACTGAAACTTAAACTGTGTGATACTGACTATAACTATGCTTTGCCCATAATACATGTATATGTTTCTTCTTAAAAATAAATAAAAAACAAGTTTGAGAGAAAAAATTCTTTAAGTTTAAATTTCTTTCACATAACACAATCCATAGATTGTGCATACTCTCTCTCTCTCTCTCTCTCTTCTCTCTCTCTCTCTCTCTCTCTCTCTCTCTCTCTCTCTCTCTCTCTCTCTTTTTTTTTTTTTTTTTTCTTCTCTCTCAAAAACTTCTGATCATGGTGTAGATATGAAACATTTTCGCATCCAGCAGTTTTCAGTTTCACATGAAATGCCAAACATGTACATGTAGGTCAAACATTACTAAACTGCTGCAGCACTATCAGTAGTAAATCATTCATCACTGCACTGAAAATACTGTCCTGCTAGAGTACTTGTTCCACACACTAAACCTGGAAGTGAAAAATACACACAAAAAAGCAAAGAAAAGAAAACCCACTATGGATGGCTTTGAAGGGCTGAGTGGTGTTGAAGTAGTTTCTCAGAGAATTGAAGGCATGGATGCAGGTCTCAATGTAGAACTCCGGCACATACTGAAACAACTGGCGATAGGTGGAGGCCTTCTCTAGTGTGCGCAGAACCACACGTAGCAACCACTCCACATCCTGCTGTTTGTTCTGTACAGGTCCCAAACATCAGAGAACACACTTAACATCTGACCACAATGATAGATGTTGTGCAGTACTACAACATCCAAACGTGTGGCACTTGATGTTAATCTTAACATGACAATGTTCACTGCACAGAATAACATCCAAACCCACTTTCTACTGTCATATCAAACTGAAAAATTTATGATGGCTCCATCTGTCTTATTAAATAATGGCAATGTCCAGTTACAGACTCAAATGAACGTGGAACAGTGTTGGTTGTGGCTGAACTGGCTGATTCTTGAGTGGCACAGCTGATGCTCATGACAGCTGATGGCTGTGTCTGGGTGATCCCGCTGCAATTTTTCTTCTCTCTGTTCTGTCAATGCACAGTCAAGTTTGTTTCTCTTCTGCAATGGCAAAGCCTGCACGTTTCACCTGTAGCCAAACACAGTGATTTGTGTCTGTCTCTTCCTAGATGTCCACACTGACATCAGCAGACATCAGGTCAAGTCTGCAAACATCCTCTCTATGCCAATCTGTCAGTCTGTCTGTCTGTTTCACTCTGTGGTGTGTGTGTGTGTGTGTGTGTGTGTGTGTGTGTGTGTGTGTGTGTGTGTGTGTGTGTGTGTGTGTGTGTGTGTGTGTTGTGTGTGTGTGTGTGTTGTGTGTGTGTGTGTGTGTAAAAAATAACTGCACATGATCAAGCTCACAGTGTTAAGTTTTCTTTATTGCAGAGAGAGCCAGAAATCAAGTTCTGCCTGTCAATATTGTTCTTAAGTTACATAATACTACTACTGTACCTGTAATATTACTATATCGTTATTAGTCATGGAGGTATGAGAACTGGAACTTACTTGAGAAACTGCAGCTTAAATTTCTGTTGTTACTATCATGATTAAACACAAAAGAATTTTTCACACACACAAACGCTCCACTGCAGCAACAGAGCTTCAAAGGTTAAGCTATGAGCAAAGTGATCATCTGATCATCACTTTCATTTAGCTGGTAAATGAGAGAAGAGCAAGCAGATACTGTTACAGAGTGGCTGAGGTCAGATTCACCTAGGTATGACCCCATCACGAGTGGAGAGACCCTCTCCCAACAGGTGCAGAGAAAGCAAACTTTTCTTACCTAAAACTGCTTGAGCATGACACACTTCATCATTCCAATCAACTTTTAAACACCATGTTGCTAATCAGTTCTAGTATATCAAAAATACAAGGAACAGATAAAAACTTAACTGTGTATACTGAACATTAGCATGCCATGATATAAATGTGTAATACCATTCCATAAACTTAGCTGAATATATAAAATGTTAGCCTGCCATACCCCTATATATTATACGTGTATGACCATTTTTTTACCCTGCCCTGTAGGAGTCATCATCATAACAACAACAACAACAACAACAATAATAATAATAATAACAATAACAATGATACTACTACTACTACTAACAATAATAATAATTTCACTTTCATAGCACAGATAGTCCATGTCAAAAGCATGCTTGATGTACTTTACGGGAATAGAACATATAACACACACACACATACACATGCTGAACTAGGGTACACAATCTTCTAGGTGTGTGACCCTTGACCCAAATTGTCATCCTGTATATATAATCTCTCTCTCTCTCCCACTCTCTCTCTTTCTCTTTGTTTACAGAGATATGCATACAGGATAAATTTTGTGTTTCCACAAGCTGCTGGCCACCAACATGGTTTACAGGATCTTTAAAACACATATCTGATACAAAGGCAGTTCTGGAACGGTCAGGTCTACACTCACATCAACCTGGCAATTGAGAAAAAAATTCCACTTTTTGTCCACTAAGCACTACCAGACAGCATACAAATCAGACCTTCTGACTGAAAGTCTAACATCCTACTCACCTTGTTATTACACTCGTCCTTATTTGGGAACAAGAATTTATCGCCACATACGCACGCACGCACACGCACGCACACACGCGCGCATGCGCACGCGTACGCACACACGCGCACACACACTGAAACACATCTTCTTCTTATAACCAACCTGAGAGTAGACGACAGCAATGACCCAGGCCATGTGACGACTGAGTTCAGTTACTTTGTCCTTAAACACCTTGCCTGCCTTTTCCAGATCTTCATGTACCGACACCAACTGCACAGGTCAAGGCACATACATTAGGTGCATTCATTTTTCCATACATATTAATATTATTATTATTATCATAATTATTATTATCATTATTATCATCATTATTATTATTATTATTGGTGTTTAAAGCCCAACAAATGTTCTTACCAACAAATGCCTATCAGATAGAGAGTTCTTCAGTGTTATATAGAACCGATACTGTTGTGTGGATGTAAAGCATGGACAATTAACACACAAAGTCAGAACAAGACTGAGGTTGCTGAAGTGTGGTTTCTAAGAAGAATGTCAAGAGTTCCATGGACAGCAAACAAAACAAACGAGACAGTCTTGATGGAGGCAGACACAAAAAGAACATCAATGAAGAAGATTAGGAAAAGACATGCAACATTTACAGCACATTTCATGAGGCAAGAGAAATTAGAGCATCTAGTCACAAGCAGGAAAGCTGGGGGGGGGGGGGGGGGGGGGGAAGAGCACCTAGTAGACCCAGGGAGAAAATAATGGATGGACTTACAGAGTGGATGAAGACAGAGATGGTGGGAGATGTACTTGCAGCGACAAAGGATAGATTCATATAGAGGGCCACGATCGCCAATGCCATGCAGCAGGGCACATGATGATGTTTAAAGCCCAGCTGACCGCTCAGAATCATATCAGGGTATAACTATTGACAGTACTCATGATAAAACCATGCCTATTTACTGTACTTACAAGGTAAAGTGGAAGGAAAGAGAAACAGAGGACGGCCACCTGCATCACTTGCTAGAAACATCACAAACATCAGTGGCAAGAAACTCCAGGAGGTGGTCAGACTTAGCCAAGATCGAGAGTGCTGGAGGCAACTTGTGAGGACATCATGTGCAGCGTGCCAACACTGTTCCCGTGACGCCGACAGGTGAAACAGTGAGACATGTACATAGTGCCACACACAGTTTGTCAGAACTTTGCATAACTGGAGATATTTTGGAGAATGTATAACTGAAACCCATCTCTACCATATTTTTTGTGAAAGATCTGTATGTATTTTGTCTCAGAACTGTTTGCTGCTAGAAGAGAAAAGTGTCCGTCATCATTACATTAGAATGCTACGACCCAATGACCATCTCAAACCAATACAAATTTGATATTTTTCTTGAAGTTAAAAAGAGCCAAGACAGGAAGGGTCTGATGCTTTGGCCATAGCTGTGCAGAACAGGGCAAAGAAGAACAATTTTCATAAAAATAATCTCCACAGCACAGGATGCCAAAACATTCTCTTCTAGCCTGTACTGGTGCATCATAGGGCGCACATTAAATATGTAAAGAATGTACAAAACAGCTTCTTGTGAAGGCTAGAAGGTGCTGGAAGAATGTTATGACCCTTTAAACAAACTTGGAAGAATGGAGGGGAAAATCAAGCTAGTGAAAGGCTAACGATCGATGATCAAAGATTTCCACCCACAGGCCGAAATTATTAACTGGAATAAAAACAAAGATAAAGGGGTAAAAAACTGTGATAAAGGCAATCTCTTGGCTAGAAACAGAGGGAGAGCACAGTGAAAGACTAAATACTGAGGCATAAAAGCTTTGATCACAAAACAACAAGACACAGCAAAGAACTGTGGACCGGGGATAAGACCTGGCACAGAAAGAAAAGCTCTGCAGGAAAGCAGAGATGATGATCATGATGTGTTGATGTACTGAGTCAAAGAGGAATATGGCCATCTGGACCAGAACCAGGTATTGGAATCGGAGTGGGCATAGTAGCGACACCTAGTAGCGGACGTCTTTTTACCGATTTCTCGACTATCCGATTGAGTACTTTGTAGTTAGTACTGAGCTTATGCACTTGTAAGAGATGATTAAGTTATGCGCTATTAAACATGAACATAACTAGCATTCCATATCTTTATCACAGTCCACCCACTGTGTACGATCACTCACAGTGATCATAGATGAACAACAAAATGATCCAGAAGACAGCAAGACAGAGAGAGAGAGACAAACAAAGGACTCACATCAGCAGGACATCTGTCAGTTTTGTTCTGTGTGTCTTGAAGAGCCAGTACAAAGTCCTTCATGTTGTCTTGCAAAGCCCACATCTGCACATGGGATGTTTTACACAACACAACACACACACACACACACACACACACACACACACACACACACACACCTTAGTCTTCAGACAACATCAAATAAAGCACAATTAAAAAAAATTAACAGACAAGTCTCAAAAAGATACACACACAGACTGCACTGCTGTTCAAGATCTTCAAATTTGCTTTATGTCACCAAGGAGTATCTGCTCCATATCACCAAGGACTTTCTTCACTTCAATACAACAGTAACTTTTATTTGTGTTGTAACGGACAGTTACATTACAACATGATTTTCAAAGTAACATAGACAACTTAAGAACATGACACATTAAATACATTTTAAAATAATACACAAATCTCCACTGTTATATTTCTGTGTGTGATTCTTTAAAAAATTGTGTTGCTTGAGTTGGGTTTGCTTGCTTGCCTGTCTGTCTTTTCCTCCATGCCCATTTGTTTGTTCCAGTGGTTTGAGATGACGGTGGTTGTGGTGAAGATAAGACAGTCAAGACATAAAATTGTGCTGATGTTTCTGTGAAAAAAGGAAAATTTCAGGCAGTTCCCTTCTCATCTCCTCCCAAAACAAAACACGGAGAGCTATTTGACAGCAGAGCAGTTGCACAGAATTATTACTATTACTATCATTGTTATTATTATAACTATTATTATCATTATTATCATTTTCATATTATTATCATTATGATTATTATCATCATTATTATTATTTCATTATTGTAATCATCATCATAACTCGTACCTATATTCTCAAAACTCATCTGTATTCACTGTGTGTTATTTATGACCAGACTTTTTAGTGAAGAATGGAGAACTCAAGCATTCGGGTGAAACAACAACATTCCGGTTGTTGCGCAATCTGCATCTCTGGCGGGTGGGCATGTTTCCATAAGCCAGCCACTGACATGACTTACAGAATCTTTAACGAGCATACTTAATATTCTGCATGTGTATACACATGGGCAGGTTTAGCTACTAGCAGGGCTGCATACATATTGACCTGGAAGATCAGAAAAATCTCCACCCTTTACCCACCAGACAGAGGTGTCTAAGCAAACGGAACCCAGGGCCTTACAACTGAAAGTCCAACATTCACCAATGTGTCATCAAGAATACTGATTCAACTGGGTCATACCAGCAAGAACCATCATCAATTTGCTTTGCTGCTTGAAATCATGTTGCTATTTTGTCACAGATTTTCTTTTTTTTTTTCTAAACATCAAAAGGCAGCTGATGCAAGATGTACAATTGGAAAATGAAAGTGGAATCAGTCTAGCAACTATTCACAACATTGTTTTTCAAAGGCATTTATCAATCACCACAGTGACTGACAAAGAGGACTCTCAAAATGGCAGCTGATACACCATGACTCTAAAGTCAAATGTCTACAGCAGATGAAGCTTTTGAATAAATTCTGTAAGAGGGTTGTGATGAAGAAGAAGGTGCTGTTGAAGAAATTTCTGATGATAATTGTTATGACTGAAATGATCTGGATAATCAATGAGCATGTGTGTTTACGAAACAAACAAAAATCTCTGCACTCCTTCACATATCCATTTGGATTACTGTCGCAAGCGCACGCATGATGCAGAATTATGTAAGTTTATTGTAATAGTCCTCATTCTGATCTTTCTGAATTAATTTCTTTTATTATGTCTCTATGTGCAGTCATTGTCTTTAATACTTTTTTTATGAATAGCCATATAAATATGCAATTTGAGGCTTCAAAATGCCCATGAAAGCAACAACTCCACCAAGTTAAATAAATACTACACACATTATGAACCTTTTTACCCCTTAATACAGATCTTAGAGAAGTGCTCAAGACAACATAATGGTTCAGAATAATCAAACATCTGATAATGTAAACATACAAGCCAAATTACCTCCTTTTCCTTCTTCAAAGAAAAGGATAGAAAGAAAGAAAGAGCAGGAGGCCACCTGTTCTGACCTTGGAAAGCTGTTTGTGAGCAGCAGAATGGTAGAGGAGCACCAGACCATCGACCAACTCCATCAAGGTGTTGCCACTGGGCATCTCCCTGCATGGGTAGTCCTCACTTCCTGCAACACCCCACTGTGTGTCAACTTTGAAGATCTGATGTGTGGCGACGGCATCATAATATGACATGTTTTTTTTTTTCCTTTTTGTTTTTTAGGATCACTGCGCCCGGGAGGTTACCTTTGTGCCCATTTCCCCCCCCCCCCCTCCCCATTTTCTTTGCCACCTTAATGGCTGCAGTAGCTGGCACAGTTTTTACAATGCAATGATGATGATGTCGATGATGATGATAATCATGATGCTATGGAGTTCCATCTAGGATTGAGACTGCGGTGTTGGTCAGAAGATTTGAGCAACACCCTCAATGACGCATCTGTGAAGTGGATCAGACTCGACTGTGTGGTCCCAGTCTTCCCAATGACCCCATAGCACGCCCAACTCTGGGTAGGAGCTGGTTAGAGCACACTGACGGGGATTCAAACCCACAACCTTCCAGTCAGTAGACTGTTGTGCTAATCACTACACCATGGCAACTGGTCTAACATGACACAAGTTTATAGGTAACAAAGTTTAAGCCCTGAAGCATACCTTCAATACCATACAGAAGTTACCAAAAGTAGACATAAGTGGTGTAAATATCATAACACACTGCCTTATGTATACACTGCATTATGTACAGTATCTAGTTTAGGCCTGTTCAGCAGTGTGAATACCACAACATAATGTCAAGCTCTATTCATAATGTAGTGCCAGGCATATTACCTTCATACATGCATGCATACAATCATGCCAACACACCAAAAATTAGGATTAATTTTTTTGGAAAAAGCACAATATTCCTGTGCAGTGTTATAAAGAAAGTCACTGTACCCACCAGTATTCACACACACACACACACACACACTAAATAAAACACACACACACACACACACAAAATAAACAAGGCACACACACATACACCACACACACATACACCACACACACATACACCACACACACACACACACACACACACACACACACACAATAAACAACACACACACACACACACACACACACACACACACACACACACACACACGTCTGACCTGTCTCCCGCACTGGTTTCCTGTCTGGCCTGGACACCACTTTACCATCTTCTCTCAGCTCCAGACCTTGCGCTTTATTCACCTCAGCTGCAAGCACGCACGCAACACACACACACACACACACACACACACACACACACACACACACACACACACACACACACACACACACACACACGCATACACACACGCACACGCACGCACACACACACACACACACACACACACACACACACACACACACATACACACACACACAGATGCGAAAGCACACAAATCAGTAAGGATGTCAATACTTTTTCTCATTAAACACCCTACACTCACCTGACTTGGTTATGACTAAACCCTAATGACAGTACTTGGCAGGTTTCATACCGCATTACAGACAGCCTAAGTTTGTCTTGACAAAACTGAAACTTAAGCGTACTACAATAACAAATTGAAAATACAGAACACATATCTGCACAAAGAATTTTTTCACAAAGATTTTTTTTCACAAATATCGTTTCTGACCATACCACCTAAAATTATGTCAAAATCTTCCCTGAAAGCCCTGCTGTTAACCTCTTCACTGCGCTGTTGACGAGTGACGCTCGTCATAGAAACCGTCGTCTGCAATGCTCTGTTGACAATCGTGGATCGTCCCGTATCAAACACTCTTTCTCTTTTCATCTAGCATTGCGCAGAAACCTTCTATTTATGATTTGATTAGGTCCCTTGACAATCTTCACTCTTTGAGTGCCGTTTGTTCAAGTTATTTAGATCATTTGCATAATTTATCACGATCGATTGGCAAGGTGCTACGAAGTTGAGCTTTCAGTTTTTGAAGCGCTATGGCTGCCCCACAACGAACCTACACAGTTGCAGAAGTTATTGAAGAGATTTTTCGAGATCAAGACAGTGGAGATGAAGACTTCAAGCCAGCTGGCTTCGAACTTCGTGAAGTTGATGCCAACGACCCAGATTTTGATGTGGAAGAAACTTTTGGTGACTGATCGTCTGAATCAGAGTAGGCCTATGGAGATCCGATTGTTCCAGATGCAGGTAGGTGTATTTGAGAGCTTTATTCATTTTATAACATGATTGTATTGCTTTCTTCTCAGTATATTTATAAATAGAACAGCTAAGTGTGTGTATTGTATGGCTGAGCCCTTTGTTTGGGCCTGGTCAGCGAGCGAGCCAGTGACCGAGTGGGCAGTGTGTTCGACCTGTGGCCGTGTCACTCGTCGCTCGCTTGTTGTCAGCCACGCTGTGTGTGTCTTGTTGATGATTTGTTTTTCTGGTCGACATCTGCCCTGTGCTATCTCCCTGGCCTATGTGTGTTTGTGTGAGGAATAGGCTACTATCTCCATGGCCTGTGTGTGTTTATGTGAGGAGTAGGGTGGGAGCAGAGGGGTGGTGTGTGTGTGTGTGTGTGTGAGAGAGAGAGAGAGAGAGAAAGAGAGACAGAGAGAGAGAGACTGTTGGTGTGACTTTTTATAGGAAATTGAAAGCATTCAGTGATAATACTGACAGAAACAATGTTGTAATGAAGTCACTTTGGTAGAAGCAGTACTCACTGGGTTTCTTTGCAGTGTTTGCTTGAGGAAAATGAAAGGGGGCGTGGCATGGGGGAGTAGCATGCTACCTATGTCAGTGTGTGTGTGTATATGTATGTGTGTGTGTGTGTGTGTGTGTGTGTGTGTGTGTGTGTGTGTGTGTGTGTGTGTGTGTGTGTGTGTGTGTGTGTGTGTGTGTGTGTGTGTGTGTGTGTGTGTGTGTGTGTGACTTTTTTTTATTTTATAAATTTATGTGGAAATTTGAATCCTTGCTTTCACTGTGCTACAGGTATGATAATGCAGCATGGTGATGATGTTCGGCCTGGACCTGCTGTTGCTGGACCTGCTGTTGCTGGACCTGCTGTTGCTGGGCCTGCTAGAAGGGGAAGGGGAGCAAGAGGGGGAAGGAGAGGACTGTGTTTGGAAGACTGCTTCCAGAACTACCACACTCAGAAGCGTTTTTACTGGGGATAGACATTGGGAGATAAAACCCTTTCATTTTATGTGTGGCTAGGCTGTGCTTATATTGTGGCTGGACACTGCTTTCTGACCTTTGTACAGTCTATATCTTCAAATCAAAGTGTGCTATAAACTGCTGTGAGCTCCTGCATCACTTGATTACATCATCATTGACTAACATTTTTTTTTATTGCATTTCAAAGAGTACATGTGACACTCTGGTACATTATTTCATTTTGAAATTGTCATAAACACAATATTCACTCAATTTCCTTTCATTTGATATATACTTTTATGTATCTATCTTCAATGCCTTCTGAATTATAAGCAATTGAAAATAATAAGCGTGATTTTTGTCTGTTTCTGAAAAAAATCTTAGCATGTGCCTTAGCAAAACATGATAGCAGCAAAAGGGTTAATGAAAGCACCAGTCAACCTTGGAAGTTAGATGAAAATTAATTCTATAGCCCTATGACTGATGAACATGGTGTTATTGTTATTAATATTTGTGACCTCCCACCGCGAAATCAGTCTTAACTCGCAGTCAGTCGAACAGCACTAGGAGCTGAAAAGGTGACTGAGGGTATATCTGGGGTGTTTTGACTTTTTCTCAAAATTGATTTCTGTAGACTATAATCTATCCCCACAGAAACCTTTTTCTTGAAAAAATATCATTAATCAATTTAAAATGGTATTCTAATGCACTGATCGCAGCAGAAAGAACGCAATTTTCTACCAAAAGTACCTATTTTTGTCTCTTATTATGAACCATAACCTGTACAGTACCCGCACATATAATATACTGATGGAAAGCTCTTTGGTGCACCTTTCAGATAATGTCAGCGAAAAATAGAAACAAACTGGGTCAAAGCCACCAAATAAAGAAATTTAAGGAAAATGTGTAGGAGAGCACACAAAAACTTTAGAGGCCGTTTTCTCAAAATGGCCGTCATACAATTTAATGAATTTAAACATACATAACTTCCACAATGTTTTGAGTACAAGCTTTATTCAAGTACCCAAACAATCAGCAGAATGTACACTCTCCAGTGATATGTATATCTCAAAATGCCCAAAATGCTAGTTAAGACTGATTTCGTGGTGGGAGGTCACATTTTTGTTAAAAGCCCAGCTGACTGCTAAAACCCATATCAGGGATGTAACCATTTCAAAACACACACCATACTTCAACAGTAAAAAAAAATTTTTCTTTTTAAAAAGAGAGAGAAAAGAAAACTAAGTACACATGTCAATGCATTTGCACACATTATCTAAAGAAATGCCCCCAGCACTGACCAGTCCATCCAATTTATTGCACAGGGGATTTAAAAAACATACCTGAATATAAATTTACACATAACTGAGGACACTGAAGCATACATAAAAACAGGCCTAAATTACACAACACTGCTTCCGCATATCTCATTTCCCTAGATCCAACAATGCACTTAATACATGTACCCAATTATTAATCCTAAGAGACAGTACGTAAGAATGAACATGCTGACAGAAAAGAGAAAAAAGAGATATTAAAGCTGATATTCAGTCATTATCTCAGCCTATTCAAAACAACCTAGTTCTCTTAGGTTCCCTGAAACATTCTATCATATATTTTATCCACTATATACTGAACTGATGGTAACAACAGTGATATATTACACAAAAGGCACTCATACACCAATGACCACTTCAGGCACACTCTTACAGAATGTGACACTATCTAAATAAGGGAAAAATGAGACTGATTTTTAGAATGTATGTGCGCAAGTGATTTTTTTGTAAAAGTGTGTGTGTTTGCATGTGTGCGTTTGCTTGTGTGCGTCTTTTCATTTGTGTGTGTGTGTTATGTCCTCTCTCTCTCTCTCTCTCTCTCTCTCTCTCTCTCTCTCTCTCTCTCTCTTTCTCTCTCTCTCTCTCTCTCTCTCTCTCTCTCTCTCTCTCTCTCTCTCTCTCTCTTCTCTCTCATACACTGTGTGTGTGTGTATGTGTGTGTGTGTGTGTGTGTGTGTGTGTGTGTGTGTGTGTGTGTGTGTGTGTGTGTGTGTGTGTGTGTGTGTGTGTGTGTGTGGTGTGTGTGTGTGTGTCTGTCTGTCTGTGTGTGTCTGTCTGTCTGTCTGTCTGTCTGTGCACATGCGTATGTGTGCGTATGTGTGCGTGCGTGTGCATGCATGTGTGAATGTGTGTGCACGTGCATGCATGAGTGCGCATGAGTGCACATGTAAGTGTACTTGTGTAAAAGGACAGTGAGAAAGAGGAAAGTGGAAAATGGAATGTGGAAGGGTGTAAGGAGTAGGCCTACATGGGAACAAAGACTGCACATAACCAATCCCTAGTCAAGAACTGATGTCTAAATATCAACTCACAGCCCAGAGTTCTGTTGAGATGAGTCATCAGACCTCCACACCGCTGAAATTCACTGGCTTCTCGACTGTCTGACCAGAAAATCTGAATTGGCACAAATGCATCTGAAAAAAAAGAAAGCGAAAAAAATCCACCGATGTCATCGTTCAACCTTTTTCACTCCCTTATCCAATTCAGTTAGTCACTAACTTCATGCACCAGCCTGCTGATGTGAACAAGATAACACACACACACACACACACACACACACACACACACACACACACACACACACACACACACACAGACACACACACACACACACACAACACACACACACACACACACACACACACACACACACACACACACAATTACACAATCACACACGCAGGCATGCACACACATGCACCCGCACTTGCACACAGCCTGCTCTCCATTTGACCAGAATAATTCTCTCCATCATATTAGACGAGAATAACAACAGATATATCAAACAAAAGAAAGAAAAGTCCTGGAAATAGTAACAAAGATATGACAATACAGCACCTAAAAGTTTTGAGGTAAACATGCTGTAAACTCAAACTCTCCCCATCAAAGCTTTCATTCTCTTCTTGAACACACAGCAGCAGAAATTTGTCATAATAGTAATAGTTGTACACATCACAATTACAGCACTACAGACTTTCAACAAAACTGGATGAAAAATTTCTGAACATTTCAATATCTCCATATGTAGTTGGCAAATGTTGATTACAGTGTAAAGATCATGTAGTTTGCAAATGTTGATTATAATGTAAAGGCCAACCTTACCATCACTGAGAACAAATCGGTTAGGGTCTTCAGGTTGAAAATAGTCCCAGTAATGGCGAACAGCACGCAATAAGCGATGGAAGAAACACAGCAAGACAGGCAGTGGGCAGGTGTGAGAGTGAAAGACCTGTGCAACAAAAACAACACACTTGTCTGTCTTTATCTAAAGTGGGAAAAGAAAAAGAAATGACTGGTAGAAAAAAAAAACCAGGGATAGACTTGATTACCTGCCTTGGTCAAAAACTTGTCCACTTACTTGCTGCTTTAACCCTTTCATCACTTTTGGTGACTCAAGTCAATTACAGGGTTTCATAAATGCAGCTTACTCCAGTCAACACGCTGTCAGATAACTATGGGCAAGTGTAATCAACCTGAACGAGACAACTTTTCTCTGTTCTCAATTTGCATGAGCAGCATGTAGCTGTGCACTAGCTATACAAGCCAGAGCATAGTGCAGCAGTTTGAATGGAGAAGCAGCCATAAATGTGTTGATACATGATCCTTTCTGCACTTCTTAAATACATGGCATACCAAAATCTGCATCTATCCATTGCCTAGTCAGATTTCATCACTTTTACAGGCCATCTGTCACTATGGTCATATGATTTAACCCTCTGACTCCTGCACCCTATTCACCAACTGCATAAACTTAACCCTTTGATTTGTTCACCCTGTCCACCAGCATCCTGCAGGAAGCTGGCAGATAGGGTGAGCGAATTAAAGGGTTAAGTTTTTGTTTTGCTAGCATGGTTGACAATGCAGGCTGCCAGTGGACAGGGTGAGGAATCAAACGATAAAGCAACTGTCGGCAGATGACAGAAAGTTTGTACTCAATCCCTGTCAAGTAATGACTGGCACAACACGATTTCTAATCCTTTCTTAATAGATTTTAAAGTATGATTTTCAGTGGCACAATCCTGAATTTTCATGTAACTCTTGGTGTCACTACCACTCATCTGCTTGTAAAAGGTGATTGATATGAGCAGTTTGCCATAAAGCAAACCATTTTGGTCCGGAAAGATCAAGAAGAGGATGGCTGTTCACCAAGCAATGGATCAATAAATTCCACATAAGTTTTTTTCTTCATCAACTGTGGCAGTGTAAATATCAGTCTACATTTTCAAAAAATGTATAATTCTAGTTCACAATGCAACTGTGAATTTTCAGCACACCACTGTCTTTCATACAAACACATACACACATCACATGGCACCACACGTTTTTCATTTATCCTGTTATGCGTATATAAGTACACACACACGTAAATGTCCAAACAAACATATCTAAACAACACAAATAATCTCTCTCTTCCTCTCTCATACAAACATACTCACTCACTCTCTCTCTCTCTCTCTCTCTCTCTCTCTCTCTCTCTCTTCTCTCTCTCTCTCTCTCTCTCTCTTGATCTCTTACAGCCCATACCCTAAATAAATAAATCATCAAAACCTGAATCTTTCTCTTACCCAGGTAATACCACTGCTTTCTTTTAGCAGGGTGCGAAACTTCTCCAGAAAACAGTCCCGACTAGTTTTACCCTGCACACACACATAAGCACATCACAGCTAAATATATGGCATATGTCAGTCTAAAGATTTCTCACACATTTTAACCTCAAATCCCATTAAAACAAACGGGTAGCAATGACAAGCCATTATTAAATCAACTTGAAGAGAAAACAATGAAAAGAGACACAGACCATATAACACATTCTGTACCACATCACGAGATCCTCGTGACTCAGCTTCTCTCTCCGTGGACCGCGTCACAAAGATTTCATGCCCTGAACCGTAGTTTCAGTTTCGAGTATATGAATAGAAAATGACTGCATTGCTGACGTGAATCCTTTTCCGGCAAAGGGAGTATACTCTTGTCATTTCCTTTCTGCATTTACATGACGTCTGAAGCGGCAAAAATGGCAAAAAACAGGCGTAATTTGAGTGTTTCTGAAGTCTCTTTCCTAACATTACTTGGTCAATAGTTAGTACAGTGACCTATTTTATTGGTAGGAAAAGGGTTACCTTTCTGCAGAAAGATTAAAAAACACATTCACTGAAAAGTATCTATTAAATAGATGGAGAGAGAAAAGATGATGCATTCTGAGTGAGCCTTTCTTGCAGTAGCAAGAAACTCTGGGGAGAGCCAGACAGCAGAAGGTCCTCAGAGAGAAACCCCCATCAAGCAAGTGTTTCAGCCCTTAATTCCCGACTCTCTAAGAGGATTGGGCCACATCTAGATCATGACTCCTGGATGCCCCTCTGCTGGTTTTCTGTTTTTGTATTTTGTTGACAGATGGAGAGAGAAAAAGATAATGCATTCTGAGTGAATCTTTCTTGCAATAGTACATCAATGCAAACAGTGCTATTGTAGGCTCAGGACGGCACAAACCACAGAATTACGTACTTATGAAACGTACTGCCTATGCATATACTGACTGTTAGCATCAATCAAGAAAGAAAGTGGTCTCTCTAGCCATGATTTGGCCTGTATTAATGTATGGCTGTGAAGCCTGGACACTAAAAAAATACGAAGAAAATAAAATCAATGCAGCAGAAAAGTGGCACTTCAGACAACTTCTCAGAGTCAAATGGACAGACAAAAGAACAAATGATAGTATATTATCAAAGGAACTGAATGTTAAGCACCAACTGTTGACAAAGATCAACAAAAGAAAGCTGAAATATGTAGGCCATGCAATCAGAAACACCAAACAGATTTGATATCAATGGTCCTGCAGGGGAAAATTGAGATGAGCAGAAGAAAGGGACGACCGCACACCTCCTACTTCAACAACATCACTGATGTCAACAACATGGCTGATATCTGTGGTCTAGGGAAGTTGCCCACAGATGTCTCAATCGTGTGACCTGGAGAAGACTTGTGTTGTCGAGCATGGCTCCTACTGCCTATCCCAGCGAAGGAGAGAGGTGAGGTGAGGTGAGGTGCTATCCATGTTTCTGATGTTACTTGTAATTCTTGTATTACAAGGAAAACTATCAGTATGGCAATATCAAAAGATCACTGTACTCACATCGACAACATCTGTATGTAGCAATAACAGCTTTAGCATCTCCACTTGAATGTCCTCCAGCCCTTGGGAAACAAACAAAACACAAAGTTAACATGTCTTGCCATAAGATGTTTTCAATATTACGATTACAAATGCTACTCTGATTCTCTTTTGAAGACAATTTCTTTTTAAGGAATAAATCAGTCATCTTGGGAGTTTTCAGTTCTATCACTGAATTCTTTTAGAGTGTTATATCATATCTCTGTATTGGTCACTCACATACAAGAAAATATTCAATAGAGCTGAAAGCTTGTAAAATAGAACTCTACAAACTCTGTAGCACAGTTTTTCTTAATCTCACACACACACCCCACACACACACACACACACCACACACACACATGCCCACACACACAAACCTGCCTCATCTAATATCACTCATAATGAAAAGACATTAAATCACAGAACAAACACACACACACACACACACACACACACACACACACACACACACACACACATCCCACACACACAAACCTGCCTCATCTAATATCACTCATAATGAAAAGACATTAAATCACAGAACACACACACACACACACACACACACACACACACACACACACCTGCCCCCCCTCCATACACACACACACACACACGCACACCACGCACATGCACACACACACACACACACAACACACACACACACACACACAAACACACACACACACGTACACACACACACATATACACCACCACACACTTATCCCTCCCTGCAAAAGCCTGTCTTCTTCCCCTAGCCATAAACAATATAAAAGGGGAAAAAACCCACATTCAACACAGGTCAACAACTGACAATGGCATGACACCTGTGTTTGCCCTGGCGTCCATACCTTCAATGGTGTGTCGTAGCCGTTCACAGGATGCTGTGTACTTCACTTTCCTTTCTTGCTCTTCTTTGGTTTGTGGGGGGACTGTTTCACAGTCGTTCTGTTGTGGATTGAACATTCCAGATGGATGACTTGGTGACATTTTCGTGTGTGTGTGTGTGTGTGTGTGTGTGTGTGTGTGTGTGTGTGTGTGTGTGTGTGTGTGTGTGTGTGTGTGTGTGTGTGTGGTGTGTGTGTGTGGTGTGTGTGTGTGTGTGTGTGTGTGTGAGTGTGTGTGTGTGTGTGTGTGTGGTGTGATTGTGTGTGTATTGTGTGTGTGTGTGTGTGTGTGTGTGTGTGTGTGTGTGTGTGAGTGGTTGTGTGTGTGTGTGTGTGTGTGTGTGTGTGTGCGACTGTTGTGTGTGTGCATGTATGTGTGTGTGTGTATGTTGTGTGAGTGTGGACTCTGTGTGTGTCTGTTGAGTGTATGTGTGTGTGTTCTGTGTGTGTGTTTGCGTGTGTGTTCTGTGTGTGGTGTGTGTGAGTGTAGTGTGTGTGCTGCGTGTGTGTGTGTTTGAGTGTGTGATGTGTGTGTCATGCATGTATGTGTATGTGTACGCGCGTGCATGCGTTGTAGGTGGTGGTGGAGGGGGTGCATACATGTGGTGTGGGTGTGTGCATACACACTTATTAAGTTCCCTACCCATCTCAATTCCACTTATACTATACCATAGCAGCCTTTCCTCTTCGCCATATCTCTCTCTTTCTCACCCACCCCCCCCCCCCCCCCCCCCCCCGCACTCTCTCACAATACAAAGTCTGTTTTACTGTCTGTCGCATGTGCATGCTACATTCATGATGTGTTGTGGCGGTGTTCATGTACTTCAATGTGCTCACTGTTTGTGCTTATGAATGAAGTGCTGGAGTTGGTGTGTTCTGAGTTTATGATTTATTGTTGTGTGTAGGAGTTAAGTATTTCTGACTGTTGTGCGTGTGCATGCATTTTGATTTTAGCAGGTTCTGTGTTGAAGATGAATGTCATATGACTGAGTGCATGGTCTGTTATTTGATTTTACTCAGTTCTGCGCTGTGACCTGTACTTCATTTTGAGTACTGTTCTAAATAATTTTGTACATGCCTAGAGCTATTTTGATTACAAGACAATGTTCACAACAATAAGACTAATAATGTTTAAGAAGAAACTGCTGTCTGTCATAAAAATCAAAGGGAAAAACAATCTTATTTTCAATGCATATTCACAATAAGAATAATAATCATCTAAAGAAGAAACTGCTGTCTGTCGTAAAAATCAAATGGAAAAACGATCTTACTTTCGTTGCATATTCACAATAACAAGAACAATAAAGCTAAAGAAGATACTGCTGTCATAAAAATCAAATGGAAAAACGATCTTACTTTCGTTGCATATTCACAATAACAAGAACAATAAAGCTAAAGAAGATACTGCTGTCATAAAAATCAAATGGAAAAACGATCTTACTTTCGTTGCATATTCACAATAACAAGAACAATAAAGCTAAAGAAGATACTGCTGTCATAAAAATCAAATGGAAAAACGATCTTACTTTCGTTGCATATTCACAATAACAAGAACAATAAAGCTAAAGAAGATACTGCTGTCATAAAAATCAAATGGAAAAACGATCTTACTTTCGTTGCATATTCACAATAACAAGAACAATAAAGCTAAAGAAGATACTGCTGACTGTCATAAAAATCAAAGGGAAAAACAATCTTACTTTCGTTGCATATTCACAATAACAAGAACAATAAAGCTAAAGAAGATACTGTTGACTGTCATAAAAATCAAAGGGAAAAACGATCTTACTTTCGTTGCATATTCACAATAACAAGAACAATAAAGCTAAAGAAGATACTGCCGACTGTCATAAAAATCAAAGGGAAAAACGATCTTACTATCATTGCATATTCACAATAACAAGAACAATAAAGCTAAAGAAGATACTGCTGACTGTCATAAAAAATCAAAGGGAAAAACGATCTTACTTTCGTTGCATAGTGCCACCAGACTGTAGGAATCAGCTGAGCCAGCCCAGCATCATCTGGAGGTTTGATGTGCATAAAGATGGGGAATTTAAGCTTGTCGAATGTCGCCACTGTTAAGGCCTGTTCTGTAAATACTTTTTCTTGATTAATCTTCATGCTGGCCTCTTTTGTTTGTTTGTTTGTTTGTTTGTTTGTTTGTTTGTATTCTTTCTTTCTTTCTTTCTTTTCAAACATTATGTGAAACTCAAACTCATAACTTCAGATCAGAAACTATGAAAATGTAGACACTCTAACTACAAATGAATCACTCTCTCACTCTCATATATGCTAATATATGCACTTAACATTAACAATATAAACATTTTCAATCTCTTGAAAAAATACAGATATGTTCTTGCTAGCATGCCTCCTCCCTCTCTCTCTCTCCCTCTCCCCCCCCCCTCTCTCTTTCTCTCTCTCTCTCTCTCTCTCTCTCTTTCAGAGATCTATGTATCTTAAATCTTTTCACATATTAAAACAGTCATCCACTGGCAAACATAACAATTCAGTCGATGCAAAGGATATAATACTGAGCCCAGCAGAAATCTCCGTGTTTGCTGATGCCTCAAAATGCACACAGTCAGTGACAAATAGTGTTTCTGCACAAACACACAATATTTACAAGATTGTCAAACCACAATAATAATCCCTCTTCTGAAAGGACAACAAAATCATATAAAAAATAAGAATGACAACTAAACTATGCAAAAGAAGAAAATAGACTTTTGCCCCCACTGAACTGCCACTGAAAATGTGAAGAAACACTAAGCATGACAATATTCACTGCACAATCACAATGAAACAAAAAGTAAAGTTCTATGAAGATCCATTTACATTTAATATCAAAAACTCTCACCACCTAATTCCTCTTTGTTCAACAAAAAATTTTTTAAAAGTTCTAATAAAAAGGAAAGAAATCATGTATTAGCAAAAAAAAAGTTTGAATGCTCAACAAATAAATATTTTCAGTCAAACTGCAAATTTCAAGCCATAGAACTTTAAAAAATAAATCCTAACAACTGGGAGAGATAGACAGAAAGAGCAAAGAAAACAGGAGACTGACAGACAACATACAGAAGAAGAAAATAAAATAAGAGACTGAAAGAAAGAGGTATCAGCTGAGATAACAGAAGCAATCCTTATGCATGGAAACATACACACAGATGAGCAAAAAGCCAGAGAAGAAATAGGAAGGCATGCACACACACATGCACACACACACACACGCACATGCACTCGCACACACACACACACACACACACACACACTCACACACAAACACAACCATACACACACACTTGAAAAGGAGACAATAACTAACTGACCGACAGAGTGAAAGAAAATCTGATCACACACATCAATGTATATCCTTTATTCAGCACAATAAACACAATCTTGGCATCTTCTACACTACCTATCCCCCTTCGTGTGTGTATACATGCTGAACATCAAATAATGCACATTAAGATCCTGTAAGTCATATCAGAGTAGGGTGGCTTATGGAAACACCAACAACATCCAACCCCAACAAAGAATGAGTACACAGACTGTTCAGCAACATACCGCCTGTACAGTGTGGGCATAGCACTATGCATACATACATCCAAGAAAAAAATTGGAACATCATAAAAAAAAACAATAATAGTAATGATAATCTTACAAAAAAAAGAAGACTACAGTCCACAACAATAACAACATAGTAATAAATAATCTTTAAAACACACACATACATACACACACACACACACACACACACACACACACACACACACACAACACACACACACACACACACACACACCAACAGACTGAAGTCTACAACAACAACAACACAGTAATAATAATCTTTAAAACACACCACACACACACACACACACACACAACACACATATACACACACACACACATACATACACACACACACACACACAACATACATACACACACACACACACACACACACACACACTGAAGTCTACAACAACAATAACAGTAATAATAATCTTTACACACACACACACAGACGCACACGCACACACACACACACACACAACACTGAAGTCTACAACAACAATAACACAATAATAATAATCTTTACACACACACACAGACGCGCACACACACACACACACACACACACACACACACACACACACACACACACACACACACACACACTGAAGTTTACAACAACTTACTGCATGTCTGAAGTCTTCCAAGACAGGGGAATAGCGGTAAAGAGACAGTAATACTGTTGCCAGGTTCTCCATACACTGTTTAATCTCAAAATCCTGCGTACAATCACAGATAATGTAACAATAAATCCATATACAGATACACAGGAATAGCATGCATATGCACGCTCAAACACACAACCTATTCACAAATTGTTATTTTGTTTTGTTTTGTTTTTTGTTTCGTTCCATTTCGTTCCGTTCCATTCTGTTCTGTTCTGTTATGTTATGCTTTGTTTCATTGTTTTGTTTTGTTTTATTTTTTGTCTTATACAGCAAAAGCACCATCATGTTACAATTGTTCACATGATACTTTCCTTCATCAATAACAATTAAAAAGTCTTTCGAAGATGGAAAATGTACATACAAATATCCCAATCCTTGAGTACCCTTTACCTCTTTGTACTTATTTGATATTCTCTGAGCACCTATACACAAAGAGTGTTCAGGCACTAGCAACTCTGCTCATATGCTGACCTGGGAGATAGCGAAAATCTGCATCCTGTACCAACACAAGGTAACCAGGCATGACTGAACTGAAAACATTCTGACGAGAATTCTGACGTTTTAACAAACTGGCTATCATGCCGTCATAGCTTTTCAATTTCTGAGAAGACAAAAACCTCTCTAGTAATTCTGTCCCATGTTTTTACATGTAAATGGCATGAAAACATGTCAAACAAAAAACTACAATGATTTCAGTTGATGATGAATACACAACAGAAGTACACATAAATTGACATGTACACACCTACATACGCATTTCTATACATGTATACTGCACATATATTATTCACACATGCACACACACACATATGGACATGCACACAGACTCACATAAACACATGTGTGCACACACTCTTTCTCACACATAAACACACACATGCACGCACCCACACACACACATGCACACACACACACACACACACACAACTCGCTTGTAGGCAGAGCAACTGAAAATAATCTCACACACACACACACACACACACACACACACACACACACACACACACACACACACAACACACACACACACACACACACACACACACACGCACAGCACACGCACACACACGCACACACGCACACACACACACACACACACACACTCATTTGTACACAACACAACATGACCGAAAAACAAATCAGACTCTACCTGAAGTAAGGCCCATAACAAATCAAGAAATTTGATCAGTCGTGGCTGGGGTTGTCTCCACATGCACCCTCCAGACAGTTTGGTCAGCACAGGCAGCAGACAGGCTTCAATAATGTATGGTATTCTCTACAATGAAGAAACGGCATGCATACTTCATCAATATACAATGAGTTTTTTGAGATTTCAGTTTCAGCTTTTGCAAATCAGCATTACAGAGCTCAGGTGATTCTACAAATACTACCACACACACAGTGATGTATGACCATGAGAAGCCAAACAGTAATGACTGTGAAAAGAAAAAAAAACAGTTGATGATTCAACCACAAAACTGTTAAATTTGCTAGAACATAAAACTCATGTAAGATCAGTATGTGAAAAGGTTAAAAAATATACATATATAAAAAAAAGACAAAAGCGACTCACGAGAAGTGGACCAAGTTTGTCCATGATGTGAGCAGCAACCAAGAATGCACTACAGGCTTTTGAGCGATGATCACTGAGTGGGGGTGATGACATATCTGCTTTGCACGTCACCAAGTCTATGCCTGCCATCTGGTACAGACACAATACAGATGAACAACTACTATTTTGTTTTTTTGTTTCTTGCACTTTGAAGAAACAATGAAAGCCATAAAGACATTTATTTTCTACCGTTTTAGACTTATCAGCATAAAGATTATTTTCTGAGCTTGCCATCCAAAGCAACATTAAAAGTGTCACTTCAAGAATGATTGTTTGATGTTGTCACAAACATTTTGTTGCAGAAAAAAGACAAAAAAAGTTACTGAATTACCTCAAGCTACAATTTGTGTCTTTACTTGCTCACTTTATCAACATTTAAACTGTTATCATCACTTCCATCATGACAACCATCACCACCATCATCATAATCTATCATGCAAATTTTTTATACCACTTAATGTCATTTGTTTCCTACTAATTCTTTACCTTGTCCTCATCGACCATGAGACTGACCAGTCGGTCCACGTAGCGTAACAAGACATCAGCTTGACTGGCTTCTTGCCTCTTTGGCTCTTGTAAAGGTTGAAAGCCCGGGATGGGAAATGTACCTCTGTTAAGGTCGTACTCACGCACTCTTATAAGCCCTTCATGTCTTAAATTAGTATAATGAGCTCATTTTTATTTATCATCTTCTAGAAACGGTAACTGTGCAAAAAGCTAAACTGACTGCTTATTGTTTTCCTCTTCTAATGACAGTGCTGAGGAAAATGAAATGAAACACCAGTTTAGACAATTAGATGATCTGACTACACTGATGAAGATATGATTGACCTACACTGATGAAGATATGATCTGACCTAAACTGATGAAGATATGACTGACCTACACTGATGAAGATATGATCTGACATACACTGATGAAGATACTAACAGCTAGACTAGTACTTCTATCAAGTAGGGTGACACTACTGTCGCAGTCACAAAACTAAACACAGAAATATCCATTTCAACTGACACTGCTTGTATGCAAAGTATCAGGAGAAGATACTGACAGCAGAGGGCTTCAAGAAAGGCTACCAACTTCCCCGTGGCCTTCCAAACATACAACACTTACATCAAAAAAATGGAAATGTATGCAAGAGGGAGACAAGTGGATCCAATTTCAAACTGCTAACAGGGGCTGAGAATTTTATTGCTTAACTGTCTGAACAAAACCACTCATACAACACAATGTTTACAGCACACTCCACACTCAGGTGTTACCTCCCTTCTCTCGATGACACCTGCTTTGGAAATCAGTATTGTGATAAATTTATGGTGGGAGCATATGAAAGAAAACCTGCACTCCCCAAGTATAAAAGTACATGGATGTAAACATTGTGCGAAGGACTTAGAATCTTGGACTCTTACTTACACACTAACACTCCAAGTATCCAAGAACATGGAATGTAAACACTCTTTTAACCCTTTGATTCCCGCACCCTGTCCACCAGCATCCTGCAATTTCAACCATGCTAGCAAAGCAAAAAAAAAAACCCTGAACCCTTTGATTCCCTCACCCTATACGCCAGCTTCCTGCAGGAAACTTAACCCTTTGATTCCCTCAACTGCAGGAAACTTAACCCTTTGACTCCCTCACCTTATCCACCGCTTCCTGCAAGGAAGCTGGTGGATAAGGTGAGGGAGTCAAAGGGTTAAGTTTATACAGTTGGTGGATACATGCAGGAGTCAAAGGGTTAAAGGACTGAGAATCTAGAATCACAATCTAAGAATCTTAGAACCACAAACTAATTTTGATATGAGCTGACCATGAAACAATGCATGCTTTTGGCTTCACTGTCACATCAAAGGTGCCAGATTTTACAAGCACAGAGAATAATGCCAGGAAATTGTGCAGAGCTGACAGCCAAGAAATATACCTTTACTGTAAATACTTAACTTAAACAGTCTTGATAAGGCGCATATCTTGCATCAATTGAATTGCACAAATGTGTAATAAATGATTGTGCATCACTGACAACCTGCACATGTATCTAGAGATAAAAAGAGTGCTACATGGGGAAATTGACTATCTGTTTATAATACTGCAAACCCAAGTTAAGTGTACTAACACAGACATTATTGCACTGTGGCTGTAGAATAAGTAGGCCTACTACTTTCCCGATTTTATTTGCATGGTCGGTTGTCTGTGATAATGCTACTTGTTTCATTTGTTTGTAAGCCTGTATCAGTGTTTGTGTTTGTTCATCAACACAACTCCCTCAATAAGTCTATGTCTGTTTATGTGCATGTGTGCATGCATGTATGTCTGTGTATGTCTATTTATTGACGTCTTTGAATTGGTGTGTGCATATTTATTCATATAATAGAATTTTCTCTATGTCACACCACTGCCTGTTATATTTCATATCATGCTTGTATCACTGATTCATCATTGATTTACATCTTTATATATATGCACACACACACACACACACACACACACACACACACACACACACACACACACACACACACATGCACACACACATACACACACACATATATATATATATATATATATATATACATGTATATATTCTGTAAAGTGCAATGTGCTTTGAAGCTTGCTTCCTGGGATGCTGTGCTAATAAATCTTTCATCAATATTATTATTCAAATATATTAACAACATAAACTACTGTTTCATTTTTTTAATGGAAAAAATTGTGCATAACAATAAATAACCCACAGAACATAGTGATAGCATCAGCACAGCAAAGGATATCTGAGGGGTGTAGCACCAAAGTTGACATGAACATTCTCCCCCATTGAGAGACTGAAGGCAGGAAAATAGGCATAACCAGGACCTGTCTTCACGTTGGTGAATGCCACGCCCATGGAATTACCATTTCTGATGGACAACAAATCAAACATACATCTATACAGATACAAGCATAAAATTCTTTCCATACTATGTTCAAAAATGTAGCTCGTACCCCACAGTCAAACATGTACGTTCAACCTTCAGCATTCAGTAACCAGAAAAGACTGCACCAGTAAATAACAATATCTTAATCTCAACTTTCTCCAATTATCTTTGGCAAACCATTTGGCAACTGTTCATTTCACATCCAATCACAGAGAATTTTCATAAAGTCAAAAGCACTTACAATCACTAAGATGGATTGTATGAGCATGAAATGCACATATGAGGTGCATGTGAAAACAACAAAAAATGTGAAAAAAATTACCATCATATCACAGTATCTATACATTTCCCATACTGTCGTGATTCTTGTAACTTTTGAGTTTGCTCGTCTTTTGTCAATGTTCATTTCCATACGACATGAAAATATGCAAACCGTTGATCACTCTTTTTTCTGTGCTATGTGTCTGTGTGTGTCTCTATGTGTGTGGTGTGTGTGTGTGTGTGTGTGTGTGTGTGTGTGTGTGTGTTGTGTGGTGGGTTTTTCTGGGTGCATATGTGTCTGTATGTGTGAGATGGCCTGGTGTGATGTGGCATGATGTGGTGTGATGTGAGGTAATGTGGTGTGGTTGTATGGTATGCATTAAATAGTGGTGTGGGCATGTGTGTATGTGCACGTACATACACATGAATGCGGAGTGGGTTGACATAGTGACATGGTGTGGTCATGTTGCTCAGTGGGGTGTGTGTGTGTGTGTGTCTGTGTGAGTGTGTGTGTGTGCCTGTGTGAGTGTGATTGTGTGTGTGTGTGTGTGTGTGTGTGTGTGTGTGTGTGTGTGTGTGTGTGTGTGTGTGTGTGTGTGTGTGTGTGTGTGTGTGTGTGTGTGTGTGTGTTATGTGCATGTATGTGCACACTCAGGATGTGATTGTAACCATCTGTACGTGCATGAATGCTCTACAATTTTGTTGTCTCATTTTGGTAAGCTGATTCCTAAGCAACGTTCTGCTTAAGTATGCAAAACAACAGTATGACACAGAAATGTTCTAAACACCTTGACCCCTTCCAGCCAGTATAATACCTTAGACTTGAGACACAGCTGCTCCTGCATCACGCTACATATGATCTAGTCTAGACACTCCACCATGCACAGTCCTCAGCCAAAACTGGTGTCGTTCCATCTTTTGTTGACCAGTCTCAGGTCCTCCATCTTTTGTTGACCATCTCTGGTCCTTTACCACTGTCTACTGCCAGGTTATCAAGTGTCGGCCTTTCTTTGTTGGCCTGTTGGCGTCCATTTAATGGCTCGACTGGCAGGTCTTCTTGTGGGGAGCCTTCAGATATGCACGAACTATCAGAGACGCCATCTGCAAATAATGACTGACATGGGGAGCTGTTGTGATCTGTCCATGATCTCTTCATCCACACAAAGTCATTCCATTTGATGACCAGGTTTTTATGTAGGGATCTGCTGTCGAAGGCATCCAGTTTCCTCTCCTGGGTGGTCATAAGATGCCAGGTTTTGTGGCTGTAGAGCAGCGTTGATTCACATCTGAACTGCAGCTCTATTTCATTTTAGGGGGAAATTTCCTGCTGTTCCATACTTCGCTCAACTGGCTGAATGCTGCTGTTTCCTTTTCGATCCAGCATTTCAGCTCTTGGTATAAAGATCATTAACTCATTCTGCCCTGGGCGATTGTGTCAGTCAACAACCTTTCTGCCCTGGCTGTTTGGAAGGGTTACTAATAAAATTGTAAAAAAAAAGTTTTGGAGTTAAAGACTTGAAACTTTCTGGTATTGCTAACATAAGAACAAATAACTTTGTGCAGTATAAAGGTGATCTTTTTTTGATTTTTTTTTTAATTGAATTTTGAAAAAAATGACACTTTTTCAAAAGTTTGCACGGAGGGGTACCAATACATGCTAAGAATAAAAAACCCACAAATTTAGACTTTTGATATCAAAAACACTTCTAGACAGTTGCAATATGACTGGGCATTATGTTTACCAAGTATCATGAACTAGCTGCAAGTCTTTCTTTGTCAACAAACAATTTGAAGTATGCAAATTTTAAATTGTACACACACACGCACAGACAACAATGGCCATTCATACTAAATATACAAAAAAAATCATAAAAAATCAGAGGAAAGATAGACAGATTTGAAAGTTTCTGATGATACTAACATGGTTACAAACCAGCTTTTGTGTAAGTATGAAAGAGTTGACTTGTTTGGTACTATTTTTTTTAATTTTGAGATGAATTATTTTGTTTTAAAAGTTTCCGCGGGAGGGGGTACCAATATGCAAAGAATAAAAAACTCACAAATTCTGCTTTCTGATATCAAAAACACTTTTAGGCAGTTGCAATATGATCAGGTATTATGTGTACTAAGTATCAGAAACAAACACCAACTCTTTCTTTGTGATCAAGCAATGTTTATTATGTCAATATCATAATGTGCACACATGCACAGAGACAATAATAGCCATTCACATTACATAAACAAAAAAAATCATATAAAATCATAGGAAAGATATATAAAGTTGAAAGTTTCTGGAGATACTAACATAATTACAAACCAATGTTTGTGCAAGTATGAAGGTGTTGAGTTGTCTCCTGCCATTTTTTTTTTATTATTGATTTTTTTTTTTAATTGCGGGCAGGGGGGTGGGGGTTACCATATATGAAAAGAATAAAAAACCCACAATTTAAGATTATTGAAATCAAAAACACTTCTAGACAGTTGTAATATGATTGGATATTACGGGCACCAAGTTTCAGAAACCAGCTGTAAGTCTTTCTATGTAAACAAGCAATATTCATTATATCAATATTATAATGTACACACACACACACAGACGACAATGGCAATTCAGACACATAAACAAACAAAATCATAAAAAATCATAGGAAAAACAGACAGACTTGAAAGTTCCTGATGATACTAACATGGTTATAAACTGACTTCTGAGCAAGAATGAAACTGTTCACTTGTTTGGTACTATTTTTTTTAATTTTGAAGTAAATTATTTTGTTTTTAAAGTTTGCGCATGGGGGTACCAATACATGCAAAGAATAAAAAAACTTACATTTAGCTTTTTGATATCAAAAACACTTCAAGACAGTTGTAATATGATTCAGTATTATGTGAACAAAGTTTCAGAATCCAGCTGCAAGTCTTTCTATGTAAACAAGCAAAGTTCCTTATGTCAATGTTATATACACACACGCACAGACACAGCTATGGCCATTCACACTTCATGAACAACAAAAAAATCATAAAAAATCATAGAAAAGACAGACAGACTTGAAAGTTTCTAGTGATACTTACATGGTTACAAACTGAATTTTGTGCAAGAATGAAACAGTTGACATGTTTGATACAGTTTTTAGAAATTTTACCGTAAATTATTTTGTCAAAAGTTTGCGCTGGGGGGGGGGGGGGGGGGGGGGGGGATACCAATATATGCAAAGAATAAAAAAAACCCACAATTTTAGCTCTATGATATCAAAACACTTCTAGACAGTTGCAATATGATTGGGCATAATGTGTACCAAGTTTCAGAAACCAGCTGTAGTCTTTCAATGAAAACAAGCAATGTTTATTAGGTCAATGTTGTAACGTACACACATGCCCAAAGACAACAACAGCAATTCAGACTACATCATAAAAAAAAAATCATAGGAAAGACAGATAGACTTGAAAGTTTCTGGTGATACTAACATGGTTATAAACTTTTGAGCAAGTATGAAAGTGTTTATATGCCTTTTACTATTTTTTTTTAATTTTGAAGCAAATTATTTTGTTTCAAAAGTTTGCGCAGGGGGTACCAATATATCCAAAGAATAAAAAAAAAAAAAGTTAGCTTTATGAAATCAAAAACACTTCTACACAGTTGATATATGACTGGGCATTATGTGTACCAAGTATAAGAACCTAGCAGTAACTCTTTCTTTGTCAAGAGGCAATGTGTAGTATATGTTATACTTTACAAACACACACACATTGACAACAAATTACAATGGTCATTTGCATTAGGTAAAGAAAAAAAATCATACATAATCACAGGAAATATTGAGACTAGAAACTTTGCAATCATGTACACAATAAAAGTGTACAAGAGCAAATAAGCAAGCTTGAAATCATGTTTCAGTGATTCATTCTGAATTGAAAATAAGAAAACAAACGTTCTGGGGGGTAGTTTGAGTTTAAATCAAGTTATCAGACAGTCATTATATATTCTGGTCCATGCAGTATTCCTGCACATGTTTTGTAACACAGATTTACTCACGGTTCCTGAATCCAACATCAGTCCTGAATCCAACAAGGGGAGTGGGGGTGGGGGAGGGGGGGGCGTGGTTCTGCACATGCTAGACATGCAGACCACATTCTTCGTCCTCAGTGAAATTGCTGATCACAGGGAAGAATGTGAAGTTCTCGTTCCATGGTTTTAGAGAAATGTCCAGAAATGCTTCAGTGTTCTCTTCACCACCCACTTCCATCTCTTCAGCACTGTCGTCGTCAGGAGGCATCGCTTCGTCCGACTCTGTGTCATACTCGGTACTGAGTCGAAAGACCGAGTCTTGGTCACTGGAAGTGTCACTGAGTTGAGGGCCGACATCCGAGTCTATCGCAACAAACTCACTACACATCGAGTCATCTTCTTCTTCAACATCTGAGCCTTCAGTCTGAAGCTGTTCGATTCGTTCAAGCACTTCTGGTGCTGTGTAGCCACGAGTTTGTCTGCTTCGCTTTGTTGACGTCGAAGGCGCCGCCATTTTGATAACACGCAGCAGGCTGACACGGAGCTACTACCCTTACACATTCGCATACAGCACAGACAATGAAGCCTTGTTGCTCGCGGGGATGGTGCAGATGCACTCATGAATGAATTAACTAGAGGCCTGTAGTGCTTAGTTTCGTACACAGTCGAGCTCCGGCATTGGACGATTTGGACTTTGCCGATGACCTCGCTCGCTTCACAAACAGACGATGCAGAACAGACTTCAACCTGGCCACCCTGCGTCCAAGTCGGCCTTCACATCCACCCAACAAGACCAATTCTGAATCATGGGTTCCAGCACAGAGCAGTGAAATTGGGAGACAACAACTGGGGAGGTCGAGACTTCACTTCCTTAGGAGTTAGTCAATCAGCAGGGGGAACAGATGCAGACGTGAAGACCGCATGGAAGGCCACGAGCATCCTTCTTGGCCTGAACATCTGGCGATCCCATGATAACCCGCACTAAGACATCCCTTCACTGCATAACATCAATACAGTCCTTTGTTGAGCGAATGTGGATGCACTAATGACATGACTAGAGGTCCTTAGTGCTTAGTTCATAACTCGTGCCCTGCAAGATATGAAGATCATGGCAGTACCATCGGTACATCACTGAGACCTTTGCTAGAGATACAACCGTTGCCTGAGAAGTAATCGAAGAACTGGCATGGATAGGCACACCCTGGGAACATCAGACCAACTCACCCGCCAGGCCCTGACCTGGAATTCCCTAAGGGAAGGAAAGAGAGGCCGACAAAACAAAGCTGCTGCTGAGCAACAAAAACTAAAAAGATCAAGTGTTACTGTCACAGCAGCCATGTCATCGAGCAAAATCCAAATCAGTCTATGGCAACTGCAGAGAGGACAGGGAGTAAATACTTTTTCGAGCCAGTGAGGACTCAACCAGCTGCAGAGCCATCTTAGATCTGACACTTGGAGTATTACAGATTTGCTCTATGGCTGATAGAACTTTTTTTCTGGAATGCCACAGGATTTCAGGATCCTCCACATTTAGCACCCAGTCCCCTGAAAACAAGTGAGCTACAAAAACAGACCAAAGTAACGCACCAGTGGCTATCTAATTAATCATCAGTTGTAGCTGTTCTGATGCAAAAGGGTTAAAATCTGGCACTGGACACAACCCACCTGAAAAACTCCACACAGCCCTGGTCAAGGTCTAAGGCACAGCTGATGACATCTCCTGTCAACCACGCCTGAAATCACAACATTTATTGTATTTCAGCAAGTAGTGGAGACTAAAATAACACAGAAAGAAAATGAGTGAGAGTCAATGGATGAAAGAGGGAATGAGTAAGCTGAAGCTTGGTTGGTGGAAATGGAGTAAGCAAGTGAGTGAGAGACAAAAAAAAATGTGTGTAAATATAATATATAAGCTTCTTCTTATTTTGTTTTCCATATACATGTACAACAAGCGAGACAGTCTT
>JAPXFY010000018.1:49896736-50026736 GCA_030674185.1 Monoplex corrugatus | reverse complement strand
CCTCATCAAAAACTTGAGGAACAATTTCATGACGAAATACATCTCCTTCAGCTGGGATGGAGAAAGAATGATTGCAAAGTGGTGTCACCTCCAAGAACTCTTCTCCCTTGAAACATCTGGCGGGTCAATTCGCGCTGCTCCCAAGCTGAAGGAGTGTCACTTCACCCTGCCCAGAGGGAAAAAGATGAAAGTCATCTTGGCATGCCAGATATTTTCCCACTCAGTCGCTGCTGCCTTGAAATTGTATGTGTCAAAGTCGTTGATGTCCGAGGCTGCTCTTCAAACAGCATGCTTTGTGGAGACGGTGAACAGCATGTGGGATTTTGTCGACTCTCATTCCCTCTCCGCCCCAGTCGGGAAGAAGCCGGTCACAAGGAGTGATTTTGAGGGTGACCAGGTTCGATTTGCTTCCTTTTCCAACTTTGTGGAAAGCTGGTGTTTCACAAACCCAAAGAATGACAAACTGGCCAGCAACATTCCAAGTCACAAAGGGTGGCTCCTAGTGCTTTCGGCAATGAAGGGATTGAGCCAAAAGCTAATCATGGAGGAGGAGGTCTTGACACACTTGTGCCTGAGAAAGTGTAACCAGGATCACGTTGAGAACCTTCACAGTCAAATACGTGGCTACAATGGCTTCAACGACCACCCGACGTTGCCAGCATATGTCGATGCACTCCGTTGCCTGTCTTGTTCTTCTGCAACATCAGAGCTCTTGGACAAGACAATCAGTGCTGGTGAGCATGGACCACCATCCCATTGTCAACCCATGCACAGCAGACGTTGAATGTGATGCAGAGAATGCTGATCATGCAGACCCCATCGAAACCAACTCCTTCAGTTGTGAGAACAACTTGGTTTCCTCTTCCTTCACAGACTTGGAGATGGAACTGCCACCCGTCGAGTCAGACATTGTTCAGTACATTGCTGGTGCTGTCGTGAGGAAGTTCAAGCAGAAAAACGACTGTCCTCTCTGTGTGGAAAAGTTCACCATCAGTGCAAATGAGGCAACTGGAGAAACTCCCTCACTTGTGTCACTTGTGTCACTCAAAGAGTTTAAACTTGGATGCCTGGTTCGTGTCAGTGAGCCACTGCTGCAGGTTTTCAGATGCTTTGAACTTCACTTCAGAGTAGCTACATCAAAGGGATTGCCAAGAGCCAACCCAAGGCAAACTATTCTGAACAGCTTTGTCAAGTCACAAACAGATGATCTGAATTGTGAGTGTGAATGTTTGGCAAGCCTTATTGCTGCTTATTGCAACATCAGGATTTACCACGAAGTGAAACTGTTCAATCAGCAACTGAAGTCAAAAGTCAGAGGTGCAGAACTGAACAAGGACAAGAAACTTAACATGTGAACATTTACAGACCTCTACTTCAGCTGGATTTAACTGTGAACATAACACACTGCTGTAGCTGATATTGTGATAAGGAACTGAACTTGTGAACAATTATGTAGTTCATCTGTGGATTTTAGATTTGATTGTGTATTACACACCTGTGAACACTCATGGGCCATTAATGCAACAGTGAATATTTTACTACATTTCTGTGGATGACGAGAAACTTAACGTGTGAAGACTAACTGTGTATTATAAACCGCTGTGGCTGACAAGACACTTGAGATGTGAACATTCCTGGAATGAGTGCTGTTGGAGCTGGATTAACTGTGAATTATACACCGCTGTGGCTGATCATTTTGGGAAGATGTCCAGGCATGTCTTTGTCAAGTCATGTGAGTACATTTTAAATCATGAATTTTACATGTGTGAATTCTGTATTATATTACTTTATTGTTGTTTTTTTTTATTCTGAGTTCTTCATTTTTATGTTGTTGTATACGACAGGGAAAAACTCTGAAGTGATGACACTGTAATTTCACAGAAAAAAATTGTGAAACTCAATCATTCTTACTTGTCGTGTACGACTTCTGTCTCATGTGTGTGGCGCATGTTATAATCAAATGTCTAAAGGTACCATCTTTTAAATAATCCTCGCTGTTGACAATGACATTAAACCTGAAAAGATCGACTGATTGCTTGTGTAACAATACTAACATAAATTCAGAAGTAAGCACACACAAAATGATGACTCAACACATAACAAAGAGAAAAACTAATGGTATGAAGTGTAAGACACACACACACATCCTCCCCCTCAGTCCCAGTACACACACTAACTGACTAAGTGACAGGTCAATGTTTCTGAAGCAGTGACTGGGTGAAAATAATAGTGCGACGGCTAATGAAGAGTTTCACTTTTCAAAGAAGTAAGAATTTTTTTTTTGGGTATGACTATGAGTATCATGCAATAGTTTTCTACCCATGCATCGGCAATTCCCCCCCCCCCACCCCTGTCCCTCCCCCCTCTCCCCTCCCCCCTCTCTTCTCTCTCTCTCCTTTTACACACACATACGTAAACAGTCTGTCAGGTTACAAACGTAAACAGAGGCAAGCCATGTGAGAGCAGCGCACTGCGTGTGTGTATCGCTCGCCGCGACAGCGAATCTCAGCATTAACAAGATGGCGGCCAGCCGAGCCAACCAGCACGCGTTTTTCGATCGCGCTAAGAGGGCTTGTCCCTTCTGTTGTTTTAGTGTTCTGTGGTCAAAACTAAGCACTGACTATCCTTTCAAGCCTATATGCATTTAAAATCTTTCCCATAGGCATGATCATATCAGATGAAGTCTACTGATCTCTTGTAAAAACTTCAAAGTCACATCTGAAGGAACATATCTGAAGAGATTTTTTTCAGTACTCTGCTGTGTAGAGCTTATACCTCACATCATGCATGTCCAAGCATTCAATAAGAAGAGGCTTAATCCTGATGTCTCACATTGTGCATGTCCAAAAATTCAATGAGAAGACGTTTAATGCTGAGTGGCTCATCAAACTGTATGCACCGAAGTGCTTCTTCAATTTGTTAAAAGGTATGAGAGAGAGTAAAACATGTGACCTATATGTAACCTGCACACCACTGTCTCTTTCTACATTAGAATGGAGAATCTGCATAAGGTCAGAGCTGAGAGAGCCTCACTCAGCCTGAAGAGGATCTCAGAAAGAAATAAAAAATTGCCAGCTCAACATTCAACAAACTCATGTAATGGAACTCTTTTACTGTATAAAGAATGGCAGAGTTGAATATCAGTCTACATTCACAAACATTTCATTGTCCCTAGTGTAAACTTCATTACATCACTTATTATGAACAACAGAAATTAATAAACAAAGAAGAAAATCAAAGAAGAAAATCATTCAATACATTATTCAATCTTATCTCAAAATTCTTGTGACCACACAAACACATGCTCAAACAATGTTACATAAATGACTTAATTACAATAAAACAAGTCAGAGACTGTAATTAACAGCAACACAACAAAAGAAACAAACATTTTGATCTGGTCAGTTGCAGACCTTCTTTTTCATTCTTTTTCTTGGATGACAGACACTACATACACTGTTTGGCTCAAACTATGCAGATGCAATGTTGCTGCACAGTTAGGTTATTGTGGAGGAGAATGACCCATAACAAAGATATATACATTATCCCTAATGCAAGATTCTCAACATACAAAGCCCCAACATTATCCCTAAAGCAAGATTCTCAACACACAAAGCCCAAACATTATCCCTAATGCAAAATTCTCAACACAGAAAGCCCATCATTATCCCTAATAAGATATTCTCAACACAGAAAGCCCCAACATTATCCCAAATGCAAGATTCTCAGCACAGAAAGCCCAACATTATCCTAATGTAAGATTCTCAACACAGAAAGCACAACATTATCCCAAATGCAAGATTCTCAACACAGAAAGCCCAACATTATCCAAATGCAAGATTCTCAACACAGAAAGCCCAACATTATCCCAATGAAAGATTCTCAACACAGAAAGCCCAACATTATCCCAAATGCAAGATTCTCAACACAGAAAGCCCAACATTATCCCAAATGCAAGATTCTCAACACAGAAAGCCAACATTATCCCTAATGCAAACAAAATCACTTCACTCTGTGAAGAGAAGTCATCAGGCTTGGGTAAACAACTGACCCACGCAATTAAGCTAAAAATAATCAAGGATCCATCTGAATTGATAACTCTTTTCATTTGAAAAAAAAGACATGCTGACCTCCTGTGAGAAACGACAGTTCAAGGTGCACCACCCCAGCTGCATGACTCCCTTGGATCCAGCATCACCTCATACACCCACTTGCCTGCACAAGCAATTGTACCAATAAAATTACATTATTTCACATTTTTAATTCCAAAATGAAAATACACTCCTGTATACAGATTATTTTCCTTTTCTATAAAATTTTGCCAGAAAAGACGCCTTTGCTTGTGTAGGTTCTTTTATCCCTATTCTGTTAAATGAAATGATCCTTTCTTTTTTCAAAGCGACTATCCTGGAGAAAAGAATATTTCTTGAACATATTCAATGCTTCCTGTTTCTAATATAGAACTTTAAAAAAAAAAAAAACACCTTGACCTGGCTGTTTACTGACAGGAATGAACTTATACTGTCCATATCTGCAGAAATGTATGACATGAAAATGGGCACACCCCTACCTCCACCCCCATCAGACGTGAACATCAACAAAAATACACATTCTCAGATCCCAACTTCCGCACATAAAGCATATATTGTACGCATTATATGTATCTTTGCTCTTTGGACCACCTGCAGAACAAAAGTATGTCTAAGCATTGCAAGTACCACTGGTTTTTTGGACCATGTATGGTCACCCAGACCTGTGTGTGTGCAAGTGTGTGTGTGAGTATATGTATGTGTGTATGTGTGTGTACACTTGCGAGCAAATCTACTTTGATATGCTTTGTGTAAATGCATGACAAGTTCAATTTTGGTTTACATGTTCGTAGGATGATTTTTTTCCATCAAAAGATTTCTTATATTATACCCTGATGACATATGAACATGCAAAATTCACACACATGCATGCACAAAATCATGGAAAGGTGACATCTTGAAATCTCAAATGATATAAAACAGAACACTTTCATGCAAACTCAGCAGCTCTCAAAAATATTCAGTACACTAATAACCTGGGTTCGCTTGGACAGTTTTGATGTGGGGCAGGATGGGGGTATAGTTTGGAATACCCTACAAAAGTCACTTATATCTATTCCAACCATAACACTGGCTGCATGGCATCAGGCATCCCAACACCAAAGCTGTATCGAGGCGGCGCTTCACAATAACAGAGCACTCCAAACAATCATTCCCTCCCTCAACTAGACAGAAAAATCAGTACAATAACATATGTGAAAGGTGACCAATTTATTTACTGCATACCTTTATAAACACAGGAGTTGGCCTTCATAGTACTGAAGTTGGAGTGACTGGCAGCCTGAATAAATCCATCAATATATAAAGACACACAACATTCATTAACATAAATTGTTATGCAAATTGACCAAATAAAGAATTCTTGCACAAACAATTGTCACTTTCAAATAATCTTTAACAAACTGATCATCAACATGTTCAAGAAACACTAACAATCTCCCATTTTCAAAGGAAGAAATTTCACACCAGAAGTATCTCTTGAAATAACAGGACAAGTTGCTGCCCCTAAAAAGTAAAATGTAGTTATGGTACTCTATCCTTGGGAGTATCTAGCATCCAAATTGACAACAGATCAAGTACATATACATACACAAGAAAACACACACACACACACAAACACACCTCATCATCAAAGACTATTTATTGTCAGATCAACATACATGTTACACACACACACACGCACGCACGCACGCACACACGCACGCACGCACACACAGAGTGAAACAAACACAAGGAACATATCATGCCATACGTATTGATGCAAAATACTGCACATGTGCATTTATCATTCATTCACACACATACACAATTCAACAGATCCTGTAACCATTATTGAGACTTGGAGGATAACAACTTATTAAACGTTAACATTCAACAGATTCACAGCACTCTCCTCAGTCACCTTTATTTTCTCTTTCTCTGTCCTCAATTTTCCCACCCGACCATCAAAAAACACCTACCCTAACTCTTTTCTCCTATTTTTTCTTTTTCTTTTTAACACACGGGACTGTATTTACTATACTACATTCACCAAGAAACTGTTTCAAAAACAAATACAGACACTGAGACAGACAAATAAAAAAAAAAAGAACCAGACTGAATGACCTAAAAACCAGCTGACTGAGAGACGGATCAGCTGACTGACTGATAAAGCAAGCGTCAGGCTCAGAATAACAAAACAAAATAAAACAAAACCTACCCCTAGTCTGTCTGACTCCATAATGAGTGTGCCAATGTTGGAGAGAATGTCCAGGATGACCTCTGGTGGTCCTATCCTCCCGTTGTTTGCAGGAACCAGGGGATGGGGGGTAACAGAACCTCTGCCTTCTGTCACAATCTCTTCCATTTTACTGTCTAGGTATGATGCCAGGTTGTGAAGACCAAGATTTTTCCTGTCACATGCAAATTCCATGTAAGATTGTGATTCTGCCAAGTTTAATGAATAAGGATATTCACTGTTCAAGAACATGTTTTAGTTTCTTCTTTGGGATGAGACTGAAAATTCACCAGAAAAAAACAAAATGAAATCATTTCATACAAATATGTTTATTCATTCAATGTAAACTGAAAAAAAAATTCAAAAGCATAAGAATATACATTCAACCTTCTCTCTCTCTCTCTCTCTCTCTCTCTCTCTCTCTCTCTCTCTCTCTCTCTCTCTTCTCTCTCTCTCTTTTTTTTTTTCCTTTGGAAGTGGGGGGTGGGGCAGGTAGTTGTCAACACTTCAACACTTGACAATGAAGAACCACATAACCTGGAAGTCAGAGTATTTTTGAAATGCAATACATGAAGAAAATGAGGATGACAACAGATGATATTACGAGGTCAGTAAGCCTACAATCTGAATCTGAGACCACATCTGTCCAGGTTCCATTCCACATTCTGCTATAACAAACCTAGATTTCACCAGGTTCACGTATGTTGGTCTGTCCAGAATCACAACAGTGTAGAAATAAAAATAGGGAGTGTCTGGAGTTTATATTCTTTGTCTCTCTATCTCACTCAGTTTTCACATACACACTTTGACAAATGACTGATTAGGAACTTGGACCAAAACAATACATCAAAACAAAAACAAAAAATCGGCAAATACTCAATTCCACAAATCATACATCTTCACACATTTAAAATCAGAGTGCATGAAAAGTATTAAAAAAAAACATAATGTTTAGCAAATTCTCTGGCTATCAAAAGAAGATACACATTCAGTTATAACATAAAAATCTTCAAACAATAAAATGTCAAGAGCCACACACACACAGATATATATCTATGCTCTTTAAAACATTAACAATAGCACATCATCAGAATTATTCAATTCAGGTACACCTTCAAACATTAACAATAGCATGCATCCAAAATTATTCAAATAAGCCTTCAAACATCAAAAATGGCGCACACATAGACTTACTTATGTGCCCAGACTGTCATGGTCATACACAAACATTATTAAACAAGTATCCACAATGGCTGCTGCTAAAATGCCAACCATTCATTTGCGCACTATTCTTGCAAACAAAACACACAAATTTACCTCACCATAATGAAGAACTTCATTGAAGCTTCTTCATTCAACAAAGAGCAAAACAGCAGGATACCACTGTCACTCCTGCCTGGAGAGGAGCCATATTGTCACCTAGCAGAGGTGCTTCATTCTCAATCTCAGGTGCCAGCCCAAGAACCTGGCGTCTGCTGAGGTTGAGCATCCAAATGCGAGGCAGGGTGAAAGGGGCCATGGCCCCACATTTGGGGTGGCAGGGAACCTATTCAGCTGCTGTGCCAGTAGCTGGGAAAGAGCCCAAATGTCACAGGTAAAAACAGTTGGAACCCCACCTGCCAAGTGGTTCATAGTTGGTCAGGTGGTCAGGCCAGTCAAGGGCCAAGTAGTAAGGGAGGCTGATATGCTAGGCCCATACCCAGCATTGAAAGGGAGGGCTCATAAACTGACCCTGGCTACAGCACCAGAAAGGGCAGGCAGGGGAAGCAAATGCCTTGTTCAGAGTCCACTTCTGTGCAGAGAATCATGTGGATCTGATAAGGGAATCCACCACAATGTTCAGCTTCTCGGAATGTTTGGCCGTCAGGGAGGTGAAGTGATCCCTGCATCACAAGAGTCATTTCACCCTTCTGGGCAACAAGGATGAGAGATCACAATCTCCTCCCAAGCCCCTGACTCCCTGCTTAATGATGTAACAAGTTACAGTCGTGATGTTTGTGTTCACGAGGACATGTCTCCCCCAAGCCAAAGCAGGAATTCCTGAAGCACCAGGCAAACCACATCCAGCTTGAAGTGATGGCTATGTCAAGAGGATTGGACAAGAGGCCAAAAACCAGCTACTAACGGTGAGCCCATATGAGTGCTCCTGCAGGTAGCTGGTGGATAGGGTGAGGGAATCAAAGGGTTGTTTTTTCAGTTGGTGGATAGGGTGCAGGAGTCAAAGGGTTAAACTGTGAAAAGAGTAACCATTAACCGATCAAAGCAGAATTTCTACCTCTTGATAATGTCTTAGAGACTGATGAAGACATAAAGCATGTGGTTGTGCCAAAATTCATTTGGAAGGTGAAAATTTCCTTAATGTTTTTAATGACAAGATCAGGAAACAATGTTCATGCTATGACACTCACTCAGGCATTCGCCCTGGGGCTGAGGCACCACTGGATTCATCGCAACTTTCGGTCTCATCAACAAACACATGCTGGAATAGACTGGAAAGGTCGGCATCTGAAACATAATATATTTTCAGGCAATTCAAGGTAATTTTTCCATCACACAAATTAAAATTAAAATTGATATTCACAATTTTCTTCTGCTCAACAAAACATCACAGAAGTATTGAAGCTGGGGGGGGGTGTTTTTTTTTTTTGTAAGTTTTGTAATTTGTTCTTTGTCTTTTGCATATGCTTAACAAAGACCAGTTTGCCTAAAATTTTCACCCATTTTGTTCTGGTAGTCAAATCATGTGTTTGTGTTCTTACACACTTAAACACTGGCAGTCACCTTGGTTCAAAATTTAAAAAGTAAGACAGTAATCAAGAGTAAATTAAGAAATCAAATTAATACCAAATAAATCAAAACAGTAAAATGTAACAAAGGAAAAAAAACTTGCACTGTTAGGCTCAACTCTACCAAGAGTAAACATATGCTCTTATCATGATTGGCTGACAAGTGACATGTTCTACTACACTTTGAAGTTTGAAGATAGAATTAAATCTAGAGTTAGAACATAGATTAGATATCAACAGTTACTCACACAGACTGACAACTCAGCAAACTTCTGACCAATGGATATGTTTGTCTCAGCATCTATGCCTTCTTGTTTGTCAGATTAATGTTTTTATACCTTGAAATAATGTTTCACTTTAATTTCTTTACGTACTTCAAAATAAAATTGAGCCAACTAAATGATTGTTGTTTTATAATTACATTTATGTAACAATGTAACAAAAGTATGCCTGTATCTGTGTACTACTGACCAAGATAGAACTTTTTTCCCAGGTGTTTTTTCCTTTCCTGTTTGAATCTTGGGCTAAAATATTTTAACTAGTAAATGTCTCCATTCAGAATAATCGAGTTGATTTCTTATTATTTTGTTTTTCTAATAAAGAACTTTGCCCAAAAACTGAACAGGAGCCAGTTAAATGATTAAAACAACATTATTTTAATTTTGTTAGTCTGTATGCTCACTAACCCCATGTCATGGCATACTAAAAGGATCACACACTATATAACAGAATGCAAAAAAGATAGGTGCCAGTCCTCCTATTCATGTGTACAGTTTGGTTACGTTTAGGATTTAAAAACCTTAACTTGTCCCTGTTAACCTAACCCTATTCCCAACCCTTATCTTTGACTTCAATCTATTTGGAAAGCAAAAAGAATAGAGGATTATGGCACAGACGTTTACAAGTATAAAACTGGAAACTTGGTGAACTTCTGGTTTATTACAGTCTCGGAAACAATGCCTTCTTGTTTTACTGAATTAACACCTGTACACTTAAATGCAATGCTGATACCAAATGAAAATTATTGCTTGGTAAATAATATTGTACTCGAGTGGCAAAAGCTCCTATTTGTATCGACTAAAATGTAAAAGATTGCCGTTTTCTTTGATCTCTTTCATTTTCTGCTTTAATGTTGGGCATTTTTTTAAATTTAACATTAACTTTTCATTCAGAATAATTTGCAAACTATTTGCTTATCACCGTCTGTATTTCTAGTAACATAAATCTGCCACAAAACTGAGCTGAAACTAGTTATATGACACAACAACATTATTTAGCTGTGTATGTTCACAATCCCATGGCTTAGAGAGTTGATGATATAAGCTCATTTCGATAGTAAGAATACAAGATCCTACATGTTCAACTCAAGTTACAAAATGCACTGGCACTATAACTGTAATTGTGTAGACCTTCAGTCACAAATTGCCTTGTAAAAGAATACTAATGAAAAAGAAAACATAACAACTACATAACAATAATAGTAATAAAAATATAATCTTATAATAACATGAACAACAATAAAATAATAATAATATTAATAATTACAATAAGGTTTTCTGGTTCTTTTCTTAATAATAATGGCAAAATGGTAAGTACATTATCATTATGATTATCATGAAGGCTTCTCAGTTCTTTTTCTTTTTTTTTTTTTGGAGGGGGGGGAGGATATGTGTGTGTGTGTGTGTGTGTGTGTGTGTGTGTGCGTGTGTGTGTGTGTGGTGTGCGTGTGCGTGTGTGTGTGTGTGTGAGTGAGTGAGTGTGCGGTGTGTGTATACGTAAATAATTAAACTTAAAAAGAAAATGTTTGTAAGTCAAAATTAATATTGTGCACACACATTTTCCATACAATAAGGATCTGATTTCAAATCACGTTGAAAAAACAACAAATAACCAAGAAATTAATATAACATAATCCATACTTCCGAGTAATAAATGAATCTAACAAGTAACATCAACACAGCTTAGTTCCATGTCACTAAATTTCTGTCATATCAGTTAAAATCTATCTTCTTTTCAGATGAACTTTAAAGTTACTTACCTCACAAGATATCTAATACTGACTTATCATATCACTACTGAAGTAAGTGCTGAACAATCAAGTAAGCAGTATATTGGACCACATGAAGATGTGCTGGCTTCAATTAACCCTTTGACTCTCATACCCTGTCTACCAGCATCTTGCACTGTCAACCAAACTAGCAAATCAAAAACTTAACCCTTTGACTCTCTCACGCTATCCCCAGCTTCCTGCAGGAAGCTGGTGGATCGGATGAGGAAGTCAAAAGGTTAAGTTTTGCAGATGGTGGATAGGGCGTGTGAGTCAAACGATTAAGAAAACTGTTGGTATGGTCAAGATCCAACAGCTTTACCAAAATGAATCAATATACTTGGGAACTGTTGAGAGAGGGAGAAGGAGGGAAAACAGAAAACAACAATGTGAAATAAAAAAAAAATCAACAAAGATGGAAGAAACTTGTGGACAGATTTTTAGTGCAGCACCCAATAACCCTTCAAATTAAGGGGAAAAGATGTGCTAAGGTCCAGCATCTTATGAAGGCCATAGTCATCTTGGGTACATTATTGTAAAAACATCTCTTGATAGTGATGGTTAGTTTTCCTTGGCATGTTCAGCCACTCCAAAGTTATGGTGCTTTTCACTCAAAAAATACACACACATAATCAGAGTTTTCTGTCATGTAATCTATTCTAAAGCAAAAGATTTCTTAAATTTTTGATTTTTCAAAAAATACAACTTTCCTCACAACCAATCTGTCAAACAACTTTTTATACCATTTAAAAGTGGGTCCCCCCCCCCCCCTTTTTTTTTTTTTTTTTTTTTTTTTTTTTGCTGATCGTAATTACAGTATCAGTAAAATCAGATTTTTTTTAAACATACCTAGAAATTTGGCAATGTCTAGTGATAGGTCCTAGTTCACTATGGTTATTCATGACATATATTTTGCCTAAGGCTAAGCTGATGACGACCAGTTATGAGCTTAATGCCTTAAGCATTGATTTAGACTAGAGGCACTGAACAGGAGGTATATGGTTAAAATCTCTTGTCTGTGTCTTTTGATTCGGCAAAGATAGATCTACTTGATACAAATCAAAACTGATTAAAATAAATTAAAACATAGCTACAGCCAAATTACCATATAAGGTTCCTAGCCTATTATCAATCACCATCCTTAGACAAAATTATTGTCAATACGAACTTGTCGTCTTGTGTCTTCTGCTACTTTGAAGGGAGGGAAGATGTAAACCAACCTCGGTGATCTGTGAGCCCCTGGCCATAACCTCTTGACCGCGGTCTGCTCTGAGCAAATTCCTTCTTCTCAGCCATACTGACAATGGCTACGTTATCTCTCAGGCATTTGTACCAATTTTCGGTAGACTGTTTACTCGTTTAGGTTGCTTGTTGACGAAAGTCGCCATGAAATAGCCCGCACACAATGACATCCTTCAACACACACATACACACACACACATACACACATCGAAAGAAAATATTTCAGATTTTTTTTCTATCAATTAAAATAAAAATGATTTTGATATGACAATTACTTTTATAATCATTGCCCTGTAACCATTTTTAAGAGGCCGTCATGACTCCGTCTACCCTACCCCCTACACTCCACCCCCTTGAGACTATAAATGAAGTAACTACGTACACAGGGGCTGAGCTATTTATATGCACGATAGATACAGTTAACATACAGTGTTAACATCGCAAAGACCAGGAGCTTTCCAGGAGCCGACATTGGAAGCGATCATGAGCTTGTAATGATGACCTTCAAACTCCGCCTCCAGAGGATGAAGAAACAGGGCAACATAAGAATTAAGTTCAATCTTGAGAAGCTTAAAGACCCCAACATAGTTGAAAACTTCCAAGCAACGATAGGAGGGAAGTTTGCTCCTCTCCTCGTCCTTGACAATGGGGACACCAAGTAGACACTGATCAACAACTTCAACACTGCCGTGACCGAAGCAGCCAACGACATCCTTGGAAAACACCGACCAACAAAGATGCCCTGGGTCACGGAAGAAGTACTAAAGCTGAGCGACAAACGCAGAGAACTAAAGCAAAAGAAGAGTACGGATGAAGGAGCTAAAGTATACAGAAAAGCCAACCAACAAGTTAAAGAAGGCATGAGGAAAGCAAAGGAAACATGGATTGAAGAACAATGCCAAGATATCGAAGCAAACCTGCAGAAAAATAACAGCAAGAAAGCCTACCAGCTTGTGAAAGGACTAACAAGCTCAAAACAAGGCAGAACCACTACCATACAGAACAAAGCAGGAAATGTCTCACAGAAGATCAAGAGATTCTGCAGAGGTGGACAGAGTACTGCTCCGAATTATACACGCACACAACAACAGGATATCCCAAGGTGCTAGACGTTCCTCCACCAACCAACAACGACAGCTACCCCATCGTGCGAGAAGAAGTTGAAGCTGCAGTAAAATCATTGAAGAAAGGCAAGTCGGCAGGAGTGAACGACATTCCCTCAGAACTGGTCCAGGCAGGAGGAGAGGCCATGACAGATATTTTACTCATCATCTGCAATAAGATCTGGTGGACAGGTGAGTGGCCAACACCTTGGACCCAGTCCCTGATCATCACTCTCCCGAAGAAAGGCAACCTACAACTGTGCCAAAACTACCGTACCATCAGCCTGATCAGCCATCCAAGTAAGGTCATGCTAAAAATCCTTCTGAGTAGACTGAAGCCATAAGCTGAGGAGATAATAAAAGAAGAGCAGGCAGGTTTCAGACCAGGAAGAAGTACCACAGAGCAAATCTTCAACCTCAGATTGCTCTGTTAGAAATACCTGCAACACCAGCAAGGCCTTTACCACGTCTTCGTGGACTTCAAGAAGGCATTCGACAGAGTTTGGCACGCAGCCCTGTGGGCAACCATGAGGCTGTACAACATCAATGCCAACTTGATCAGAACCATAGAATGCCTCTACGAAAAGGCGACCAGTGCAGTCTACCATGACAACAACATAAGAGAATGGTTCCGAACTACAGTTGGAGTACGCCAAGGATTCCTGCTCTCCCCCACTCTCTTTAACATCTTCTTAGAGAGAATAATGGCTGACGCACTTGAAGACCACGAGGGAACAGTCAGCATCGGAGGTAGAACAATCACAAACTTGCGTTTTGCCGACGACATTGACGGACTAGCTGGGCAAGAGCAAGAGCTAGTCAGCTTGATAAAACATCTTGATGAGGCCTCCACAGCATATGGCATGCAGATCAGTGCAGAGAAAACCCAGTTGATGACAAATAATACCAATGGCATCAGCACTGACATTACCATAGACAACAAGAAACTTCAGACCGTCCATAGATTTAAATATCTGGGAGCTATAGTATCAGATGAAGGATCAAAGCCCGAAGTACTTTCCAGGATTGCCCAGACCACAGCTGCAATGACCAAGCTAAAAGTCATCTGGAACGACAAGAATATCGCAATCGGCTCCAAGATCAGACTGATGCGTTCCCTGGTCATGTCAATATTTTTGTATGCATGCGAAACATGGACCATAATAGCAGACATTGAAAGAAGGATACAGGCAATGGAGATGAGATGCTTCCGCAAACTCCTTGGTATCTCATACAAAGATCATATAACCAATAAGGAAGTGAAAACCAGAATCGAAAACGCCATCGGGCCGTATGAAGACCTCCTGACCTCAGTGAAAAGACGCAAACTGAGGTGGTACGGGCACGTCACACGATCATCTGGACTGGCCAAGACCGTCTTGCATGGAACAGTTCAGGGAGGGAGACGAAGAGGCAGACAGAGAAAAAGATGGGAAGACAATATCAGAGAGTGGACTGGCCTTGAATGGAATATCATTCTGCGGAAAGCTGAGGACCGTGAGGAGTGGAGGAAGTTGGTTGCAAAATCTTCAGTGGTGCCCCAACGGTCAACCAGACTACGGGACTGATGATGATGAGATACAGTTGCCAAGCTATTTGTATAAACGATATGTTCAGTTTAGATTTTTTTTAAATGATGTTCTTATCCATCACTTGGTATCTATGGTATCAGTACACATAGAATTTATTCTGACGCTATCTCGAGAAACTGAAAATTAAAATGGTGTCGCAGCTGTCGGATGTACTAATAGCACGCAGTGTCATGTGATGAAACGTTCCAAATTAACCGTTGGGAAATGTGGGAAATGGGCATATGCCATAAACTTGCGCAGATTCTACTCGACTTCCGGGTTCTATAATGTTAGTTTTTTTTTTTGTGGCTGATGAAAAGCTTGCACGGTTCTACTTGACACATGGGTTATGTATGCTGGGGTTTAATTGTATTCAATTGTTTGTTTCTTTTAACAATACAGCTTTTTTTTTTTTTTTTTTTTTTTTTTTTTACATAGCAGTGCCACTTTGGTGTGTGTGTGTGTGTGTTGTGAGAAAGAGAGAGTGGTGTGTGTGTGTGTGTGTGCGCGCGCGCTCGTCTATTTGCAGATGTCCCTGCCCTGTATCGCAGCATGGGTGCTGTGTAGGTCAGGATACTGTGGCAAGCTGTTCATACAGGATATCTTGGGAGGTGACCATCCTGCATGCAGCCGACGTGACCAAGCCAGTACAGCAATTGCTGTGTGGAATAGGCATACATGTATACTTGGCATGCATGCCTGGTCCAGAACGTCCTTGTTCAGCACACAGTCCATAATGATATTGCGAGTAGTAATGACAACAACAACAATAGTAATAATGACGACAACAATGATAATGATGATAATAATTTTGTAATAATAATTCACTTATGATGATAAGATTCCATTTACATATCACAAATAGTCCATGTCAGAGAATACTCCTTGCACTTTACAACAGCCAAAAAAATACAAAGGGGGGAAGTGGTGGTGACATCACAATACATCAATACATTCCAAACACAGTCTATTCATACATCAGTACATCAATACAATATAAACGTAGTTTCTCAAAATCAACAACAAATTTTTTTCTTCTTTTATCATTGTGAGGTTTGTAGATGCAAATACATAAATACACACACAAAAACATGCGTACGCATACACATATACACACACGCACAAACACATATATACACATACGTACATAAGTTAAAAACAGAAGATTTCCTTCCGCAAATTGTTAGAGACTGTGGAGGTATGGTTAAGATAGAAGCTACTTGAGACCTGAAAGTTTTGGAAGGTTTGTAAGACGACAGGAGGAGTTCCAATATATCTCTAGCGTGATATTCAACGTTAGGGACTGAAAGCAAAGTGTGGCAATTCTGTACTTAATTCTTGTTTTGACAGGATCTAGGATCCGCTTTAACACTGCTACGGCAGGTAGAAGTTATTGAGACAGTACTCTTGGCTCATGTGGGCTATCCAGTTCTCGCTGCTATAGAGAAAGGTACGTGGGGTCTGTATGCGTTAATCTTGGTGGCTGTGGTGAGTTTTTGTTTTCTTACACTCTCGTTGACATTTTGGCCCTGGCACTGGTGGCTTTCCCTATCCGCCCATTAAGCTCTGGATCAGAAGACAGGTTGCCAGAGACTGTCAATCTTAACCCTTTGATTCCTGCACACCATCCACCAACTGCAAAAATTGAACCCTTTGATTCCCTCCCCCTGTCCACCAGTTTCATGCAGGAAGCTGTGGATAGGGTGAGGGAATCAAAGGGTTCAGTTTTTGCTTTGCTACCATGGTTGGCAATGCAAGATGCTGATGGACAGGGTGCGGGAGTTTAAGGGTTAAGCAGGTGAATTCATCTACCACTTACAGTGTGTTACTGCCGATGCTGATATTGCGATCTTCGTTGATGTTCTGGTCCATGATGTCTGTGTTCTTCAGACTGGTGATAAGGCCAGACTCTTGGTAAGCATGTGCCAGGAAACTAACTAGTCTCTGGTCGTTAGACAGGGATAGGAAACATTCATCCGGGAAAAAAACAACAACGGGAACGCTATAAACATACAGTTATTGAGTATTTATCCTTTATCCCGAGTCAACACACACAGTCAGAACAAAATTGAGGCAACTGAAATATAGTTTCTAAGAAGAATGTTGAGAGTTCCATGGACAGCAAAGAAAACAAACGAGACAGTCTTGAAAATGGGAACGTTATAAATATACAGTTATTGAGTATCTATCCTTTATCCCGAGTCAACACACAAAGTCAGAACAAAATTGAGGCAACTGAAATGTAGTTTCTAAGAAGAATGCTGAGAATTCAATGGACAGCAAATAAAAAAAAAATGAAACAGTCTTGAAGGAGGCAGACACATGAAGATCACTAATAAAGAAGATTAGGAAAAGACAAGCAACATTTATAGGCCATTTAATGAGGAAAGGGGAATTAGAGCACTTGGTCACAACAGGAAAGCTGGAGGGAAAGAGAACACCAGGTAGACCCAGGGAGAGAAAGTATCGGACGGATTTGCAGGGTAGCTGAGGACAGAGAGGGTGGGAGATGTACTTGCAATGACAAGGAATAGATTCGTATGGAGGGCCATGATCGCCAACTCCATGCGGCAGGGCACATAATGATCTTGAGGAACCAAACTCATACCGACCAATGGCCGTACGAGAGTGGCTGAGAGGGGCGTGACCGTCGTGCTCATACTGGCGGTACCTCCCTTGCCCACCTCACCTGCTTTTCTTTGTGTTTCACAAAGCCCAGTAAAACTTAGAACTAAAACCGCTCTGTGTAAGCTGTTGCACTGTATAACAGAAATTCTAATTCTATACTGTTCACTTCAGAAGCTGTCAGTTGTACTAGTGAACCACAGTCGCCTATCCAGTTAACGCGACACTGTAAGCATGAGATGCTCGTAGACGTTTTAATACTTTTATTAGTTTTAAGTACAATTGTAAATGTTTCCTTGTCATTTTCTATAGCTGTTTCCGGCAACAAGTACGCCAAACCATTAAGCGGTGCACTTGACCTTACGAAGATCTGCTGACTTCGGTTAATAAGGGAAGAAAACTAAATCTGCGTTAGTCTAGCCGTTTAAGAAAAGGATCAAGCGGTCTTGCTAAACCAGCCTTCAGAGAACTATTGAGGAGACAGAGGAGAAGACAGAAAAATACGATAGGCTGACATTGCAGACTGGACGGAGAAATTGTTTGCAGAGACCCAGGCTTTGGCACACAACCAACAGAGCTGGAGAAACCTTGTAAACAGTGCTTCAGTGCGCCACCCCAGTGACCCTTCTGGAGTTGGGGGGGGGGGGGAGACTAAGAACTAGAAGAAGAAAAAGAAAATGTCACTTTACATTTTTATACATGTATATCACATCCTAGTGTTGTAAGATAAAATAACTTGCCCATTCTCATTAACGGAATCCGCACTTTTCATTATTCGCATGTTCAGTACAAATTACATATCATTCTTGTATAATTCTGTTTTGCAAATTCATATGGACTCACTGCGCATTACACATAATCAGACTTTTTAGTAAAGCATGGAGAACTCAAGCTGTTATGCGCGCTTATCACGCTCCACTATGTTGTTCCACAGTATGTATCTTTAGTGGGCGTACATGGTGAATATTTTTCTTGTTTTCATAGGCAACCAGAAACCGACATAAACTACACGACATTAACGTGCACATTTGATCTTCTACTCACATATTGACTTGAAGGATCGGAAAAAAAATTACAAGACATTAACGTGCACATTTGTTCTTCTACCCACGTATTGACTTGAAGGATCAGAAACAAAATTACAAGACATTAACGTGCACATTTGTTCTTCTACTCACATATTGACTTGAAGGATCAGAAAAAAAATTACAAGACATTAACGTGCACATTTGTTCTTCTACCCACATATTGACTTGAAGGATCGGAAAAAAAATTACAAGACATTAACGTGCACATTTGTTCTTCTACCCACATATTGACTTGAAGGATCAGGAAAAAAATTACAAGACATTAACGTGCACATTTGTTCTTCTGCCCACATATTGGCTTGAAAGATCGGGGGGGGGGGAGGGGGGGAATTACAAGACATTAACGTGTACATTTGATCTTCTGCCCACATACTGACTTGAAAGATCGGGGGAAAAAAGCTTCTCTCTTTGCCCACCAGGCGGAGGCATCCAGGCAGATCAAAACCTAAGACCTTCCGAATAGAGGTCTGACGTTTACCCCTCTACACAGCTGTGCCCATCAGTTGTTGGGCTGAGTGCATATACTGCGTGTACTGTCTCAATCACTGTCTGTTTATCAGTGTTAACAGAATGCAGTGGTTGCAAAGGGAAGGAGGCGACCCATGTCAAGCGAGCAAACAAGGAAGTAAAACAACAAACAAAACAAAATATATGAATGTCAACATTGCAGCCGACACTCAGTTACAGTGACATTGATAACAAGTACTGCCTGTTGAACTATTAAAGAGTAATAAGACCTCTCCGATCTTCACGGCCAACATAGGTACAAACCTATTAGGCCTACTGCCTGAATCTCATATGTGCGTGTATACGCAAAACATTAAATACGCACAGTAAAGTTCCTATAAGTCATGTCAGTGTTCTGTGATTTATAGAAACATGAAAATACCCAATCTGCACACCCACCAGAGTATACAGATTTTATTACAACATAACACTTACAGAGTATGGGTAAAAAATATTAGACATACGTGCATATAAGAAAACATTACCTTTTATAACAAAAAATTAAAAAAGGACAGAACAACAAAACAATATAACAAAGAAAACAACGTCAAAACAAGCAAGGAATCGACCAAATGACGCTGAATGTCTAGTCCTTCGGAAGAAATGAATAACGAGTCGGACCTGAATGCTTCTAGCCCGCGCACGCTAAAGATCCCACTGCAGTTGAAAATCGTGAAGAGCAGAGCATACGCCCGGCTGCCCTGGTTAAAACATTGGCAAGATAGATTAATTTCCCAGATCCCTGCCCCTTAAAGATCAATTAGCCTTCTTGCCTTTCTGATGTCTTAGTTTTAAAAAGAACTGCATGGCGCTGCATGCAGCGACCCGCTCTCAAAGGGAAAGCAGCCCGAGTTTCACACGGTAGAGCCACTGTGACGAAAGAAAAATTAATTCGAATATGAATATGAATATGAACATGAAAATATAATACGAAAAAGACTTTTCATCTGCATATTCGGATGGCGCTGCACTGTGACAAAAGAAATGAATATGAATATGAATACGAATATAAATATGAATATTTAAAAAAACAGTTTTTCATCAGCATCAAAAAAACAGTTCACAAACCTGTTGAAGCTTGACTGGTCTTTCTTTATTTGCTCTTAGACGTGTTCATTTTGGTGTTACAGTTATAGTAGTACCACTACAATCTTCTACTACAATAACTAAAAACAAAACTGATGGCTTTTTTTGTTTTTTGTTTTTGTTTTTGATAATACTAATCACATTTTTACATTAAGTCTTTCTCCATAGCAAAACAGCAGAAATAGTCACTACCCAAAACTATATATTCTCGTGTTTCTGTCAGCAAATTCAACACTTGGAATTCTCGTATAGTTATTGGATAATTGTAATGAATTTTGGTGAAAGCCAAGGTGGTGCATGAGTTTCCAGATAACTTGCCTGTCTACGCTGTCAAATGCTTTCCCATCTGTTTTTGGCCCAACAATATGAAACTTCCTCTCTGTGCCTTTAAGACAAAGCAAATGACTGCCTATTTTCAAAAACAAAACAAAGAAAAACAAAACAAAACAAATAAACAAACAAATGCTTCCAAAGTTATCTCTTTCTCATCTCTTTTTGGCCCAACAATTTGAAACTTCCTCTCTGTGCCTTTAAGACAAAGCAAACAACTGCCTATTTTCGAAAACAAAACAAACAAAAATAAAAAAAACATAAAACAAAACAATGCAAAACAAACAAACAGATGCTTCCAATGTTATCTCTTTCAAAAACGTTAACAAAAAGCTGAGATTTGTATTTATGACTTCACTACGTCGGATCATGCTGCAACTGTTCTCTCCTCTCTCTCTCTCTCTCTCTCTCTCTCTCTCTCTCTCTCTCTCTCTCTCTCTCTCTCTCTGTATGTGTGTGTTGTGTGTGTACCTGTGTCTGTGTCTGTGTGAAAGACTTTTATTCACTGGCATTTATTTAAGAATATATCCCCCCCCTTTCCCCCTTTCTATGACGTAATCATTGTGACTAATGTATCTGGTGCCTATTATTGATGTCATCTTATTATCTGCTGTTATCATTCATGAACTAAATATGTTTACTGTATTGAACTCTATACATGTTTTTGTCATATGCTTACTGTATTGAACTCTATACATGTTTTTGTCATATGCTTACTGTATTGAACTCTATACATGTTTTTGTTTTCTTTGGCTTATTGTTATCACAGTGTGAAATTCAATAATGACTGATTAATATGTAAAGTGCAAGCAGCATGACCATTTTGACATGTATTGTCTGCACTATACAAATAAAATTATCATCGTTATCACTACTTCTCTTCGTATCTTTTACCATCAATCCATTCTGTGTTGATCTCAATCCCTGCCTATTGAGATGCATGTGTTTTTTGTCCAAGAAAAGAAAACGAAAAGCATTCTTACCAACAAATGCCTATCAGTTATTACCAGGAAGAAAGTTCTTTGATGTTACTATCGCAAGAAGGAGTTTTGCTGTGTATCTAAGGAGTTGAGGATGTTTATGAAGGATAGAAATTGGGGCTGATTATGAAGGATTGTTTCTCTGCTTGGAAATCACGCACACAACAAAGAATGGGAGAGAGACGAGCAGGAAAATGCACTAACCACACTAGACAAGGATTCTCAAAGGTAGTCCACACATGGAATGATAAATACAGTACATTTATTTAATTGATCAACTTCAACGTAAGACATAAGTCACCGTTCTTGCTGGCCTAAGTCCTGCTGGCCCTAAATCCTAAAATGCACAACGAATCTTCACCAGATTACATGTTACAAGCATACTGAACATTTCCTTCTGTCCAACTCTATTCTTTCTGTTTCCTGGAAAATAAAACATGCTTCTAACTTCTAGCCCTAACCTTAACACCTAACAAGAGTATGAATTAAAACGTGGGTCACATACCTGTGAGGTAGCTTGGAAGCTGGTTCCCCAAAAGAGCGCCCAGAGGCTGACTGACTATTCCTTTTATAGAAGGGGATTCAGGTCAGGACGCTTTCTTTCCCTGACCATCAATGTGTCAGTGGTCATAGCTGTCCGCGTCCCTCAAGCCTGACTTGAAAAATAGCGTGACTCGACTCTTTATTTTTAGAAGGGGGAATCAGGTAAGGACGCTTTCCCTTCCTGACCATAAATGTGTCAGCTGTCATTAGCTGTCCACATCCATAAAGCCTGACTTGAAAAATGGAGTGACTGGACTTTTAATCGTGGCATGGTGGCTATAGCTTATGTTACCCTCGGTCATTTAATATGCCGTTATCAGAAGTCAAATTTGGACCATGACTTTTACTGCCATGCGTCACCCCTTAGAAACTGCCCAACTTCCCCAAAGTGGAGAATAATGGACAACTGGCAGTTGGCGTTATTTTCCTTTGCTACTGGCTTCTGGTCAGTGGTGTGGTCACTTCACAGGTCTATGGTACTGATCCATCAATTCTGTCTCAATGCATCTGTCGCCCTAAGGAATTCCTGTGATATTACTTAGAACCAATATCGTTGCACGGATGCAACGCATGGACAATCAGCACGGAAAATCAGACTTACCAACAAATTTTATCCGTTAATATCAGGAAGAGAGTTCTTGGGTGTTACATAGAACTTTAGTGTCGTATGGATATGAAGCATGGACAGTCAGCACGCAAAGTCAGAACATGGTTGAGGCAGCTGAACTCTACTTTTTAAGAAGAATGTTTTGAGTTCCATGGACAGCAAGGAAAACAAACGAGACAGTCTCAAAGAGACAAACACAAAAAGAACATTAATGAAGAAGATTAGGAAAAGATAAGCAACATTTATAGTGCTATATAGAACTATACTGTCGTATGGATGTGAAGCGTGGACAGTCAGCACGCAAAGCCAGAACATGGTTGAGGCAGCTGAACTCTACTTTTAAGAAGAATGTTTTGAGTTCCATGGACAGCAAGGAAAACAAACGAGACAGTCTCAAAGAGACAAACACAAAAAGAACATTAATGAAGAAGATTAGGAAAAGATAAGCAACATTTATAGTGCTATATAGAACTATACTGTCGTATGGATGTGAAGCGTGGACAGTCAGCACGCAAAGCCAGAACATGGTTGAGGCAGCTGAACTCTACTTTTTAAGAAGAATGTTTTGAGTTCCATGGACAGCAAAGAAAACAAACGAGGCAGTCTCAAAGAGACAAACACAAAAAGAACATTAATGAAGAATATAATACCTCCAAATAAATGCATTTTTATTTTTGGTATTATTAAACCGGAGTATGGTAGGGTAAATTCACGCATTATAATTTCTGTCATAGATCTAGATGATTTTGTGTCATCCGCTAGCATATTAGAGTTGTTCCCCTTGGGTTGAAGATGTTGGAATATGATTCTAATAAATTTACAGATTATTTTATTTTTATGACATTATTATTATTCGAAGTGAATAAATAGGTTCAAATTTGCTAAGATTGAACTAAATTGATGATTGAATAATAATTTACGGAGCCGATAGCGATTTCCCATGATCCTCGGAATATCGGTTGACAAACCGTTGCCAGGTTGTCGAACAGCTGGGAGGCTGAGCAGAGCCGCGGCACTGAGTCAGTGAGTGCCCCGAAATAGTAATCCTAACTCAGGGTTACTTCTGCTGTGCTTCAGCTGGATTGTAGCTGGACCATACTTGACATTGACAGTCCTTGTAATGTAGACTGTATAACATTGTTTTTTAATATTAAGATGTTGTTCTTTTTTGTTCTTGTTTAAATAAAATGACTAATTGAATCTGTGGTCTGTGGACTCCATTATTTAAATTAAGAAAGAATCACGTCTGGACTCATACACGTTACAAAAAATGGCGCCCAATGTGGGGCTTGATTCAGTCTTAAGAATTTGGAGTTTAAAAAAAATTATTTAAAAAAAAAAATCTTACTATTCTTTTTAGTGTCTACATCATGAGTCGACCTGACAATGTACAGGACATTGACAGTAACTCTCCAGATGAAAGTGAGCAGCTGAGAAAAAGGCTCACGCCCTTGGAGAGGGTTGAAGAAGAAAACGCCATTCTTCGCCAGAAACTAAAACAACAGGGAGAAGCAAGTGAGCGGGACCTCGCCGCTGCTTTACACAGACATATACATGTGTCTGTAAACACGCCATCCATGGTACGTCTTGGGACCTTCTCAGGACAGAGCACCAGACTCCACGGCGATGTCAGCTATGAAGAGTGGACCCGTCGTGTCGAGAGTTTTCTACAAGAATCCCCACCTGACGCATTAAATAAAGTCAGAGCTAGCCTCCATGGCCTTGCTCTGGAACAAGTTAAACACTGTGAAAATTATGAAAAAATTATTTCTACTTTAGATTCAATTTATGGAGAAGTAAAAAATTCTGAAGATTTGTATTTAGAATTTACCCAGAGTCAAATTGAATAAAAAGAAAAACCCTCCAGTTATCTCATTCGGTTGTGGGACAAATTTAGTCATTTGAATAAATCAAAATTATATGATGATATGAACATGTCCCTGAAAATGTATCATATGTTTGCCAAAGGAATCAACAATTCCCATCCACTTTTGGCATTAGAGTTAAGAAATGCCTATGGTTTGCCAGGGGTGGCTTCTCCATCCCTGAGTCAATTGTTAATAAGATGCCGTCAGCTGGAGGAAAATCTGCCATGTCAGGGTAAGCCTGTCACCTGTATGTCAGCATCTGCAGAACCCCCAAATATAGATTATGATCTACTGGCCAGTAAAGTGGCTGAAAAGCTTAAATTTCCTTTGCCCGACAGTGGCATAAGGAAACGCATTCCAAGGGGACCCTGCTATAAATGTGGTGTTCTGAATGACCACATACGTCAAAATTGCCCCAACTCCCCGGACCCCAAGAGAGTGGCTCAGGAAATGAGCAGACTCGGGATTCGAGACCCTAGAGGTTTGGGAAAACGCCGATCAGTCATCGAGAGTGAGCCGACGGTGACTGAAAATAATCAGGCTCAACTTTACAGTACAGTGGCCGATTTTGTGCAGGAGGGTGGATTAAATTTACACGCTGTAAGAATCCGTAGTCCTTTATCATTGTCATTGTATGAAAATGAATGTGTGGAATTAAGAGGTTCTTTGGAATGTGATAGTCAATATATAAATGAGTTAAGCATCCTTCCTAGGTCAGGTGAACATTTACCAGATGGCTTGCAAGTAACACATGTTTCTGTGATTCCAAATGTAAATGCTGCAGAAACTCAAAATGTTTGTTTGCAGTTAACATTGAAAAATGTTTCAAAAAATTGTGTAACTGTCAATAGTTCAATTGTTTTGGCTGAACTTAACATTGCAGGTTCTTCAGGTAGTAACTTGATTTTGGAAGGTTTGGTAGGTCCAAGTTGTGAGACCTTGTGTACTGTAAATGATGTGAAGACAAACTGTTTACTGGACAGTGGATCACAAGTAACAACAGTATCTGAAAATTTTTATAAGGAACATTTATCTGAATGCCATTTGAAACCCCTGGATATTGGTTTGACTGTCACTGGTGCTGGCGGACATTCTGTACCGTATATGGGTTATGTACATGTTGATTTATTATTACCTGAAAATGTTATTGGTGTTGATGAAAAGGTAAATGTGATGATGCTTGTTTGTTCAGACACTGTACTGTCTGAAAAGATTCCTATTATTGTAGGAACCAATGTTTTTCGTGCTTTTAAGGAAAAGTGCAAGCAGTCCGCTGGTACCTCCCATTTTGCATCTTCATTACCAATGGCTAAGGAAGTTTTCTTTGCATATGAGGATTTAACTTCCAATCAGGATGGCCGATTAGGTTGTGCAAAACTGATTGACAAAAATATGGTTGTCCCTGCAGGTGAAACAGTTGAATTGAAATGTTTTTCCAATGTCCATGTTTCTCGCACACGAGATTCTGTTTTGGTACAAGAGCCAACTATCCAAAAGTTACCTGATGGTTTACAGGTGGTGGGAAGTAAAGTGTCTGTCAATTCTTTGCCACATTTAAAAAATTTTCTTCGTAACTGTTCTGATCAGGATATTGTTTTGAAGAAAAGACAAGTGGTAGCTGATATTTTCCAGCTACAGTGTGAATATGAAGTGGAAAAGGTTTTGCATGTACTAGCTCCTACCTCTAAGTCAGACACAAAGATTGAAAAGAACATGTGCTCCCCTGTCCATTGTGGTAATCTTTCAAGTTCTTCTCAAAATCCCATATCGTATGCGAAAGATATTCAATTCAAGTTTGGAGAGAACATACCTCGCGCCAGCAGGCAGCAAAAAGTGTGTGTGGTGTTTTACAGTGATTTTATCGTGGTTCTATTTGGTTTTATGCATTGAATTTTGTATCAGTTTGTTGCTTTGAAATCCGGACACACGGTGATGTAAATATTTTTTTAAAATTTTGAATATTTTACCAGATAATCCGATTTTAAAGTTTTTATACCTACTTTTTCATCATTTTAATTCAGCCGCTCAAGTCGGACATTTTATCTGTGAATTGTGTTTACACCTTAGCCTACTGTGTTCGCCCAACGCTACAGCTTCCAAACCTTTGTGTTCTGCGTTCTCTGGATTTTAGTGTTGTGAACTGACCAACCCACACACCAACCTGCAAGTGTCTTCCTCTCCTGCCTGGCTCGCAATTATGGACCCGTCTTTTATAAAACAAATTGGACTGACACTTTTTAAACACAGCAAATGCTACCTCGGTGGAGGCGTCTACCAGCGCATACGTACATTGGGGCTGTGTAGCAAGCCCCGCACTGCGCGATCCTGTCGTGGTGGACGTCTCCACCGTCTTTGGCACAACCTGCCTCCTGCCCGACGCCACTTTTCGTCTCCTGCTTCTTCTTCTCCTCCACTGCCCCTGCCCTTGACCTCGCTGCTGCAAGCTTTGTCTCCTCCTCTGCCGTCTTCGCCTTCGCCTTCTGTCCTGATGGTGCCGCCTTCGCCTTCTGTCCCGCCGGTGCCGCTCTCGCCTTCTGTCCCGTTGGTGCCGCCTTCGTCGCCACCTCAGCCACCACCATATGACTGTGATAGGCTGAAACTATGCCTTTTTAATGCTCAGTCGGCATGCACTGGTGACAAAGCCGATGTTATTGCTGACTTTGTCGCAGATGAGCATGTTGACATTGCTTTTATCACGGAGACATGGCTTAACCCCCTTGGTCACGAACCTATACTTGCTAGCCTCACTCCGAGTGGTTACAGGCTTGCTTCTTTCCATCGCTCATCCCGAGGTGGCGGTATCGCCATCCTCTACAACGACTCACTCCATTCCCGCCTATCTTTCTCGCAGTCTCTGCCTTTCTCCCATCCTTCTTTCGAGCACGTTGAAGTATCCTTCCAATCCACCCCTCACCCCATCACCTTCTCCTGTGTCTATCGACCCCACCTAGCTCTACCAACAAACTCACCACATCCATGTTTCTCTCTGACTTTGACCAATTGCTTGACCACTACTGCCTCTTACCTGGAAATCTCATCATTCTAAGTGATATCAATGTCCACTATGACAACACTCACCGTTATGACACAAGACATATCATCAACTCTCTGTCCAATCATAATATGACTCAACACATTTCTGAACCAACCCATCAAAAAGGTCACATTCTTGACTGGATCATTTCTCGTGATCATCACAATTCCGCTACTGACAACTGCTTAGTTCTTTCTACCCGTCTAACTTCAGCCCTTCCATCTGACCACTCTGCAATTCTCTGTTCTCTCGACATTTCTCCTCCTTCCCGTACCATGCGCACAGTGACTCGACGCAATCTCAAATCTATCGACCTCTCCACATTTTCATCTGATGCCTCCCGTCTCCTTTCTGAAAAGTCACATAACCTTGCCGATGAATTCTATACTACTCTCCACCATCTTCTGGACACTCATGCTCCAGCCACAACCCGTCTTTTACCTGACCGCCCCCCTACCCCCTGGCTCAGTCATGAGATCGCCTGTGCAAAACGTGCCCGCCGCAGAGCAGAGCGCCGCTGGCGCAAATCCAAACTCACTGTACACAGGCAACTTTTCCAAGCCTCTAAAACAAAAGTATCCACCCTCATTGCATCAGCAAAAACAAGCTATTTCCAAACCAAAATCCTGAATGCCTCTTCTTCAAAAGAACTCTTTACAACCATGAATCATCTCCTTGGCACACGAAAAGATTTACCTCTCCCAACAAAACATACAAATGAAGAACTCCCATCTGTATTCTCCAACTATTTCACCACCAAAATACAAACTCTTCGTGACAGGCTTGACAGGACACCCTGTCAACCATGCCCACCTGACCCTTCCTTCTCTGGCACACCTCTTACTACTTTTACCCCAGTCTCACAAGAAGAAATTCTCAACACAATCAGATCCATGTCGTTCAAAACCTGCGAACTGGATCCTCTTCCAGGTTCTGTCTACGCCGACTGTCTCCCTACTCTCCTCCCATTCATCACTGACATCATCAACACTTCTCTTCAAACTGGAACTGTCCCAGATTCTTTCAAGTCTGCTATTGTTCACCCTCTCCTCAAGAAACACAATTTAGATCCAAATGAACTGAAAAATTACCGGCCTATCTCTAATCTCTCTTTCTTGTCAAAACTCCTTGAAAAAGTCGTCCTCAACCAGCTGAACTCTCACCTGTCTGCCAACAATCTCCTCAATCCTTTCCAGTCAGCCTACCGCCAGTGCCATAGCACTGAAACTGCCCTACTACACATTCTCAACAATCTCCTCCTTGCAACTGATACTGGCAAAGTCTCTCTCCTCACACTCCTTGATCTGTCTGCAGCCTTTGATACCATTGATCATGGTATTCTCCTTTCTAGACTTCATCATACTTTTGGCATCTCTGACATTGCTCTGTCTTGGTTCACTTCATACCTATCAAACAGAAAACAAACCGTTCTCATCAATGGCACTTACTCTCAACCTGCATACCTGACCTGTGGTGTTCCACAAGGATCTGTCCTTGGCCCTGTTCTTTTCACTCTTTACACCTCCCCCCTGTCCACCATCACCAACTCCCATTCTATAAAACACCACTTCTATGCTGATGACACCCAACTTCAAGACAGTGACTCACCTGATAATATACAGCGCCTGTTGACTCGCACCACTGAGTGTTACTCGGACATTAAGAACTGGATGACACACAATAGACTTCAGCTTAATGACGACAAAACAGAAGCTATCCTCATTGGCACCCGTCAGAAACTTTCTCAGCTGCCTCCTCTTTCTCTCCCATTATGTAACACATCAGTCCCAATTTCTGATTCAGCTAAAAACCTTGGTGTCTGCATTGACTCTACCCTCTCCATGAACAACTTTGTTTCTCAAACTGCCAGATCCTGCTACTATCATCTCCATCGTATAAAGCTGATCAGGAAGTATCTCTCTGTCGAAACAACTGCAAAACTCGTTCTCTCCTTCATAATGTCTCGCATTGACTATTGCAATTCACTCCTGTCTGGTCTTCCTGCCTCCACCATTCACATCCTACAGCGCATTCAAAACAATGCTGCACGCCTTGTACTCAAAAAGAAAAAAGCTGACCACATATCTCCTCTCCTGGCACAACTTCACTGGCTCCCTGTATCAAAGCGCATACAGTACAAACTAGACACCATGGGCTACAAAAGCCTCAATAACGCAGCCCCCGATTACCTGTCAAGCCTACTTGAGATCTATGTTCCCTCACGTACCCTCCGCTCTGCCTCTGATCCTCTGACTCTTCGCTTTCCACGCACTAAGCTCAATACCTACGGTCCACGAGCCTTCTCTGTTTCTGGTCCACTCTCCTGGAACAAACTTCCTCTCTCAGTCCGTCAGCAACCTACTTTTGTCTCCTTCAAGTCCGCTCTCAAAACTCACCTTTTCTCTCCTGCATAAAATCCTAACCTCACTCAACCTCCCCTCTGCAGCCTGTCTCCGCTCGGAGGGAACCACATGGTTATAATATATAATTGTATGCTATGCTCTCTATAATTTTCCATTGCTTTTATTCTTGCTTTTATTGCTTTTATTCTTTCTCCCCATTTATAGCCATGCGTGTGTGTGGGTGTGTGTGTGTGTGTGTGTGTGTGTGTGTGTGTGTGTGTGTGTCTGTATGTGTGCGTGCGTGTGTGTGCGAGCGTGCGTGCCTGCGTGTGTGTCTGCTTCAGCGCTTAGATTTGATTTTATCAAGATTTTGCGCTATATAAATATTGTAATTATTATAATTATTACCTGTAGAGTGGCAGGAAAAATTCAATAAAACTCTTCAAAGTTTTCAGGATGTTTTCATTAGTTCTGACTTTGACATTGGGAGGGCAAAGACAAATGACCCTTTTGACATAGAACTTTTGCCTGGTCCAGTTGTCAGGGAAAGAGCCCGAACTCTATCTCCAAAAGATTTTGAGGATTGTAGACAGCACATACAAGGGCTACTAGACGCAAAAATCATTAGACCCTCAAATTCACCTTTCGCTAGCCCTATTGTTTTGTGCAGAAAAAAATCAGGTGCTCTAAGAATGTGTACTGACTACAGAAAAATAAACAGCCGCACTGTAAGGGACAGTTACAGCATTCCCAAGATAGAGGATTTGTTTCTAACTTTGAGTGGAGCAAAATTTTTTACAAGTATGGATTTATGCAAAGCATATTATCAAGTGCCCATGATTGACCATGCTAGCTGTATCTCAGCATTCATTACACCCTTTGGTTTGTTTGAGTGGGACAGGTTAAGTCAAGGATTAGTAAATGCCCCTGCTTGCTTTCAACGGTTGATGGAGACAGTTTTTAGTGATATGAACTTGACTGAATTGATCATATTCCTTGATGACATTCTCATCCATGCTAAAACACTTGATGAGTTAGAAGACCGTACCATACGAGTTCTTGAGCGTTTAAGGAAATTCAATTTGAAATTGGATCCGAATAAATGTATCTTTGGCGCCTCTGAGATACGTCATTTGGGATACTTGATTTCTGAAGGAAAGATTGTTCCAAACCCAGATAAGATAGAGGCTGTAAAATCTTGGCCACGTCCAACTACCATAAAAGAAGTAAAAAGCTTTCTGGGTTTTACTGGGTTCTATCGGAGATTCATCCCAAATTTCTCAAGCATGGCAAAACCTTTGAATGATTTGACCATAGGATATATTCCAAATAAGTCCAAGAGGAATGAAGGAAAGAGAAGGGCAAAAGAGTCTCTAAGCCTTTCTTCTAGTATAACCCATTTGTGGAATGAAGAACAGGAAAGATCATTCAAATGTTTGAAAAATGCATTGACCTCTGATCTTGTGTTGGGTATTGCTGATAGATCAAAACCTTTTATTTTGCATTGTGATGCCAGCTCCACCGGGTTGGGCGCTGTTTTATACCAAGAACAGGAATCTACAGGGGAAGTACGGGTTATAGCCTTTGCTAGTAGAGGATTAAACAAGTCAGAGCAGAAATATCCTGCCCATAAACGTGAATTTTTGGCATTAAAATGGGCAATGAGTGATAAGTTCCGTGATTACTTACTAGGAACTAAAGTGACTGTGGTGACAGATAATAATCCTTTGTGCTATATCTTAAAAAATGCAAAGCTTGATTGTACCAGTTACCCTGGCTTTGCTCTTTATCACTTTTTGATTTCCAGTTGAGATACAAAAAGGGTTCTCTGCATACCGATGCGGATGCTCTTTCAAGGAGACCTCATACTTTTTTAGAGGTTGATGATGATGAATATAAAATGCAAATGGAAAAGATTGCATTCTTAGTGGAGAAGGCACGACAATTCAGTGAAAATGAAAAAGATCTAGTGACTATTTCACCTGATGCCATTCAAGCTATTTGTCAACTACATAAAATTAATGGCTCAATGTATTGTTATGCTCAGACTGCAAGCCTTGAAAAAACTGATAGTACTTTTGCTGATGTACATTCTGATGATGATAATGATGTGCTTCCAATATTTGAATCTGTTGTAAGAGATCCAGCACTTATTAAAGATGACATTTTGGATTCCCCTTGCACTGATCTTCCTATCTACTCAAATTCTGACTGGAGGAAGTATCAGTCAGCTGATAAAGACATTGCCTTAGTTAAAAACTGTATCAAGAATGGTAACCCTTTAGAACAGATCCAAACTACCAGTTCAGATTTTAAAGTGTGTATGCGAGAGCAGAAAAAAATAAAGTTAAGGGAAGGAATTCTCTTCAGGAAAACTGCAGATGAGAGGGGCCAAGTAAGGTGGCAACTTGTTATTCCTGTTTCTCACAGGAAGGAAGCTCTATGTGGAGTACATGAAGGGTTGTATCATACTCATTTTGAAGATGCGGTTACCCATTACGCATGAGATTCTTTTGGCCATATATGGCCAAGGATTTAGAACGGAAAATGAAGAAATGTGGTCGGTGTATAAGACGAGGTGCAAAACTCCAGACCGCACCCATGCGTAATATTCTTACCAGTTTTCCTCTTGAGCTGTTGTCTATTGATTACTTGATAATTGAAGTAAAGGGTCAGAAGCAAAACATCCTTGTTGTTTTGGATCATTTCACAAAATTTGGTTCTGCATTTTGTACAAAAGATCAATCTGTTCGAACCATTGCCAAAACCTTATGGAAAGAGTATTTCATGGTTTATGGTTTTCCCAAACAGATTTTGTCAGATCAAGGTCGTGACTTTGAATCGAAGTTGATAAAAGAGCTTTGTCAAATTGCAGGCATAAAAAAGATTAGAACAACCCCCTATCATCCCTGTTCAAATCCTGTGGAGCGATGGAACAGGACCTTGATCAATATGATTCGAAGTTTGGAGGAAAATCAGAAAATAGATTGGAGGAAAAGTTTGCCTAGTATTGTGACATGCCTATAATTGTTGCATTAACCAGAGTACTGGATATAGTTCCTATTACCTGTTCTTTGGCCGTCACCCAAGACTCCCCATTGACTTAGCATTTGGGATTGATCTTAATCAGAGGACAAAAACCACATCAAGCAGTATGTTCAGAATATGAAAGAACAGCTCAAAAATGCATACCAGTGTGCAGTGGAAAAAATGAAAAGTATGGGTTTGAAGAATAAAGTCAGATATGATACTTCTGCCCATGCTGCTGAGTTAGAGGCAGGTGACCGTGTCCTGGTAAAACGCCTGGGACATAGATCTACATAAAAAATTGCAGATCGATGGGAACAAGCGGTCTATGTAGTAAAAGCAAAATCTACAGATTTACCTGTTTACACTGTATGTGATGAGCAAGGGATAGGACCAGACAGAACATTACATCGAAATGTTTTGTTACCCATAGGTATGCTTGATGTGGAGGGAGAACAGGTAGAAAGAAACTCTAGGGAGAGCTAGACAACAGAAGGTCTTCAGAGAAGTAACCCCCTTTAGACAAGTGTTTCGGCCCTGAATTCCTTACACTCTCGGGGGCCGGGCCACATCCAGGTCATGACTCCTGGATGCCCTTCTGCTGTTGTCTAAAGAAACCAGTACCCAAAAAAACGTACTATGTGTAAAGACCATAAGCTCTCTTTCAAACACATTGATGATGATAACAGTGGTAACAGTGAAGATATGAAGTGGGAACAAATTGCTCCTTGTGATATTGATGTCATGGAAAGTAAACTGAGGGCTGAAGCTCCTGAGTATTTACCCCTTGAAAAGGAAATGCAGAGACATTTGGATGAGGTGGTATATCATCCCCTTCTGATCCCCATATACCTCATAACAATGAAGGTGAAAACCCTTCAATCTCAAATGACTCAGATATCAGTTTGGAAAGCTCAAATTTATCTGAGTCAAAGCAGGAAATCCCTGAAAGGGATAGTGATGACCATGCTGACATAGTGAGAATCTCCCCACCCACACCTGCCATTAGAAGGTCATTACGAACAAGAAAACCGGTAGATCGGTTAAATCTGGCTCACACATGTCTAAACATGGGAAAAGTGCTTGATGAATGTTTAACTGACTCTGTGATACAGAGGCTGCTTGTCTTAAAGCAACAAGTTGTTGGTGTCTCCAGAATTTGTATACTGGAGAATGTATTAACTACTTTTCTGGAAGTCTCAAAGCTTCATGATGAATAAGTAGGCCTATATATTGTTTGTAACATTAATGTATTTGTATAAAAAAATTTTTTTTTGTATGGACCAATGATTGTAAGCGAAAATAAGTTATATTATGCTATGATGTAACTCCCATTCGGTTGCTGGGGACTCTTTCAGTATGAATTGTATCCCCACCTTCTGGAAGTTCTGTGCTGGAAGTTTCCTCTTTTTTGTCTCTCTCTTTGTTTTTGCCTTGTTGCTTTGCTATCTGTCAGTTGTACTTGTCATTTTCTGCCTTAATGGTCCATTCACCTGTATGTGTTCGATAAAGTCTTATGTACTTTTTCTTCGGATTGATAACTGGGTACATGCATTAAGTGCATTTTTGGCTCTAAGGAGGTGATATGCGGAAGCAGTTTTGGGTAATTTATGCCTGTTTTTGTATATGTTTTGGTGTTCTTATGTATGTTTATATGTGTGTATTCAGGTGTGTTTTTTTAATCTCCCCTGTGCGATAAATAGGGTGTAATGGTCCTACGCCTGGGGCATGCCCTTGGATTGTGTGCGCGAGTGCATTGATATATGTATTTCATTTTCTTTTCTTTTTTTCCTTTTGATATATTTTTTTGTGGTTTGAAGTGGTTATAGCCCTGATATGTATCTGTACCTTATGTTCTCAAAGTTGGCTACTAGTGCCCAACAAAATACAATCCAAACATGATGATCATTTTTGAAATATTATAAGATTGGAGTTGTACTATGAATGACACCAAATTGATGCCATATGTTCTTTTTGGAAATGTTCTACTATGTGAATATGACTATGATTACATGTAGAACATTTTGTTGCCAAGGGAGCGTATAATACCTCCAAAGAAATGCATTTTTATTTTTGGTATTATTAAACCGGAGTATGGTAGGGTAAATTCACGCATTATAATTTCTGTCATAGATCTAGATGATTTTGTGTCATCCGCTAGCATATTAGAGTTGTTCCCCTTGGGTTGAAGATGTTGGAATATGATTCTAATAAATTTACAGATTATTTTATTTTTATGACATTATTATTATTCGAAGTGAATAAATAGGTTCAAATTTGCTAAGATTGAACTAAATTGATGATTGAATAATAATTTACGGAGCCGATAGCGATTTCCCATGATCCTCGGAATATCGGTTGACAAACCGTTGCCAGGTTGTCGAACAGCTGGGAGGCTGAGCAGAGCCGCGGCACTGAGTCAGTGAGTGCCCCGAAATAGTAATCCTAACTCAGGGTTACTTCTGCTGTGCTTCAGCTGGATTGTAGCTGGACCATACTTGACATTGACAGTCCTTGTAATGTAGACTGTATAACATTGTTTTTTAATATTAAGATGTTGTTCTTTTTTGTTCTTGTTTAAATAAAATGACTAATTGAATCTGTGGTCTGTGGACTCCATTATTTAAATTAAGAAAGAATCACGTCTGGACTCATACACGTTACAAGAAGATTAGGAAAAGATAAGCAACATTTATAGGACATTTTATAAGGCAAGAAAAATTTGAGCACTTACAAGAGAAAAGCTGGAGGGTAAAAAAAGCACAAGGTAGATAAAAGAGAGAGAGAGGGAGAGAGAGAGAGAGAGAGAGAGAGAGAGAGAGAGAGAGAGAAAACGTGCAATGAAAAGACAATGAATCGACATAAAATTTTACCAAACTATTCCATAGTTCAACCGCTTTCATGCTCACGTGCATGTTAACACACACACACACACACCACACACACACACACACACACACACACATACACACACACACATACACACACACACACACACACACACACACACATACACACATACACACTAAAGCACATGCCTTCGCATAAAGCAGAAATTCACACTAACACGAACACACACACACACACACACACACATACATACACACACACACACACACACACACACACACACACACACACACACACACACACACACATTCACACATTCACACACACAGACCAACACTCAAGAAGAAAAAAACAACACCGAAAAAGTGGATCATAGTTTATTTCCAATATTTTGGCCATAGATCCCCTCTCCGCTCTTTCATGATAAAACACAATAATTATGGCATGATTGCTTTCATCTCATTTCTCTCTAGACATCGCATCTGTCTCCCCCCTACATCCCTGTTACCATGGTTCAAAAACACCTTATATTTTCATACTAGTCTTCCTTTCTTGTTTTCTGCTCAACGCAGCATCAGAGAAATCTTATTCTTGTCATGTGTATTCGTTTCTTTCCTCGGTTTTTGTTTAGTTTGTTGGTTTTTATTTGTGTATGTGTGTGCATACGCTTGACAAAGGCCAGATGGTCGAAAATTTCCGCCTGTCTTGCTTTGTGAATTAAATACGCATTCCCATTCTATTTTCGTGTGTTTTTGTCATCAAGAACAAAATGAAGTGTTATTCGCTGTATATATAGTCGTCGTACTTTTTCCTCGTCTGTTTTGTGTACTTGCGCGGTTGTCTGCATGACGTAAAAGCTAAAATTAATAGTATGATGAATTTGCATGTCATCCAATAAACTATTTCCAGTTTTATTCATTTATTGTTGAAAATTGTAATTGATCTTGCTACCATTTATGTTAAAAAGATTTTGAAAATTGTATCTGTAGCTTAGTTTGCGTTCCATCTGATCATAAAGTTAAGATAATTATACGTCTTGTTGTATTCTTCCGCTGAGGAAGTGGCCATTTTGGAACCCGTGCCCGGCGTCGTTGGTGGGTGTATCTCATTTTCACACAGCGTTCAGCAACGAGAGACCAACGAACATGGATGAGGAATACGATGTCATCGTACTTGGAACTGGTTTGAAGGTAGATGAGAAATACGCTTCTCTGTATATATTTCCGGGGATTGCTGCCCATCTGTTTTCCTGGTGTACTTAAGATAATTTTATCATTCGTTGTTGTCGACTTTTTTTCAAATCAATCCACAATCGACACGTCTACGGCTTTACGGGGGTGTTGCTGTTTTCAGCTTTGCACTTGACAGTGAACCCAACAAAAACGTAATATAGAAGTATGATTATATATTGGTGTAGGCCTAGTTAGTAGTATTCGATGGGAGTCCACATTATGTATGAACACGCCCACACGTTTACGAATGACAAAAATTTAGTGTCCAGTACTAGGACTCTAGATTAGTTTAGTACATTTAGATGATCGCGAATGAAATTTTGTACATTTTTCAAAACGGATCTGCACAGTAGATCTACTTTGATGTATTACGTGTAACTTGATAACTGCAATAGAAGTTGCTTAATTAAATGTTTAGAGACATTGTCCCTCTTTATCAGGTAGCTCCTGATCTTGATACAGATTTATTACATCCAGATCTAGGGTTAGGCTAGTAGTAGTATTTATATCACTATCAGGCCTTCCGCCTTGTGACAAGTGTTGACGTTAAGGCTACTTACTGGCTTGAGAAATTGCTTGGCTTCTAGGTTTTTTACCTGTTTGTGACAGTGACTTGATTGTGAAGCTTTGAATTGAGAATCATCTTCCCATCTGCTCCTGAAATATTCTAAAGATTATTTTTTAATCTTTGGCTTAGATCTATGCAGGTTGAAGTTGATTAGCATAACAGTTAAGCTCAGAATTTGAACTGGGAAGCATCTCCTTCATCACCAGTCCCATTTGGAGATTTCACTTTTGATGGATTTGATTCGAGGAAAGAAACGTTAAATCTATCCCCTATGGAAGGGCCCATGTCAGCCAGCCTAGGCTAACCCTGCTGTTTATATTTGCTTAGGCCTACTTTTGCAACTCGTGAGTTTGTGACTATATTTGTTAGTCTCTTCCCCTCCCATCCCCCCCCCCCCCCCAAATGCACTGGTGTACTCTATAACAAGTGTTTAGGTAAACATAGTGAGATCCTGTCATTTATTTATCGTTAATAATTCAATTATGCTGCACATACCTGGCATTGGGCTAATGGATTTAAACGTAAAACACCCATTCTGGGAAATGAGAGATGAGATGTTCAGAACCTAGAAGCTGAAATCTTGACTGGTCCTTAAAGGAAAAAGAAAAAGGGGGGGAAGGTTCAGATTTATCTGCTTGCCCAGTCCCGTCCCGTACTTCCTCCATGGGGCCTTCAGAAGCAAATTTTACAATATTTGGAAATGAGGTAAGTGCCACCATCTGACCAAGTTTGTATTAAACATTCTGACAACATGAAGACAGCCCATCTAGAAGAGGGAAAACTTTGATTTCAAAATCCACAAAATATTTGATCCATGGGTAAAACTTAATACCCACAATGTGCCCCATCCATGAGTAAATGCTCCCATGCCTCCTTCCTGAGATACCCCATGCTTTTAAAGAAGTTTTTTGTTTGGATGGAGAGAGAGAGATTTTTTTAGCTTTCGTGTCCAAAACTGCAAAAGTCCTTGGGTGTTGACCATATTGTTTTCTCAAGCTGATGAGTCATCAAAATCTAGTAAAAGCCAGTCATCTCCTTCAACTTTTTCCATCATAACTACCATAAAGCCCACACGGCATAGAAACTGCTTTGTTAAAAATGTAAATTTTTATCTTCTCTGGGCTTTCGATAATGGAAAAGTGTCAATTCTGTCACTCTTGGATCTATCTTTCTGCAGCATTTGACACAGTTGACCATGTTGTCATGTTCTGAAGATTGAATCCTTATTTGGTTGTGTTGAAAATGTGTTTGAGTGGTTCAAGTCATGCAGGTCTTTCTTTTTGAACTCAGTTTATTGTCAACAATGACAATAGGTCAGCTCGATCTCTGCTGAAATACTGTGTCCAAAAGGCTTCATCTGGGCCATGTTCTCTTCACTTTGTTTCATTCAGGTCTGCTTAACGCAGTTACTGAACAATTTCTTTACTAATAACTTGCAACTGCACTGTGCTAATATCCTGAGAGACATCACATTCACAGGCACTGCAAGAGATGCAGAGAAATTAAATATACCATTGGGAACTTAGCTGGCTGGATGAAAGCGATCAGAAAATGAATGAGGGAAAAATAGATCTTACATACATTGGTTAAAGAAAAAAAAACAACCCAAAACAAAACAAACAAAAAAAACCCTGGTTGTCTCAGTGTCTGAACTTAGCTTTCCACAAAGCTGCGAGAAATCTTGGTGTTTTTCATGTTGAATTCCTGACCATGGGAGCTTGTCTTAAGTCTCTCACTGTCAGACAGTTACCATCGGCTGTCAGGATCAGAACAGATTGCAATCATGCTCATCACTCTTAGTTGAGTCTCAGTGTATGTCATTTTAGCACATATGTATTGTATAACGCATATATACAGGGGGGTGCAAAAGTAGGTAGGCCCTATACAGTTATGAAAAAAGAAAACATGTATAATACTCATTGCATTTATTATACAAACAAATGAATATTGCATATTTTATATACATGTAATAACAAGTACAGCCTTAATCCCTCAGATACTCAAACTGCTTGCCGTCGGTATTCACACACTCCTCTAAGTCTAATCGAGAGCGGAATTAAGCATTATAATAATGATGTGATACTTACTGTATACCTACATTTGCACCCCCCTGTATATATGCTTAAATGGGGACACTGGGCTTCCAGGAAGTTTTTGGCTTTGGCCTAAGTGTAATTTTGATATTTTCCCCAAAAGATATTGTTGTCAGTGTCCGTGCGAAGTTGTGGCTCCATAGCTGTCAAGAACAGACGTCTGCTTTTGATGAATTATTCTTTAATTCATGCCCTGGATGTTATTCATTATTTGCTTGTCTCACTGGTGTAATCCTTGTCACATTTATCACACTTTGATAAATGACTGAGTGTTTCTTGTCATCTTTGGTATGGACTTGTTAAGGTATTAGTAAGTTACTAAGTGAAATCAGTAAAATATGTGAATGGTTTGTGGTAAACTGTTATATACTTATATATTGTGAATTTCTTGAAAATTTGCTTTGGTTTCTTCGAGTTGGATAGACCTTTTCATAGTAGTAGCTACAGTACAATTTTTGTTTCATGTTCATTCGGCTCCAGTATCAATAAGCATAGCAGATTGAAGATCCAGTCCATGTAACCATTTGATCATAATGCTGCTTTTAACAGGTCTTGTTTTTGCCATACTTTCTCTCAATCTTTGGTGGTGGTTTTTATGGTGTAAGCTGTGTGGAAGAGAAATCTGACAACATTACAAACATTTGTGAATAAAATAGTGGTTGGTTTACAGTTCTGATAATTTTAAGATCACTGTCAGTAATTCACTTTAAAAAATTGGAAAAGTAAGTGATTTTCTTTACCATTGAAAATTCTAAGCAGTAGAAAAATTCCTGTAAATTAGTTGTAATACTAATAGTGTAGTTTACAAGTACAAACATTTATGCTAGTCCACAGCCAGACACCCTATTGTTTTAATGAATTGTCTTGAGCAAGTAATGGAGGAGACATACAGTGAAGTATTGTTAAACCGCGAAATGACTCTTATCAGTTAGATATCAGACAAAGTTTCCTGTTTCACTTTCAGTTTCTGTAAAAGGCTAAGGGCTTCATTGAAAGTAAAAGTTCTCAAATTGTAATGATGCAGTCTTCCTGAATGGTTGTGAGCTTGTTGAAGAAGTAAAATATTTTTTTCTAATTCTGGGACAGTTCTTTTTTTATGCTTTGAGTGACCGTGCATGCATAACACTAACAGTTCTTATAGATTAAAATCAAGTAATGTCTTTGTTATTGTCTATGCTTTCCCTGTGGAGTGCACCTCCACAAGGCTCCTGTATGAGTCACAACAGACAACCTGACCAGGAAGCCTAAATCTCTGTGTTGGTGTGTTCATGGCTTCACCCTATCCCTCCCTCCTCTTTCCCTTTGTCCCTAAACTTTTAAGATTAATCAAATTAAAAAAAAAATGCTTCCTCCCATTATCATCAGGCTCCTTGTCTGTTGTAATATAGTTATAACTATGAAATGGAAAACTTTATTGATCAGTCCAAGCAGAAAATAGAACAGTTCCAGAAATGATAAGAGTATCTAGAAGAAACAATCATTTCATTGCTTTACTTCATAGAGAAGGAGGGAGAAGGAATATGATAAGAATTCTGTGTGGGACTTGGAGGAGGGAGAAAGGGAAGTTGAGATAGAAGCATGGCTGGGCAGTTTACTGCAAAAACTTACAAAGCTGGGTACCAGATGGCCATGTTGGACTGGAATAAAAACAGTTGTGTCCAGCAGTGCTTGTAGTGTGTTGTGAAGACCACTGAAAACTGAATGAAATATATGGTGAGGATGCCTTGAGTCAAGGGTTGGTAGGATTGGAGAAAATACATTTGATGTGTACATGGGAATGGGATGTGAAGATGAGAAAAGCTGCGTCCCCCACATAACTTTAGTTTATCACCCTTATCCTTGTGCTGTGTTTTGTTAAGTAGGCCACCACTGCACTCAGTTTTGTAGATTCAAACTATAATGTTCAATATCTATTATCTTCAAAACTATCCAACCAAGAGCTCTGTTGGAAATTTCACTCGCTGAATAAAATGGGATTGTTTTATAATGCAGTAAAATTTCAAATAATACAAATACTCTGTGTGTGTGTGTGTGTGTTGTGTGGGTTGTGTGTGTGTGTGTGTGTGGTGTGTTTGTGTGTGCACACTCGTTCAAGTGTCACAGAAATGAACTCCAATAGTGGTGTATGCAAACGAAAAAACTGATTGTCTGAACTGTTATCAGTAGCTTTGGGAAAAATGCAATCAGATGCAAAGGCGAATTATTTCTTTTTAATATAACAGTAAAAATATTTCAAGGCTATTTTTGTAATATAAAGTATGTAGAGTTTGATCTAAACTTGGATAATAGTGCATGCAGCACATTTGATGCCATTTTGTACCTGTGATCATATATATTAGATAGCTAGATAGTTTAAGCTTATTGTACTTTTACTTTGTAACATTGTTAACCACCTGAGACCATATTTATCATTTTATGGGAAATTTCCCATTTGACTCTCAGCTGAATTCAAAAACTCCAAGGTTGAATTTGAAATAAATTGGCCAGTCAGAATACATAAAAATGTAAGTTGTGAGTGTGGTGGATGAATGGTTTTGCAAATCTGTACAGTCTTTTTAATGTAATCTCTGTCTCTGTGAACTTGTAGGACCACCTGTTTTGTTGTTGTTGTTTTTTTGGTTTTTTTTACTGTGGAGTTCAGGACAAGAGAAAACTTGGCTCACTTGGGTTTGGGTTGACATGGTACCACTCATGAATAAACATGTTTAAACCACTTTGAGGTAGTCATGATTATTCCTTGTAAACATTTGACCTAGATGAAGTTAATAATTACCCATAGGAATGTATCAGAGAATCCTTATTTAGTCACTGAAATTAAAACCAAGTAAACGTGAAACATTTTCACATTTCTGATACAGTGATAGCTGTCACCAAGGTAATGCTTTGAGTTTGAGTAATGTATCATGCCTGTGCTCATGATTGGAGCATTGTAGAGTTTTTGAAGAACTTGTATTTTGTCAAGATTTGAGATGAAATTGGCATAGAATATGTGTTTTGACATGGTTGATTTTCTCAGCCCTGGCTCTGAGTCAGTAAATAAGACCAAAAAGAGGTCCTCACTGACTGCTAGAGGGTGTGTGTGTGTGTGTGTAACTGTATACAAATATAACTATAGGCTCATGTACTATTAGTAATTTTGTGATTGAGTTATGTAATGAAGTACTTGATACTTTCAGGAATGTATCCTGAGTGGCATGCTGTCTGTGGATGGGAAGAAAGTGTTGCACATGGACAGGAACAAATACTATGGAGGAGAGAGTGCTTCTTTGACACCTTTACCGGATGTGAGTACACCAGGCAGAAAAAAAAAAGATTCTAAATGCGGAATGTATAAATAAATATGCAAATGCATTAATCTGTTCACTGCGTACGAGATAGGTATAATCGCTCTACTGTTTTGCTGCCACAGCGACCACAGGATGGGTACATATGCCCTGGGACAAGAACTTCCCCTTATTCCAAAACAGCAATAGCTTCACAATTTTTAACCAGTTTAGTAGATGAGTCTCTCATCAGGACTGAGCATGCTTACAATCCTTATTTGGTATGTGACGCTGCCCGTGATAGATGTATAGATCAGCTTGCTGGCGAATCAGGAAAACCATGCGAGCAGATGACAGAATGGCTGAGCCAAATAAAGAAAAATGGAGGGAAAAAGTGCTGAGTTCTTCTCAGCAGAAGAAGTGTCTTAGATGCTCGATGATTCTACCTTGGATGAAAAGGACTGCATCGGATACATGTTGGCAGATTCATTAGATGTGGACAAGAATGTTTCAGAGATACTGTGAAAAAATAGTCGGCAACTGATTTGAACTTTGAATTGAAGTTCTACTAAATGAGAGGAGAGGGCAGAATTAGAGGAAAAATACAATGGAAAGCGTATTCAATTTCCTTTCAGGAAAAGATATGGTTTGTATACTTTTAACCAAACAATGTATTTGCAGGAATTGTTTAGTTAACTCTTTCACCACCAAGTTTCCCCCAAACGGCACTCCTCAGTGCCAAGTATATTTTGGGCATCCAATTTTGCAGCGCAGTATGCATTTTTAAAAGCTTATATCTCAAAGACTATTAAAGATTTTCACTTATTTTTTTTGCTGTATAAAGGGCAGATGTTGTATATATATGAATGCTTGCTTATGTTTATGTGCTTGATTGATTATTCCACAGATAATCTTATTATAAAGAAAAACAAACAATTTTTGTCATACTTTTTATTAGTTGTACTACTGACCTTATTTCGTGAGTTGTGCACCAGATATCATTAATAATAAATGAGGAAAAGCAGTGGAAAATCTACACACAAAGTCAGCTGTCTGCTTATTCTACTTGGAGTGGCAGACAATGCGTGTCGATTTGCAGCCATTTGAGAGAAAATGCTTCGGAGAAAACGTGACATAAATTCCAACAGTTAACAAAGCCACACTTCGGCCTTGCTACTGAAAAATTAGGTTGCTGGGTGAAGTTTAAAAATAGCACAGTTGCCTGCATTCACCAGTGGAGCTGACAGAAGCTTTGTACCCGCGTGAAAAGTTACCTTTTAGCATGACCCCCTCCAAATCGCACAAATGCGACCATGGCGGTTGTACGGGAAGTCGCTTGATTGCGACCATGGCGGGAAAAGAGTTAATCTATATCTATTTTCACTTAGAATTGCCTGGCAGAGACCCAGCAGCAGTAAACTTATTCCCCATGGCAGTGAGCAGGTCAAATAAGAGGTTTTGGTGTTAAATTGCAAACTTTACTTCAGCTAGAGAAATATTTGCAGGCATATTTTCAGATTTTGTTCAGACTAAAATAAACAGGCAGTTAGTCATCCACCTCACTGGTAGTGCATGCATGCACCTTTTGTGTGTGTGTGTGTGCGTGCGTGTGGTGTGTGTGTGTGTGTGTGTGTGTGTGTGTGTGTGTGTGTGTGTGTGTGTGTGTGTGTGTGTGTGTGTGTGTGTGTGTTAATTGCAAATACATGTCTTACAAATGCATGAGCTCATTGGCTGCAAAAGACCACACTAACTGCAAAATATTCAACCAGTTGGTCTGAAAATAGTGAAAAGATGACCACTTCAGCCGTTCAGGTGTGGTTGCCATGGTCTATCGAATTCAGCTACCCTTTTCCAGTGTGGGTGGCTATCTGGCTCTTTGACTCGGTACCTTGACACATTAAAACTGTACGCTCTGCATTCATGCACAGCATTTCTTTGTGTGTTCAGTATTATTCTCCGGTTCTTATATCTGTTTGTTTTGTCTTGTGCTCAAAGGATTTTTTCTTTGCCTGTAGGATTTATACTGGTTTGTGTGTGTGTGTGTGTTAAGGATAGGATGATGGTTTAATGTGGAAGAAAATACATTGACTAATTGAGCTTTGAAAATAACTGGATTAGTTGAAAATTTTGTCCTTGTTGTTTGTGTGCTGTTATAATATATTCATCTGATTTTCTAAAATGTGATATTTAATAATAATAATACATTTATCTTGAATCAGGCTAGATGATTCTTTGTCGTCACAATAGGTTTGGTTCTTTATGAATTTGTTGAAGTTGTGTACAGGTCATAATTTGCAAGCTTGACATCATATTTCCTCAGTCAAGACAATTATTTAGATTGAGAATGTATTGCTTTCTTTTTTAAAGTTAGTTACATGTTTACTTTATTGTCTGCAGGTCTTCAGTCATTTTAAGATGAGCCCGTCAGTAAAGGACTATGGTCGTGAACGTGACTGGAATGTGGATTTGATCCCTAAATTCCTCATGGCCGGAGGTAATAATATAACCATAGGAGAATTCAGTCTGTATTTAGTCGATAGTATATACTATATGTGTGTTTACAAGTGTATTCATGTGCGTGTGTATTGTATGTCAAACATGTGTACAACTACAAGTGGTATTCCAATATCAGATTGTCAGAAATGGAAACATATACAAACCATCAAATCAGGTAATTTCCTCAAAGAATTCTTCCATATCAGACACTCAGCTAGCCTTCCTCTCCAGTCAGCTCATCCAGGCATGGGACCATGTCACTTATTCATACCATCTGGGGCCCTCGTGAAGGCTCTTTTTCACATAAGGAAACTGGAAGAAGTTTCTTGGGGAGTGGTCTGTCAAACAGGGTGGATGAGATGACTGACAGCATTCCTTATGAAGCCAGGAATACATTTTCTAGGGCTCTGTCCACATGCTTGAAATCATTCTACCAGTTGTACACCGTGGCTTTGCATGTAGCAATTATCTGTTGTGAGTTAAGTTCTAGCACGCAACATGAAAATTGGCATGTTTGCTGCCTGTCTTAATGTCACAGTCATTCTTGTGGTGTCAGCTTTGCGTACGATTGGACCTTTTCCTGACCCACCCTGCTCTTTGTTTTAAAACTTGCTGTTTCAAAACCTTGCTGATCAGAAGTAAAAAGTTGAGCTTGACATTTATCAGTGGATCTTCCACAACCTTTTTCACCAGCTCGAAGGAGAGATTGGATGGCTGTGTCACTTGTTTCAACTTTGCGGCCTTGCAGTAGACCACAGTGTTAGGTATCACCAAGAGAGCATACACGTTCAGCTGCCTCTGTATTCTCCAGCCCTCTGCCAACATTGAAACCCCATGTGTGTGCATACACAAACAAACACACAGCATTGTATTTATGGATCATTTTCACAAACTGATAACCATGCTTGCATGTGCATAAGCAGTGCACAGCATTATTCACACTGTTGGCAACTTATACTGCTGTTACAGCTGTTTATTTTGTTCTGCTATCTTGTGCTGATATTTTGCATTATAGTCTGTGAACATTATGCTATGAACTGACGGCTGTGGTGTACCTTTCTTTCTGTCAGTTCACAACTTGCTATCATGACATTTTCGGTACAGCTTGTTACTGCTGATTGTTCTGTATCAGAACAGACCATGCTTTTTATCTCGCATGGTTCAGTACTTTGTGAAGCAGTACTGTACAATTCTTGAAACACATTTCAACTGTCCGAACTACAGAAATGTGTGTCAGTGTAATGCCATCAAGCCTTAGGTGTGTACTGCATTCTTTTGTAATCTGTACATAATCATTGTGTTGTATATCATGTAGAAAAGTTGAAAATTGAATGGTGTGGGGGTCCTTGAAAAAAGAAGTGATGTCTTGAAAAGTCTGTAGAAAGTCCTTTCATTTTCAGCCCCCAAATTTTGTATGAGCCCTGTTACCAGTTTCTTTTTTAATCCCAAAATTCTGATTCAACCCTATTATCAGTTTCCACCATGAGTGGGGCTCTTTCAGTATAAATAGTATCCCCACCGTCTGTAAATTCTGTATTAAAAATTTCTGTCATTTTCTTTTACTGCTTTGCTCCTATGCTTTCTGTTATCTATTTCTCATTTTCTGCCACTCTGCTTTGTTCAACTCTGTAAAACTGTCCATCAGCTCTAAATTAAGAAAGTGTGAACTGCTTAGTGGCATTTTTAGGAAAGGTCTGATATAGACAGTAGGCCAGTTTTATGTTATGTTTATACTTATAGGTTCATTTTTTTCAGCTCAATGGCCCAGGCCAGGAATGTATCCATGGGATTATTTTGTGTGACTGCAATAAAGTGTACTTGATTTTCTTTTGCAGATTTTGTTTTCTTTTTTAAGGATTATTGATGTGTGTGTTGTTAGAGGTGGTTATTGCCATGATGTGGCTGAGCGTTCGGCTGAGCTTTGAATACAACTTGATGATAATAACACCAAAATTTGAAAACCACACTGATCTTTGTTAGCAAAAGTATGAAAAGCATAGTCATTGTGCAACTGTTCATTTAGTTTCATGTTGCATTCAGTAGACTTGGATTTCATATTAGTCACTGATTTGTTACAAGTGATTCCTGATAGATGCTCAAAATTTCAGACAAATATGGTTGGCATTACTGATGTGCAAATTTTTGGGCAAACGAGTTTGAGATTAAGGTCACACAGACCAAAAAAAGTGTTTGAAATCAATACTTTTCAGAAATATACATGAAATTCTGAAAGTATTTAAAAGTAGGTACCGGCAGCCAAAAATTAAACTTCTGAAAAGGTTATTAACACTTTTATTTCTGAAAAGTACAAGAAAAAATAAGCACAATGCAAAAAAAAAAGTCAGTCTTTAGCTGTATTAGGTCCAAAGATAACACACTTTGGAAACAGCAGTTTATGTACGTTTTCGCCAATTGTGAAATGTAGCAAGTTTGCAGGAACCTAAATTTTCCAGAAGTTCTCAGACAGAGAATGTTATTCCTGATTTTAATTCTTAACAACATAAACTACGTAAAACAGCAAGCATACAAGTAGATCTGTTCATACATTTACACAGCAGTGCTGCAAACTTCATAAATATATCATTTTGTCAGTTTGAAATTGCATGACCAGCCATTTTTGCACCCCCATTACACAAAAATAAGAAGACAGAATTGGCTAGAGTTCACTTTTTCTCAGAAACAATGTTATTGTATGAAACTTAAATTTTTAGGGGCAGTGTAAAGTGACAAAGTCATGAGTTATATGGCTTCAAAAATGTTATATTCAAGATATATTTTGTATACAATTGCACCCAAATAATGTGTTGGGCCAACTTAAAACAGACATAACTCACATTATGTCTTGATGAAATCTCTTGAAATTTTGCGTGTGAATCAAATAAAAGCTACAGCTTCACTCTTTACAGGCAAATGTTGCTAATATACGAGATTTTAAGATTTTGTATGCATGCACTGATTTAGTCTGAAACAATGTGATCCACAGATGACTTTGTATCATACTAGCACAGAAAGACATCCTTCTCAATAACATAATGAAACTAAAATGTGTAACAGCAGAAGATGCATGCCTGGCAATGCAGTATATGACTTAGAGCCATTTCTATACTCATTCCTAATGTTTATCAATAAGTTATTTTCATCAGTTATTTCGCAGTAACATGCATCTTCCCATATCCACAGACAAAGAAATGTTCAATGCCTGGTCTGTCTACTGAAAATCTCACCGCTTCTTTTAAAACTCTAAATTTTTGTCTTCAGATTTAGCCCCTGAGGTGATGATTAATCAGTGTTACTAATTTTTGAAACAAAAGCCGCTTACTTGTCCCGTGACTTACCACACTCAGTTCTCAACAGTTTTTAACTGTAGAAGTGGTTTTAAGTTTATTAGTGAGTGTCTGCTGTTGAAGTTTTGGTGGCAGTGATGGTTAATTTCATCCACAAAAAATCATCATTGCCTTGAAAACAAATAGAAATAAAATCCTGATTTTTTCTCAAGTGTTTTCTTTAATTTGTGCCAGGTATTACTTTTGAGAGTAAAGTATTCTTATATTGTGCCATTAGAAAGGCTCGTTGGACTTTGTGGAGCTACGTGTCCGTGTTTGCCTGATGCTGTACAGTGTTCTGATAATGTGTGCGTACCTGCGTGCGCGTGTGTGTGACTGTGCAAAACCGCTATCTGCTGTTTCTTTGCGATGATAAACATTGTTGAATCTGATCCGATAGACATGCACTCGCCGACCAACTTCCGGTTTGAATTTCTGGCCAAGTACTAGCACAAATACTATGATTCCTATGTATTAAAAACAAAATTCCATCATATTCATTAAATACTAGCAATATAAACACCTTTGGAAAGCAGTCGCTTCACACAGTTTTACTTCTACTAGTTCCAGGTTGCTTAAAAAAAAATCCCTTGGCGATAAAACATCAAATCGGAGATCGTACTTTCTATTCTTTGGTTATGCAGGCTATACCTGCCGCGGATTTCTTTTAAAATCTTTCTAAATAAAGAGAAACATTAAAGACAATTCACTGAATCAAACTTCTATGTCAATTTTCATGAAAAATCAGTCGATGTTTACAACGTTTGTCCTTCAGCTTGGCGATCACAGGTAGAAATTCGTTGACTGGACTAGCGATCGCTTCGAAGGCCGCCATGATTCGATGTTCCCATCTGCTAAAATGGCAGATCATGGGTACTCGCCCTTCGGAGGCTCGCGCACATCCGGTACAGGTCACATCTCATAGTTCCGTAAAAGGTTCAATTTTGCAAAAATAAGCTGTTTACGCATCCGCGGACGCGATCTGATATATCAAGGAGGTCCTCAGATATTATTCTTCGAAGTTTGCCAATAGTCCGACCTTTAGAAGACTAACAAACTAATGATCTTATAAAATAAATATTATATGAGAACGAAGGACAAGATTTTGACCTGTCAACTGTACTAATTTGCATGAAGGTAGTCCTGTGTGACCCGTATAATTTAAGTTGCCGTTAACCGGTTACCCAAACACTGCCGTGAGCCAGTCACCATTACGTGACATGCAGTGAAACTTCGTTGGTCGGCGTGTTTTTTGTTTTTTTTGCGCAGATTTTTGTATGGGTGCATTTATAACAAAAACAAACAGCACAGATCGATAGAGGAAAGACCAATCTTTATCTTCATGATAACAACTTCGTCATTCATGTTCATCTGCAAGAATATTTAACTGATAAACATGTGCAATTTTTCCACTGACTGACACAATTCCCGCATTGCTGAAGAGAGGCTGCCGGTACCTATTTAAAGTCTATTTTTAACATTGTCCACGATGAACATCGATTTTTAGTTCAGTTGAAGCTTCTTCAAGGTCACAGTGACCTTGAGAAGTGCAAAATCATGATTTTCTTAATAGTTTTTGTATAAAAAAGGAGATGTCAATCTTTCAATCAGAATGTACTTTTCACTGAATATGTCTTAATCCTTGCAGACTGAATTAACACTTGGTATGCATCATTGCAAAGACTCACTTGTTGCACATCACTGGAAAGGTCTTTGCCTTTGTTTTCCTACTCTGTGTGATTCACATAAAAATAACTTTACTGTTGAGTGGAATTGGGGTTAATAATGAAAATGTGAGTCAAAATGTATAAAATCTTTGCAGGCTATTTTCTCAAAACCACCGCCAAAAAAAAGGGGTATATCATTCAGACAGCCAGTTTCCTCACTGTTTGTCCTATGATGTTCAGTTACAATCAAGATGATTAGAAAGGATTTTAGATTTCAGAAATGTGTTTAATAAAAAAAAAAGTTGGCGCTGATTCTGTGGTGATGGGTCACATGTTATTTTTAAGGTGATAACGCTGATTTTGTGATTATGGGTCACATGTTATTTTTAGGTTGATGACCATATATTGTTTTATTCAGTCTGCCAGATTTTCTGTCCACATTTAGTCTTGATGTTTTATGTATGTGATTGAAATTACTTGAATGTTTCAGGTCAACTGGTGAAGCTACTTATCCACACAGGTGTGACCCGGTACCTGGAATTCAAGTCGGTGGATGGCAGCTATGTGTTTAAAAGAGAGAAGGGTGACAAAATCCACAAAGTACCTGCTGATGAGAAAGAAGCTCTGTCTTCTTGTATGTTGCATCTTGTTTTGCGGATTTCATGTATTACATACTTGTTTGCGCGCGCACACACACACAGACACAACACAGAGACAGACTGGCGCACACACACTCGCACTCACACACACACACACACAACACATGCATGCACGCACGCATGCATGTGCACTCACACGCATTCTGTGTGTGTGTGTGTGTGTTGTGTGTGTGTGGTGTGTGTGTGTGTGTGTGTGTGTGTGTGTTGTGTGTTTCTCTCTCTCTGTGTCTCTTACACACACACACACACACACACACACAACACAACACAACACACACACACACACACACACACACACACACACACACACATTCTCTCTCTATTTCTGTCTCTGTCTCTCTCTCTCTCGCTCTCTGTCACACATGCAAATGGACTGAATGCTTTGGGCATTTTTATGTCAATGAAAACTACAGGTTTCTAAGCTTCAATTTTATAAAAGATTTACAGCTGTTTTCAGACATGATTTACAGCCATTTTCACTCTTCTCCTGTGTAACCCAGTTGATCAGCCTTTTCCCTCTTTATGTGCACTGTGCATCGGAATGATGTGTAGTAGTTAGAGCAGTTTTCTGTTTTGTGCTCTGTGGTAGAAATATGGCCATAGTACTTATTCGACAATAAAGAACAAGTCGACATTTATTGCTGGAAAGCTTAGACAGTGGTAGCCTGGAATTCACGAATGTCACAAAACATAGTTTCATAGAAGCGGATGTTCAATCACACATAGTTCCCTGCTTTTTCTAGGCTTCTTATAGTACCAGTGGCTGAAGTCATCTTGAGAAAGATTGGCTGAACACACAGATGGATTTGTGAGAGTGTTATTGACAGGTAGGTTCATGTTCTAGTTCTTCAAAAATGAGAACAGGACAGTTTGTGCAAGTGCATTGCCCACAGGGCTCGTTACTTCAGTTGGTTAGAACTCCATGCTGATAAGCCAGAGGTCTGAACGCAACCTTCAGGTGGGCCATTTTTTTCATGGTAGGCTGGCTGTTTCTGTTGATAGCACCCTGAAATCAAGATGCAATATCTTGAATCCAGTTTCAGCCTGCAACATAAAAACTGGTCTGTTCTTTGTCCATTTAGTTATAAAAGAATACTTCATCATTAAAGTTTGATGTGGTTTAATGAAAATCACGATAGTAATTTCAGTAATACCCTATGGGGGGGGGGGGGGAGAGAAAGATTATTGGACATTTCTGACGCTATTTTGAGGCCCCAACTTAGCATGCAAGACAGAACAGTGTATTCTAGATACTTAAAACGTTCAGCTCAAAATGAGGTGGCAGTCATTAGATTGTTTTGAACCCATTGTAAAAAATGGCTGTGTTGATTTTTCAGAATCTTTCTTTTGGAACAGGTCCTGTGTGCACACATTTGTGTGTGTGTGTGTGTGTGTGTGTGTGTGTGTGTGTGTGTGTGTGTGTGTGTGTGTGTGTGTGTGTGTGTGTGATGTCAGTGTTCTGTAGCATTCAAAATATGAAAGGTATGTTTCATTTGCTGAAGCTGCATGTATGCACACAGCATGCATGCTGGTTGGAGCACACAGCATAGCCATTTTATGGTTTGTTACTGCTGGGATAGAGAATAGTATTTTATCTTTTAGTATCATATTCTCTTACCTGTCGAACTAATGCAGAGTGGGACACGATTGTTCTATTTTTGGCTTTAACCTATCCCAGTGTTTACAGAGAATTTTGTCAAAAGATGCCTCCAGGTAGCGCTCCACCCCACCTGACTTCCCAAGTCACGCAATAATGCGAGTATTCTTTCCTTTTTTCCGGATACACACCATAGTTAGCGGACATGCCTCTTCAGTGCTCTCTCAACTTGCACTCAAATGACTATTTCTCCAGATGGGGGTGGGGTGGGGGGCTGTCCATGCGTTGCATGACCCACTCTGACCCAGCCATCAATCACCCTGTTTACAAACGGAATGGCTAGGTGGGAAGATGACAAACCCTGGGACAAAGCCAGACAATGCGCACCAACCAGGACCAGCCCAACCACCAGACCAAGAGAGAATGGAAGACCCCTCTCTCACCCCACTCGGGGCCTTCATTTGTCTTTTGGGCAGCCTGCCCTGCCACCAACTCTCATAGCTGCCAGCTCCTTTCTCCCACTATAGTCTCGACAGTTAGCAGCTGGAAACTCCCAAGGTTGCAGTTCTTCTACCACAGGGGTTGTTTGAACGGTTGTGAATGTGCTAGGCGTGATACCCCAAATGGCTCTCTGAAAAATCATCTGGGCATAAATTATAGAGAAATTTTTGTTTTTGTCCTTTTGGAGCAGCCCCATGCCCATGAACTGTGGGCCTCCTCAACCTCAGTTGCCTTCTATCACTCTCTCTCCATTCATGATGTCCTGGAAACAGTTTTCTGCAGCAGGGAGTCCATCTCTGTTAACCAGTACTTAAGTGATCCACAGGTTTCCACCACAGAGGATCAGTCCTGCATCTCTTTCATTTCGACAATGTCATCGTAGATGCCTCCAGGAAGCGGACATACAAGAACGGAGCATCTCTCTGCCTTCCATCTTTATATTTTGCGTTAGTTGGTTATGGTATAGTGTGTAATACTAAAAGAGGAATTTTCCTAGTAAATTCCCAATTGTATTTGTACAGTCACTAGCCCTTGAGATCTTCCTGTCCGACCTGGCATACACAGTACAAAAAACAGGAAGGGTACTCTTATTCTTGCATGACCTAGATGGTCAGATGGGGTGGAGTGCCACCTGGAGGCATCAAATTTTCGGTAAACATTAGGTTGGGTTAGGGCCAAAAATATTGTGAGAATGTGCCACTCGATAGGTCGATATTGCAAATGTTGTAGCTAAATGGGAATTTACTAGAAAAACTCCTCAACATAGCTTAATTTTTATCTTGTAACTGTCCTTGTTTTGTGCTTTGTGCATTTATACTATCAGCTGTATTCTGTGTGTTTTTATCACCAGCTTTGATGGGCCTGTTTGAGAAGAGGAGGTTCCGCAATTTCCTGCAGTACGTTCAAGAGTTTGATGAGAGCGAACCCAAAACATGGAAAGGCATAGATCCCGAAAAAAGCACTGCTGCTAACTTGTATGATAAGCATGGTGTGGACAAAAACACACAGGACTTCACAGGACATGCCCTTGCTCTCTACCTCAATGATGAGTAAGTATATCATTGAATTATGTGATGCTACATAGAGAAACTTGATAAAGAAGGAATACTCTCATACTTGCACATATGCTCTTAACACACACACACAAACTTGATCACATGCACATACATACAGGTAAACACAGACACACACAGACACACACACACAGACACACACACACACACCACACACAAAAGAACACAGACATAAGCATACACACACACAACACACACACACACACACACACACACACACACCCACACACACAAAACACACATGCACACTCACTTTCTCTCACCACACTGTAACTCAAATCACATGCACCTGCACCCACCCACACAGAGAAGTGTATTGACAGTTAATCTTTCATTGTAATAGGTACCGGCAATCTCTCTTCAGCAATGCGCGAATTGTGTCAGTCAGTGAAAAATTGCACATGTTGTCAGTCAAATATTCTTGCAGATGAACATGAATGACGAAGTTGTTATCATGAAGATAAAGATTGGTCTTTCCTCTATCGATCTGTGCTGTTTGTTTTTGTTATAAATGCACCCATACGAAAATCTGCGCAAAAAAAAAAAGCCACGCCGACCAACGAAGTTTCACTGCATGTCACGTAATGGTGACTGGTTCACGGCAGTGCTTGATGACTGCTTAATGGCAGCTTAAATTATACGGGTCACACAGGACTACCTTCATGCAAATTAGTACAGTTGACAGGTCAAAACCTTGTCCTTCGTTCTCGTATAATATTCATTTTATAAGATTATTAGTTTGTTAGTCTTCTAAAGGTCGGAATATTGGCAAACTTTGAAGAATAATATCTGAGGACCTCCTTGATATATTAGATCGGTCCGTGGATGCGTAAACAGCTTATTTTTTGCTGAATTTAACAGTATACGGAACTATGAGATTTGACCTGTACCAGATGTGCGCGAGCCTCCGAAGGGCAAATACCGTGATCTGCCATTTTAGCATATGGGAACCTTGAATCATGGCGGCCTTCGAAGCGATCGCTGTAAGTCCAGTCAACGAATTTCTACCTGTGATCATCGAGCTGAAGGACAAACGTTGTAAACATTGACTGATTTTTCATGAAAATTGACTTAGAAGTTTGATTCAGTGAATTGTTTTTAATGTTTCTGTTTATTTAGAAAGATTTTAAATGAAATCTGCGGCAGGTATAGCCTGCATAAGCAAAGAATAGAAAATACGATCTCCGATTTGATGTTTTATTGCCAAGGATTTTTAAGCGACCTGGAACTAGTAGAAGTAAAACTGTGTGAAGCGACTGCTTTCCAAAGGTGTTTATATTGCTGTTACTTAATGAATACAATGGAATTTTGTTTTCAATACATCGAAATCATAATACTTGTGCTAGTACTCGGCCAGAAATTCAAACCGGAAGTTGGTCGGCGAGTGCATGTCGTCTATCGGATCAGATTCGACAATTTTTATCATCGCAAAGAAACAGCAAATAGTGGTTTTGCACAGTCACACACGCACGCACACATGCATGCAGGTATGCACACATTATCATAACACTATCCAGCATCAGGCAATTTTGCCACACATTACTTCTTCAAAAATCTTCTTTACCTCTTTTTCTGTTGGTAGCTTGACTCCAGATTTTCTCATGAACTTCCTGTTTTATGTTTCGCCCAGCTGAGTAGCATTTTTGCCCTAATCTGCATTGACTGTTTGGCTGACAGCCATGCCTGCTTACAACCTGCTGCCTCTAGAATTTTCTTTTTTCTTGATTTGGTTTGAATCTTCAGTTCTGTGCTTTGCTGCCAGATTGAATCATCAGCTGATGTCCCTGACAAATCTACTCTCAGCTTAAGTTTTCTTGCTCTCTTCTTTTTCAACGGGGAACCTGCTTGACTTGATGACTTTCTTGGCTTTACAAATCTTTTCATGTAAACTGGCTGTCCTCCAGTGGGGCATCTAATAGTTTCATTGCCTTCTGATTCTTTAAGTTTTTCTTTAGTGAAGTGTGTGTAGTATGCTTTTTCAAATTTTGTGAATGGCGCTTTTAGTGTGTCTATTCCTCTGAGTGGGAGAACTTCTTTGATTAGAGGTGATGTTGTTGCATCCGAAGTTTCCAGTCGAGGCCTATCTTCTTTTGTAGGTGTATGGATGTTGTTTGTTTGTGTCATGGACTGTCAAGGTGTGGATGAAACTGACGGTTCAAAACTTTAACACATTTCATGTTTATCTTCATTTTTTTCCTAGCACCACAGTCAGGCTTCAGTGGCCGTCCATCCTTGCTCTGTTTCACAAAGCAACAACATACAGTACAGTCATAACTACTGATGGATGGATCATAAAATGTCCATATTTGACTGGATTTTGCTGCCCAGTCTGGGCAGCATGAAGCGTTCAGTCTGAGGGTTGTGAAGCACGTTTAACTGCAAGTAACCTCTAATAGCATTTTGAGCAAAACATATGTGAATAATACACACCATCAGTTTCTTCACAGACAGTGATACCATGAAACATTTCCAGATCACTCACATAGTTTTTACACAGTTTTGCAGCTTTGTCTGCCCTCTTTTTTTTTTTAACTTTCTCCGCAAATTCTACATTGTGCATTCAGTTTGTTAAAATGGGACACGTCTGAATGTTGTTCTGTATCCATTCTCGTGTAACGCTACAGTGTTACGAGCACATTGCGGTTATCTGTCATTTACTTCACACACACATATCTAACCCCAACAATTTTACTTACAACATCAGAAGCAAACACAGCACAGTACAAATCCAAAACATGAAACCAGACAAACCGCCAAACTGAAGTTATAACGATTCAAAGACGAGAAAAATTAACAGCCACAGCAACACAATAGAGAATATATAGAGGGGTTCCAGTGCCAGCTGTGAATGCATTCCAACTGGCCAGTGCGGGCCGGGCAGTAGCAGGAAGGGGTGAGGAGGTGTTAGAGTTACCACCTGTGGCAGGGAAACTAAAGTGTCTTATCTGGCTAAGTTTCGCTTGCTGTGCCCCCCCCCCCCCCCCCCCCCCCCTTGCCTGATCCTGCCTGTGCCATTTGTGCATTCAATCTAACGAACTCTCATGTTTTCTCTTGTCTGACTTCATATTGGTCCTCAAAACGTCACAAGGTGAGTTCATTTGATTGTGGAGATGCTTCCCATTACGGCTGTGTTAATATAGGTAGGTAAGAAAGATTTATTTCTTGTAATGTCTTCCTATAATCATTATGTATTTATTTATATTTATTTAGCCCATTCACCAATTTTGGCAACCATAAGGGTTTACAATGATAGTCAACTCCAATAGACATGCTGTTGGACTACAATAGGTAACTGCTGTCAACATGGATGATATACTTTTTGTGTAGCTCTTTGCTGTAAATTTCTGCATGAAGCATGTGCAGGATGGATGGTGAGTTTTCAGAGTTAGTTTAATTCAACTACTCTGAGGCTATCCAGTGCTCTCCTTACATATTGTTGTGCTCTAGCTGTCCAAGGTCAGTGCAGGGCATTGCAGTCTGACCGAAAGAACAATGCTATGACAATGCTGACAATGGGGATGATGGTTGTGATGTTGTGGAGACTGCTTGGCAAATTGGTACTCTGTGGTTACTTTCCTGGTATCAGCCAGAGAGATAAGACACTTGCAGAATTGGTCAGGAGACTTCGAGCAGCATTGGCTGTGACACATATATGAAATAGTTGAGACTTCGTTGTATGGTCTCAAGTCTTCCGAATGAGCCCATTGCATAATTAACTCTGGGTAGGAAAATAGAACTACAACTAAACTTCACAACAAGGTAAGTTCTTTGTAATTATGGCATGTATTAGTGAACAAAGCCACACGCAGGTGGCTTGGGACCATCTGAAGACAGGAAAAGGTTTAGATGAGGACTGCAGTCATGATTTTGTGTGGCCAGTACTGCTGAATAGGATGAACAGCATGTTTTCACTTGTACGTGGAGTATCAAAAAACAACTCTGGGAGGTTTTGTGTTCTAAAAGCATTAGGATGAGCAGCATGTTTTCGCTTTGATATGGAGTATCAAAAACCAAACGTCGGGGTCACTCAGTAAAAATCTGTGTGTCAGGAAGGGCACAGGAACCAGACATCTCAAGCTCAGGCCATTTTGGGATCACCAGGTAGAGGAGACCCTGCATTGCTGCTGGATCACTTCGATGGAGTTCAGCTGTGCCTGGTCTAATCGAACTCACCAAGGACACTAAGTACTTTTGTACAAAGCCCCATACTGGTGATATGTAAGATCTGAATGTCAGTACATAAAATGTGAATGTCAATAATGGCTGTATGTTTCAGGTACAAATCTGGTTCCTGTGTTCCACTGATTAGACGGTGCAAGTTGTACTCTGAATCCTTGGCCCGCTATGGAAAAACTCCATATCTCTATCCCCTCTATGGACTTGGAGAATTGCCTCAGGGATTTGCTAGGTGAGATACTAGTATAATTACATTATTGACTGTTAGTTGATGGTATGAAGAAACAAACTTTGAAGCATAACTCTGTGATGTTAGAATGGGGTGGACGGATTTTCAGTCTTATACATGGAGTAACTGTTGAATGGACTCTTAGTTGTACTTTTTGAAATGTGTATGTAAGAAAAGATAAAGAATCTTTTGCCAATACGTATATGTAAGTGACTTGCACATCTGTTTTATAAGAATGTACATTCAAACTTAACAGTTTTTTTTTTCCTTATACATGTTAAATGTTTAGGTGATCCTGCAATATGTCTTAAATTGTTCGCATTGCAGAAGTCGGTCAGGTAAACATCGGACTTCCAGTCGGAAGATTCTGGGTTTGATCCTGCCTGATGGGTAGATTATGCAGAACTATCATGGGTGCCACTCTTCCGTCTGGGTGACAGAAATCCGTTTTCTTGGCAAGGCCCCAGACAGAAATTCCGTTTTTTCATTTTCGTTATTCCAAAACAAAAATGTTTGGGGGAAAAAAAACAGTTGAATCGGCGGTACTATGGCCGAAGCAGCACTGTAGCAGACGACCGGAAATGAGGAAGCGCTCTCTATCGTTGAAGACAACACAGGTCCAGCGATCTTTGTTAGGCTACACACATCACTTCCGTCGCGCCATTGTGCTGCTAGTGCCTTCAAGCGAAAAAAGTTTTCCATTTAGCCTGATTTTCAGTTTTTTCAGATTTTCAAAGTGTCACCCTTGAACTATGGAGGGGGGGGGGGGGGGGAGACAAACCCAAGTACTAATCAAAATTATACACATGTAGAGTTCATTTTGGGGATGTGCTACTCATCTGACTTGCGCAGAGCAGATAAGTTAGAAAAGAGATGAACAGTTCAAGGAAATCTTAGTCCCATGGCAATCAGTGCATTAGGAAGTGTGAACATTCTTGCTCAAATTATTGATCTTAAATGAGCTTGCTTGGACATCCACAGTGTGACTGACTGACACACCCCTTATCACCACTCTCTCTCAAAAAGGAAAGGGGAAAAGGAAGGGGGGGGGGGGGGGGAGAATGTGAGAGAAGGCAAGACAGAATGAGTTAAAGAAAAAGTAACAGAGGGAAGGGGAAAGATTTGAGAAAAAGAGAATATGTTTGAACAGTGTGTGTTTGTGTGTGTGTGTGTGTGTGTGTGTGTGTGTGTGTGTGTGTGTGTGTGTGTGTGTGTGTGTGTTGGAAAGAGAGAGACAGAGAGGGGATGATAGCTTGGGTCAGGGATTACACACCCCACTCCGCTGCAGTCTTTCCCCTCCCTGTTTGCGTGTGTTTTGTACCCTGGAGTATTAGCCATTGTTGGGTGATTGCTTAGGTGAATGATGAGAAAGTATACCTCAGTTTGATTCTGGAATCAAGATTTTTTTCTTTTTTATAATTTTGTTTTGTTTACAATGCACAGTGTCTTTTGTGGTACACATAGAACACATTTTAATCCAAGAGAAGAATCAGTCTCCAGAAAACAAGGAACAAAGAAATATGAAATGAAACATGAAGAGCCATATCAGGGCCTTTTCAAAACATACACAATACTTCAACAGGAAAAAAAGAAAAGAAAATTAAGCACTCTTATCATTCGCGCACATAATCTAAGGAGATGTCCCTGGCACTGACCACTTGTCCAATTTATTGCACAGGGGATTTTAAAAAACATACCTGAATACAAATTGAAACATAAGTAAGGACACTAAAACATACGTAAAACGGGCCTAAATTACCGAAAATTGCTTCCACATATCTTACTTCCTTAGAGTCACAAATGCACTTTATATGTGTACCCAATTATGAATCCTAACAGGAAGTACTTAAGACTTTATCAAACACATACAGGTGAATGGACCACAAGGCAGAAAATGATAGGAAGAAATGACAGAAAGCAAAGAAGGAAGACATAAACAAAGAGAGTGAAGAAGAGAGGAAATTTCTAGTACTGAATTTCCAGAAGGTGGGGTTGGGAGGGGTAAGGCACAGGACCTACAAGACACTAAGCTTACACCACCAGAATGATTGGAGCATAAACATGAGCAGCAAACGGCCAGTTTTTATGTTGAAAGTTGGGATTGAATTGAAAGTATCAGATCTTGTTCACAACTCCATTACAGTCCACCATTAGAAAAACAAGAAAACAAAAATAAACAACCCCCCCCCCCCCCCCCAACTCTGTGGCTTGTCTGAGGTTTGAACTCATGACAACAGCACTATAGACGATAAGCTGTATTGTTATTATATTATTACAATTATCAGACCTGGGAGTTTTCCTTGGATCCACTGTTTTCAATGAAAACACACCAAGTTTCATCAGAAAGAAAACATGAATTCCTCAGATTCTCAGAAAGAGAGAGAAAAAAAACCGTCTGTACTAATCCAAAATTTTAAAGTGAAAATACCACACCAGTATAGCTGACTTCTGGCCCACTGATACTGCAAACATTGACCAGCAGTTGGCCAACTCCCACATCCCCTGACCATATTAAACAAAAGTTCAAAACAGCATATCAGCCTTTTTCAAACAAGTACATTTCTTAATTTGTGAAGAGACTTGTCTACTTCAGTCCTTCTTTGGGTGAGTTGTTATTGAGAATTGTAATATTTTTACACACTGTTTTCTGTGCTTTTGTTGCATTTTAACTGCGCAAAATATTAAAAGTTTTAGATAAGATTTGTATGTGAATTTGATGCACAGAAATACTCAGTTTACAGAGATCTCAGAATTTCAATTTTTTATGGGGACCATGCGTTCAGACCCCCTTAGTTTCAGAAGTTATTGTTTTGAGCAGTTCCCATGCCTGAATACCGGTGGAGAATAATGAGGACAGATAATCTATAATGGACATTGTTGTTTCTGTGTAGGCTGAGCGCAATCTATGGTGGCACATACATGCTGGACAAGGATGGCTGTGAGATAGTGTATGATGAAAGTGGCAAGGCCATCGGCGTAAAGGACAAAGAAGAAAAAGTGGCGAAGGCTGCTTGTGTTGTCTGTGATCCCTCCTATGCCAGAGAAAAGTGCAAAGTTGTGGGAAAGGTGAGTACATGCCATGAGAGCAGCAGGAAATGAAGGAAACAGAAAGATGCAGTCAGTCTTCTGTTGCCATATTGTGTTGAGGGAGGAAAGAGGGGAACTGATTTAAAGATGTTATATTGGAAAACCAGGGAGAGTGGTATGAAGATAGCAGTATTGACATAGCTCAAAAAATGGGACAGATGATATGATTATGCTGAGTTTCCATAGAGGGTCATACTTCGCTCATCACACTTCAGTCTGCATGCATGTAAGGTAAAATAGAGTGATTGTTTGAGCACTTGCTTCATTATTCTTATGTGAGATGCAAGAAAATAGGCAGATTTGCCAAGAGCTACGCTTATAGCGTGACGTCTGCTATGCTGTTATGCTCATGTTCAAACCATTCACTTAGAAAAATATATCAAGCATAGGTGTGTGTGTGTGTGTGTAGACCTAAAAGGTTTGTCTGTGAGGCTATATTTAAAAACATTTCCTCTTTGGATTTGGCTAATTCAGTATGGTCAGTCAGAATTAAGCTTGTAAACGAAGTTGGTGCCATTGTGAAGCATGGTTGTGTGTTTGAACACTTCATTATATCGATACAAAACGACAGCAATAATCCCTTTTGGTTCAGATTTAAAAAAAAAAAAAACAAAAGAGCGAGAATCTCTCTGAATCAAAAAAATGATGAAACGATAAGAATCCCCCTGGATTGATAAAGCGGAAATCAATGGAGATGTATCAGGAGGAGCACTCACAGAAGAATCCTTGTATCTTTAGCTCATCTGTCACTGTTAGTAACCATCATGTGTGATGCACAATAAAATGCAAGTTTTCAAATTGAGATTTAACTCTTTGATGATGGGCTACTTCGATTGAAGTAACATCTGAGCTCTCACTGAGGACGGGCTACTTCGATCATAGGAACAGATGGTCTAGGTAGAAAGAAACTCTAGGGAGAGCTAGACACAGAAGGTCTTCAGAGAAGTAACCCCCTTTAGACAAGTGTTTCGGCCCTGAACTCCTTACACTCTCGGGGGGCCGGGCCACATCCAGGTCATGACTCCTGGATGCCCTTCTGCTGTTGTCTATATATATATATATATTTTTTTTTCCCACGCCGGGGAGCGAACCTGGGCGATTCTGCGCTTCAGAACTGCGGTACGCGGTTTTACCAATGTGCTAACGGGGCACACATCATCTGTAGGGAATTTAATCCTTATGAAGTTCATTTTTGGTTCCTCCTTGCCCAGATCCAGCTTGAGCTCCTTTCTGCTGCCTCTGCCATCGCTTTAAGGGCTCTAGTCCTCTTCTTCCCAGAAATGGCGAGTTGTTTCATGAGATCATAAGCGGAGGTGCCCACAAACCCTCTTGCCCCGACCTCTATGGCGAAGATTTTGACCCGCAGACCTGCTTTCTTCAGGGTGCTGGCAAGACCGGCGTATTTTTCGGTCTTGTAGATATGTGCTTCTTCCATTCTGCTTTCGTATGGCACAGTGAGTTCTATCAGAATCACTTGTTTCGAGGAGTCAGAGTGGAGAGCGATGTCTGGTCTCATGCCTGTCTTGCTGATGACATCTGGGTAATTTCTCCACTCTGGGAGATCTGCTGTACACTCCCAGTCGACTGCTCCATCCAGAAGACCCTTTGGCAATGTGCTGGTTGTCATAGCAATTTTGGGCCAGACCTGTTTCCCTCCTGCTTTGTAGAACGTTGTCATAGCAATTGGTGCGTTTGGGGTCATGGTTTTTTCGCTAACCACGTCTGTGCATAGCCACTGAAACTGCCCTACTCACATTCTCAACAATCTCTCCTTGCTACTGTACTTGGCAAAGTCTCTCTCCACTCCTTGATCTGTCTGCAGCTTGAGACATTTTCTGGGTATCTTTCCTTCTATTTCATCATAATTTTGGCATCTCTGACATTGCTCTGTCTGTTCATATACAGATCATGAGAAGACACGTTTCCTATCAAGGCACTTACTTCACCCATACCTGACCGTGTGTTCTCAATGGATCTGTCACTTTGGCCCTGTCTTTTCACTCTTTACGCCCCCTGTCCACCATTCATCAACTCCCCTTCTTAACACTTCTATGCTGTGACATCCCTACTTCAAGACTGACTACCTGATAATATACATGCCCTGTTGACTCGCACCACTGATGTTATGGACATTAAACTGGATGACCACAATAGACTTAGCTTAATGACGACAAACCAGACTATCCTCTTGGCACCTCAGAATTTCTGTGCTCCATTTCTCTCTTATGTGAACATCAGTCCATTTCTGATTGGCAAACTGTGTCTGCATGACTCTTCACTTCCATGAACATTTGTTCTCAATTGCCAGATCTTGCTACTATCTCATCGATATGGCTTGTCAGATATCTCTCGTCGAACAATGCAAAACTCGTTCTCTCTCCTTCATAATGTCTCGCATTGACTATTGCAATTCACTCCTGTCTGGTCTTCCTGCCTCCACCATTCACATCCTACAGCGAATTCAAAACAATGCTGCACGCCTTGTACTCAAAAAGAAAAAAGCTGACCACATATCTCCTCTCCTGGCACAACTTCACTGGCTCCCTGTATCAAAGCGCATACAGTACAAACTAGACACCATGTGCTACAAAAGCCTCAATAACGCAGCCCCCGATTACCTGTCAAGCCTACTTGAGATCTATGTTCCCTCACGTACCCTCCGCTCTGCCTCTGATCCTCTGACTTTTCGCTTTCCACGCACTAAGCTCAATACCTATGGTCCACGAGCCTTCTCTGTTTCTGGTCCACTCTCCTGGAACAAACTTCCTCTCTCAGTCCGTCAGCAACCTACTTTTGTCTCCAAGTCTGCTCTCAAAACTCACCTTTTCTCCTCCGCATAAAATCCTAACCTCACTCAACCCCCCCCCCCCCCCCCCCCCCTCTGCAGCCTGTCTCCGCTTGGAGGGAATCACATGGTTATAATATATAATTGTATATGCTATGCTCTCTATAATTTTCCATTGCTTTTATTCTTGCTTTTATTGCTTTTATTCTTTCTCCCCATTTATAGCCATGCGTGTGTGTGGGTGTGTGTGTGTGTGTGTGTCTGTGTGTGTGCGTGCGTGTGTGTGCGTGCGTGCGTGCTTGCGTGTGTGTCTGCTTCAGCGCTTAGATTTGATTTTATCAAGATTTTGCGCTATATAAATATTGTAATTATTATGTTATTATGATCCCTTTCAGAACTTGGTGCCTCCATGTATACCTTCCTTGGGCTAGCGCTACTTTGCAAGAGCTTAGGACATGTTCCACTGTTTGTTTTCTTCTGACAGAGCGGACATGCTGGGTCATCTGATTTCCCCCATTTCACTAAGTTTGCATTCGAGGGGAGCAGGTCATATACAGATCTGAGGAGGAAGCTTATCCTTAGAGGAGCCATGTGCCACATATCGTTCCAGCTGAGACTTCTTTGGAGTGCACTGTCCCATGTTGTCCATTGCCCCTGTTGACCTTGCTGGACTGCCTTCTGCACTCTTTTGACATCTTCTTCTTTCTTCAACTCCTGTATGATCATGTCTCTTTTTTCCTTCCCTTTGGCTTTGGATCACCACTGCATTTTTGTTGCTCCCAGTCCCTGTCTGTTGGTTTGCGTGTGTCCAATTATCTCTTTGATGCTGAGGTTTCTCTTGGCATTGTTTACAGCCTCTTGGACTTTCCATTTTTTGCCAGTTCTCAGCTTTGGCTGAACTGATCTCACGATATTGTCTTTCGATTCCTCCAGCATGCTCAACAGTCTTGCTTTTCCAACTTTGTATTCCTCCACTATGGATTTGAGAGGTAGCTTCAGCATTGCTTGACGACAGTAGAATGCAACATCAGTGAGACCAGGTGGGAACGAGCCATTTTCTTGTGTATTTTCTTGTGTATAGGGTATATAACTCCCTCTACTTTTGTTATGCTAATGATTTAGTAGTAGGCAGTTGCTTCCCTTGTGGAGGGAACTTCCGTTGAACGCTTCAGCTACGTTTTGCCGGTTTCTTTGTCTAAAATCAATGGAAAATAGCTCAAAGGCGACAGTTCTCAGTGATTTCACTGTGGCAGTTCTCAGTGATTTCACTGTGGCAACCCAAGGCCAGCAGGAGAGCTCAGTTGTGGCAAGTGCAGGCACAATAGAGTTAAGACTGTGTCTGAGTTTTTGTTATGCTGATGGGTGCCCAGCTACATGCATATGTCATTTGCTATGTACAGTTTTTGCCCAAGTGCTACTCCTGAGTGTTAATAGGGGTTGCCTATGAGGAATTGCTTCTTGCTGTGGAATCCCTTGATCAAGGACTATAAAAGTACAGATTGACAAAAAGAAGTTTGTGGAGACATTGATGCATTTCAACCTTCTGATCTTTTTGAAAAAGCATCTTGTCCCAGTTGTTCATGAGTGATCAGATGGTTTGTTGGTATTTGTCTCCGTGTTTTGCAGCAATAAATGTTCACAGCAGTACATGTTGCATTTTTTTTAAAACTCTCTGTGTTTTCCCTGCCTTTTTTCTTTCAGTCCCCCACCCTTCCCCAAATGGATCACTTCCCATTACCCCACCAGAGGCCTCAGCAACCCCCCAGGGCCCCCAGCCTTTCAGTTTTTTTTAAATTTTCTGGAAGTACCCATGTTAATATAAATTCACTGTTATTTTTCTTCTGTGTGTGTGTGTCTGTATTTGTGTGTGTGTGTGTGTCTGTATTTGTGTATGTGTGTGTGTGTATGTGTGTGTCTGTGCCTTGAGGATGTAAAATACATTTAATTAATGTTTCAGGTGGTGCGGGCTATTTGCATCTTGAAACACCCAGTGAAGGACACCAAGAATGCAGAATCTGTGCAGATCATTTTGCCCCAGGGACAAATTAATCGGAAGGATGGTCAGTGCTGTGAAAGAGAGAAGAAGAATATTTTGCTTACATTATAATGTGACATGCTCTTTAACTCTTTGATGATGCGCTACTTTGAAGTAACAGATGAGCTCTCACTGAGGACGGGCTACTTCAATCATGGTAACAGACGGTCTAGGGCATATAACTCCATCTACTTTTGTTATGCTAATGATTTAGTAGTTGGCAGTTGCTTCCCTTGTGGAGGGACCTTCTGTTGAACGCTTCATCTACGTTTTGCTGGTTTCTTTGTCTAAAATCGATGGATAAGTTTACTTGCACCCGGTTCTCAGTGATTTCACTGTGGCAGCCCTAGGCCAGCAGGAGAGCTCAGCTGTGGCAAGTGCAGTCACAATAGAGTTAAACCTGCACACACACACACACACACACACACAACACACAACACACACACACACACACACACACACACACACACACACACACACACACACACACACACACACACGTGTAAAGGCTAGAGCATACTGTACATTTACACAGCATGAATACACACTGCTCTTCTCACACATCGTTGTAGTTTTAAACACTGTAAGAATTGTCAGCACATTTGCAAGCTGTGCCCTCTGCTGTCCTATTAAGTCCTTAAGATCAAAGTGTCGGGTAAATTTTTGTAAATCTCCCTATCACAAAACTGGTCACTGTCTGATCCTTATCCCTCACTTTTGACCAAGTGTACAAAATAATCTCAACTCCCAGTAAAACTATATTATATTATATTCCTCAGTGTCACTGACTCTCTCACACTTAAAACACCTGTCTTGTCCTGTTACCCCAGGCAGACAAATGGGAACTGCCAATTAATTTATTAACAAGGTGTCAGAGGAAGTCAGTTTACAGAGCTCTACATCCACTGTAGCAGTGGGCCAGCAGGAAGGAAGTCTCATCTCTTTGCTGCTCAAGCTACAGACTGCCAGACTGAAAGAATTAAACTGGGATTTGAGAGAAAAAGTCCTTGTTTGTAATTTGTTGCCAGCAATTCAAAGATTTACAATTTCACTTCATATACCAAATCTAACACTGTTTCTCCTCTTGCCCAACTTCACTGGACCATGACAGATTGATACAGATAGCCATCTGGTTCCCTACCCCCTGTAAACTGAACAATCCTGTCTACTCGTAATGAACCCTTTGGCTGATGTTACAAAATTCCACAAGGAAATGAGAATAGAATTGTCTGGTCCCACAGACAATCCCCAGACTGGTTTTCAGGCCGTTTCACATCAAGGGAACTACCCACAGCACTTTTGACCAGGGGCACTTTGTTCACTGAGTGCAGGAGATGAGACCCATCAGTGACAGAAGGGGAGCACACACAGAGAACCACCATACTGCAAGTCAGTGGTTCCAAGGATGCATCAAACTAATATGCTATTTTCTGAAATGGAAAGTGGTTTTCGAGTATTATTGGCTTCAAACCAGAAGTCTGTGAGAAAGTGGTTCATTACATCAGAGACTGCACCACATCAGCATTCTATGTAAACAAAAGGAAGGAAGGAAGGGCACACTCGCCGACATCTCTGTGGCCTCCCTCCATAGCATCACGAGATACACAACATACAGGGAAGTTTATCATTTTGATGGATTCCATCAGCTTTTTACACAGCATCCTACTGATGATGATGATGATGATCCTGCACACACGTCAGACTCTAAACAGGGTAACCCTTGAATGATTCTGTAACCTCTGGCTCCATCTTGGGATAGTCCTGTTTACATTGACATACTCGGGCTCCAACTTGGGACAGTCCTGTTTACATCAATATATATCCATCAGATTGACCCACCTGTAAACTGGAACTTTTCCACCTGAAAACTGGAACTTCTTACAGATTACCTTCTCTTTAAGGCAAAAGGCTTTCATCCCTTTAGAGCCACAAATAAAAAACATAGATGTCCTTCTACAAGAAGAATTGGTTTATTCATCTTTCCAGCAGCAAATTGGCTAACTGTATGACTGATCTCCTTGGGATCCAACATCCATGGATGTCCCAAACCCCAAGCAAGTTTCAGGCTGGCATCTTACTTGTCTCTGTGTTCTAATCACGTCTCGGGACAAATGATTCCTTTACATAACTGTCAACAATGTTGCCCTTTGTATGCACCTGCATCTCCAGCAGGAGCATGAACGAACTACATGGCTTTAGGAGTTAGTGGTTTGCAAACTAATCAGGACATGTCTTCTACCAAGACGACTCCATATCCTGTGCTGTCCTTCCAGAGTTCAGGACTAAATCCATCTTGTGGAAAACTATCACCTCGACTTGTATTCCTCCTTTATCAGATATTACAGATTGTCAAGTGAAGAATGGTACATGGTGTGCTGTTTCACATGCTACTAGAATCACACAAAAAACAGACGTGCCACATGCAAATGCCCCCTTTCCTCAAACGATCTGAACCTTGATTAAATGTCTCATTACGATGTCGGGATTTCCCAATCATATCTTAACAACGCTTGTCTACAAGCGTCGGAGAAATCCGACTTGAGTTTTGAAATTCACGGGGCTTTCAGTATTTCCGTTAACTGGAAACTAATAGCCAGAAATAGATTCTTCGGTCATTCTTAGCCTCATTTCAGGCCATTAGGTCACTGTACTCTGCAGTTGGTGTGTAGCTAGTGCAGAGTTCATGACCCACTATCTCCGCAGCGAAGCAGATGACGGAAAAGCAAATGGCTGAACAATACTCAACAACTTGGCGCTGTTCAACACGATCTTTTCCTTCAATGCACATGGAGTGTGTGCATGTTGGATTTATGAAATTTCATTCAAGATGTGACTGTAGGAACTGATGTATTGACCTGACTGTGTATTTTATAAGACATTTTTCTCCTGAAAATTTCTGTAATTTTTCTTGTACTGTTACTCAGCAACCATGAGGGTTAGACAGTTGAAATTTCAGCATGTTGTACACCAGTCTTTTAGCATATTACTCCCCAAATTTCAAAACTCTCTAGTTTTCATTTATTTAGGTACTCCAAATTTATTTAGGTACTCCAAACTGATGTTTGAAGTTGTAGAAAGTAAAAACAAAGTTGTGTATTCATATAGAACTTTTTTTTTCTGATTCCAGTGATATAATTGTTTTTCTTGTACGACAATTTGTAAGGAAGTTACGAATTTTTGAATAATTAATTTTTGGTTTATATTTTCGTACACCTCTCAAATCAGCATAAACGTCTATGTTTACACATCTGAATAATTGAATATAAAGCACAGAGTTTAACTTTCTTGCTAGAAATCTGTTCACTATAACATATATTATAATTAGCTGAATTTTTTTCCAGACATGTCATACCATTTATAGCCAATTGATGAGCATATCAAAAGTATAAAAAATGCTGAATTGCGCCCACAATTTCATGACGCGTGTAAATGTAAATTGGGTAAATCATGAAACATTCATATCTCAGTTCAGGCTTGACCCACAGAAAGGTATTTTATATGAATGGAATGTGCAAAACAAGTAGAATTGAAATATATGCCTTCACAGATGATCAAACTATTACATGGATGCTGTGGTGGAAGTTAGTGTTGGGAAATTCTGGCGTAGGCCGAAGCAGTGCTGTAGACGTCAGCCACTTGCCAAATTCTGTTATCATTGCTGACTGGTAGGTTATCAAAGTGCCACTGGAATATGTACTGAGCACTCACATCAGCCACATCTTCACATCTTGGCCATCTGAAAAGGTCTTTTCAGCCATGCATCTGTTCCATGAACAGGACAGTACCTTCCTCACCATTCTTCTTCACCTCTAGAATTTGACCAATGAAGCAATTTTCATTGTAGAAAACGGCAACCCACTGACCTTGAATAGTGAAATGAAAGGTTGCAACTCTGATGGTTGCTTGTCTTCATCAGTCCCAGATGAGTCTTCAACTTGTTCCAAAGCACTGAGATCAGTAACGGATATTTCCTCTTCAGAGTCTTCCAACATCAGTCCGATTTCAACAGGAGCAGCATCTTCAGGCAGTGACTCGGCTACATAAGAAGAAAGATGGCTTTCAAGTGACTTTTGCAAATCTTTTAGGGTGCCAGTCAGCCTTATTGTTCCTTTTTTCATAACAACAGATTTTTGGTAGCAAATTTCATCGCTGACAATTTTTTTCACTTTGGCAATAGGTGCTGCACTTCTTTTATGTCTTCTGATAAGGTGGATGACATCATTTCTTCTGTGACATGGCCCACCATGTACTAAGACAAGCTTGATGAGATCTGCCTTCTGTGCCAATTTGGCCTCCGTCAACTGCTTCAATCTCTTGTTTTCAAGTAATTTTTCTCTTATTTTTAAATGGACAATGTGTTCTTGTCTTCTCAATTTTTCTCTGCTATGGAAGTGTTCCAAATTCACAATAATTTCCTGTTTAAGACTCTGAGTTCAGATGACTGTGTCAAATTTGTTACATCATGGGAAATAACTTATCCTTGTTTGAGTCCATGCTTGCTCAAAGACAGTGACACAAAGTCAAAGTTGACAGAAGTTTGCAGAAAAGAATGAAGTGTTTCTTCCTATGAACCACCTTCACCCATGTCCTTGATTCTTTTAGAGGTGGTCCATTATGCCACTCGGACGCCTGCTGGATAACTGACAGAAGGAAACATTTTTTCAAACCAACCTGCAACAAACACACATGCACGTACGCACACGCATATATATTAGTGAGTGAGAATGTGTGTGTGTGTAACTGTAAGAGAGAGAGAGAAAGCGAGAGGGAGAGAGAATTCAAACTTTTTTCTTTTCTTTTTTTTTCAATTTAAGTGTAGTATAACTTGATGCAAAAAATGCTCTTCATTTTGAATAAAGTCACAATTTCCACAGAAATATAACATCTAATCTGGAATAACGTTTAAATTGTTTTAAACACAAAAATAAACTAATCAAAACAGTAAAAGTGGAAGGGATGGAGGAGAAGTGGAAGAGGTGTGAGTTGTAGCAACAATCTATTGGTGAGATCCACTTTAGGTGAATCAGGTGGTCTGCCTCTTTCCTGTGGTAGGAAGGTTCTCCTGTGTTCTTCATAGACATCATCATGTTCAGCTACAAATAGACATTAGCAGTCATGACTAGAAGAGGGTGTGTGTGTGTGTGTATGCGCGTGTGTGTGTATGCGCGTGTATGTGTGTGTGTATATGTATGAGCGTATCTATTTTTGTATACCATGTGTATTAACTGTTATATATGACAGCCTGCATAATTCAAAGTGATGGCATTGGAGGGATAAGAAACAGAATGTGAAAGTACACCTAAAACAGAAACTAAAAGACTAAGATTTTTTAAAGTGATAGATTATTTCGCTGCATTGGCTGACAGCAATTTTTCACATGTTGATGTTTTACTTTTAAACAGTCTTGTCATGTTTCTAACATGATATTGCTGATTGCAGTACATTGTGTTGTGCAATTCGACAGTCACACAGTGACAGTGTCACAATTTTAGTAGTCTTTGAAAATTAGGTCAGGTTGACTGGTCACGTGACTTCGTATTTTTCCACTTTTCATAAAATATACGCATAACTCATCATAAAAAATATCCTGAGAACCAGAAAGACTTGCTATCAAACCAAAAATATAGTTTTCTCACAAATATAACTGATTGTGTGTCACAAGACCTTTATACAACCTAGTTCTCTCACAAATATAACTGATTGTGTGTCACAAGACCTTTATACAACCTCAACCACCTAACTGGAATCGCCAGCTTTCGAAGCTTTGTTTACATTGCCGACGCAAGTATGTTACATTAGTGCTTTGCTTGTAAACTCTAAATTCCCATTACTAAACTTAAAGAAATAGAATAACTAGACGTTAAACTTACCAACAAGTTGATTCAACCATAAATCAAACTTACCAACAAGTTGATTCAACCATAAATCGGAAGCGCACAAATCCGATGGACAGGGCTGGTTGTCCGACGGTGTAGACGATGACTCCACACTTGCCTCAGTCATGGCGGATCGAGCGCGTGGCACAAAATTGAATCAGTTGTCACGATTCAAATATCGCTTGGTTCGCATGAAAGTCTATGCAGAAAATTATTTCCACCATTAAACAGACCAATCTTTGATGTTCAAAATGAATATTTATTGAGCTGATTGCTTCAGGTATACTGTGTAAAAATCCACTCCAAACATTTTCAGACACAATTTTTTAAACAAAGCTTACATGTTGACAAAGGAGTATGGCATGAAAACGAGGCTCAGAATCTCCTCTTTTGATTGGTTAAGGTTATTTTTAGCTAAACAAGTCTCGCGCGAACCAAGAGAGCTTTCAGCACACACAGTGTTATGAATACAGTCAGTTGCAAATGAAATTTTCAGCTGTGGCGTTACTGTTGCCGCTCCGAGATTGTTTTATTACCGCACGTAATCATTTCAGATTTAAATTACTACACACACATATTTGATAATGAACAAACTATTTGTTGTAATAACTTTATTTCATTTAATGTGATGGTTGTGAAGATATTGATGAGGAAAGACAGGTGAAAAAGTAGGTCAGTCTGGTAAGCGGACAACCCAATGGCGTCAATTTGGAGTACCTACATTTATTTGTATGAGAATTTTTCTCATGACCTATACAAATGGTGCTTATCAGGGGAACGGCAAGGGGCATAATTGTACGTAGCGAGTGAGTTAAGGACATCACTGCTACTGCAGTACCCCAGTGGATCTCTCAAGTAATCTGAGCTACCAATCGCCTAATAAGACACAAGCACATTGAATTCTTAAGCACATGAATCTTAAAATCTTGTCTACATCTTTGATCCTTGATTCTTCCCTTCAAAAGATATTTTGGCAGACATTCCCAATGGAATTTCACTTTGACTACACGCTCTACCATTCCGTCCCTGGCTCCTCAGTTCAAACTTTTTGGGTGACACACCATTCCACCATTCTGTAAATTTGTAGTTGTGAGAAATGGTAATTGTGCATGAAGCTTAAATGAAGATTTTTCTCTATTTAACTATACATACTTTCTGTCAGAAACTCTCTCCTATATTGTGTCTCTGGTTCTCACAAGGGACATCCTTAACCATGTGACTGCTGCCAGCATAAAAAAAAACAACAGAGCTCACAAAGCTTACAAATGTAAAATGAACAGACTGTGATGAATACATAGTTATTTCAAGAAATTACAAAATAAATCATCAGGAAGAATAACTTGTTATGCCTAATGTATCCTGTGTAATTTCATGCATGGATTACCACAAAAACGGAAGCTGCAATAGTTTTATGTACATGGTAGTGATGCAACTTTCTCCCTCGGCATATGGAAAATACTGGACATCAAAAAGCATCGGCAGTTAAGGGGTTAAGAGGCCTAGAATTAGCTGCAACAGTTCCATCAAAGACTCATCAAGTGGGAAGGGCATTGATTGGATGTACCATAAAGAGGCCCAGGACATCATTTAAACAATATTCTGGCCAAGATAGAGAATTGAAGTTGCTATGATAGCAGTTGTAAAAAATGTTAAGTTGAGCAACCAGCAGTTATTAGAAACATTAGGTGTATATAGCTAAGCAGGGATTTGAGAAAAAAATCCTCATTTTGTTTCAGATATCTACGTGTGCGTGGTGTCGTCAGCTCACCAAGTGTGCCCCAAAGGCTACTATCTGGCCATTGTGAGCACCACAGTGGAGACCAGCAACCCTGAAGCTGAACTTCAACCTGGACTTGACCTACTGGGCCACATTGAAGAAAAGTCAGTATAGCATTGTTGCTCTGGTGATTTTCTTTCCATGTTTTGTAGAAATGAAGATTTATATAGTGTAGTATTCTGGGAAGTAAACGCCTAAGCACTTTGCAGAAAATATTGTAGACTTATTTGTCAGTAATAAATCAGATATGAGCATGAGAAGATATAGAACAAGAGAAATAAACAACAGAATGGTGTGTATATGATACGAGAATGCTCTTCCGTATGAACACATAGACATACACCAACATACACACACACACTTCACACACCACACACACACACACACACACACACACACACACACACACACACACACACACACACACACACACACACACACAGATACACAGGCACATATGCAAACATGTAAACAAATAAACATCCACACTGGGATTTGTGTTGGTGAATGCACATAATCTGAAGCAGGCTCACAAACCAGTCAGTAAAACATACATAAGTAGCATCGTCTCACACAACCAACCATATAAGTGGAGTACAGACAATAGTGCAGAGAGGGCAAAGAGGGGAGACTTAACTAAGTCATGGTAATGTTTGGAGAGAGAAGATTTTAGAGGTCTTCATATAGTCATGGTATTGTTTGGAGAGGGAAGATTTTAGAGGTCATCTAAAAAGAGGACAAAGATTGCAAATGACGAATATCTGAGAAAGTTCATTCGATTGTTTGGTGCATAGGAAGAGAGTGACCTTTAGCCAGAAGTCAAAGTCTTTACATGAAGAACGCAGTTTGTTAATCTGATGTTGAACAAAGCTGTCAGGGAATATGAACAAAGAGGAGAGCAGAAATATAGGCAGGGGTGATTTTAGGGAAGATTTATTTTGTTGTTTTAGAAAGTTGAGAGCTTAAAGTCTTCCTGTTCAAGAACAAGAACTTCAAATGAAGTTTTTATAAAAGAGGCTAAACATGAACATACTTGTGAGCCTTAAAAACCATTCTTGCAGCAGAGTTTTGGACCTTTTGTAGTTTATGAGAGTGTACCACGAGTAGCTGGAAAGGAGAGAATTGCAATAGTCTACTTGGATAGGACAAAGTCACAGATCATTGTTTTTGCTACTTGTGTGGTCAGTTATGGGCAAATAATGATAATGCCCCAAATGTCCTTTGTATTCCTGAACACTCTTTGAAAACATACAGAAAATTATAGAAAAATATATGGTGTATTGAAAGAGTGACACCATGCTAAAAGTGGTCATTGTATTTTCATTTTCTTAAAAAATGGGAGCTACTGGAGCATTATTTTTTTTTGATATACCAGATTTATACAAAAGAATATACTGGAACTAAATGAATTAATGTATAAAGATGCCATCGTATAGAATTTGGTAAAAAAAAAAAAAAAAAAAAATTGAAGTAGACATCTTAAAGTTTTGATAATATGGGATTGTTGATATCGATATTTACACCATATGTGTACAAATGTAAACAAAAAACTATTGTGTTTCTGTGCTTACAAAAAAAGAAGCTAACACAACTTTTCCCATTTATTGTTTGATATTGTATATTTTAAACAACAATAAAGAACAGTAATTTTGAAAATAAAGCATTGAAACTGAAAAAAGGACTTAGGAAACTAGACGAGTACACAGGATCCTGTATTTTGCCATCTACTAGCTTCAGTATTGTTCTTTCTTGTGCTTTGGGATCATGTAAGTCTATGATATTGTCTGAATAAGAAGATGTCAATAATATTTTGTTTAGAATGGCATATGCTGGTATATTTTTAAAAAATGTCATGAATTGCAAATAAACGCCTAGAAATTAGTGAAATGCTAGATGTATATAAGTTACTAGAGACTACCCAAAGTATCATAGTATTGGAAACACACACACACAGCACGCACGCGTACACACAGCGCGTGCACGCACGCAGCACACACGCACACACACACACACAAAACACACACACACACACACACACCACACACACCACACCACACCACACTACACAACACACACACACACACACCACACACACACGCACGCACGCACGCACGCACGACCACCACGCACGCACGCACACACACACACACACACACATATTGAAAGCGAAAACTGGAATTTAAATAAAACTTGATTGTAAATCGAAAAGAGAAAGAAATAATTTTGCTATTCCTTTTCACATTATACATTATAATACTGAATGGGTATCAATCTAAATATCTGTAACATGTCACACAAAATTGTGCGCTTCCTTCGCCATCTGCATGGTGTGGTGTGACGTTGTATTTACATCAAAGCAAAAGCATAAGTGTAATTTTTATGTATCCGAGTCACATCAGACAGTTCTGTGTTACATAGCTTATCTCGTAATTTGGCTAAGGAATCATGAGTCTTCTGTGTCAGTCATGTTCAGGGAGTTGATACATGTTTCACCTCAACATTCACCACAGCCATTTGAACAGATTAGTCCATGTTTCTTGCAAGTGCACTGAGCAGTGCCACTGTCTTGATTTGCAGTTGCAGTGCACAACCCTCAGCAATTCTTGCAACTGGGTTGTCAGTGAAAATTGAAAGTATCATTCCCCAGACTTAAGGGAATCTATCTGTATCACTGCCAAGAAATATCCAGTTCTGAACTTGATTACAAGTTTGTCATGTGCGCAGGGTGGTGCATGCACGTTTTTTGTGTCATGTGCATGGAGTGATGTATGCATGAGTTTTTTGTGTAGCGTGCAAGAGGGAATTTTGTGTGCATGTGGATGTAGTTTTGAAAACAGTTCGCCCAAGTTGGGAACTTGGGATGGACTAGGTTTGTTAGTCAGTCTCCAAAAAACCGCCTTGAGAAGGAGTCTGGAGCACCAGTTACTAAAAGAAGAAAAAAGGAGGAAAATAAGAAAAGAAGAAGCAGAAGAAGAAAACAAACAAGAAGGCGAAAAGAAGAAGGCAGAAAAGAAAAAGGAGAAAAGAAGGCGAAAAAGAAAGAAGAAGAAGAGAGATGGAGCAGAAGAAGAAGAAAGAAAAGAAGTAGAAAAGAAAAGAAGGCCAAAATAAAAAGAAGAAAGAAAGAAGTAGAAAAAGGAGAAGAAGAAGGAGAAGAGGAAAGAGAAGAAGAAGGTGAAAAAAAAGAAGAAGGAGAAGAAGAAGAGAAAGAAAGTGAATTAGAAGGAGAAAAAGAAGAAGAAGAAAAAAGAAGGCGAAAAAGGAGGATAAGGAGAAAAAGAGGAACAAGAAGAATAAGGAGAAGGAGGGGAGGAAGAAGGAGAATAAGAAGAATAAGAAGAAAGCAAAACAGAGGTAGAGAGGAAAAAGAAGGCAAAGAAGAAGATGAAGGAGAAGAAAGAGAAGGAGAAGAAAGAAGAAGGAGAAGGAGAAGAAAAAGAGAAGGAGAAGAAGAAAGAGGAGCAGGAAAAGAAAGAGGAGGAGAAGAAGAAAGAGGAGGAAACGGAAAAGGAGGAGGAAACGAAGAAGGAGGAGACAAAGAAGGAGCAGGAGAGAAAGAAAAGACTTAATATGAAGGTGTGTGGTTGTGAATGTTGTATGTTGTATGAGTGATGTGTGAAAGTCAGTAAAAATAAATATAAAAAAAAATCATATCGCAATTTGTTTAGTGCCATTGGTTGGAAGGAGAGCGTGTGGTTGTGTGACGGACGAGTGCTGTATATGTGTTCTGATTGCGTGAGCATGTACCAAGCATGACAAAGTTTGATAAGAATGATATCTGACAGCAGCTGACGTTGGTGGTAAGACACTGAGATGAGGTGATCTGCTTGATAAGGAGATGTTTTTTGCATGTATCTCACAAATTGCAGCTGATCCACTGTACAGAACAAATGCTGCTCGCTCTCTCTCCAGCTTCAGCAATTTATTGTTAACTGCTTTCACAACAACTGAATGCATGTTTGCCATCTGGCTCACATTGCATGGAGTGAGATGGGCCTCAGTATTTGGAGTTGTACAGGTGCAGGAATCAGGTACAAATTACCCTGGGAAGGCCTGATGCTGCACGTAGGGTACAAGCTACCCTGGGAAGGCTTAATGTTCCATCTGCACAGACATCTTGACAAAAGACTTAGGAACATACTTGTATACAGTCTCTACAACAAATGGAATGATCAGCTGTAACAAATGCTGCACTAAGGTCAAGCAGAGCAACAAGAGAGTCTGTTTTTCATCTACTTTTGTAAGCAGACAAGTGTACGAGGAATATGTATATATAACATTAACAAATAAGACTATGCATCAGGAACATTATGAAAATAAAGGTAAACATAATGCTTGTTTTATGTTTTTGGTAGCATCTTGAGATGGGATGGGAAATATCAAAATTTTGTTGATCTTGTCCTGGTGTTTTTTTTAGATCAACACACAACCATACAATTGTTGAAATATGTTTTTATCGTCATATGTTTCAGGGCTTTGATGTATTTGAAAGATACTTATTAATTTCTTCACAAGTATACAGTAGATAGTGTAAGTGAACAAAAAGTTTGGTTCTTGTAAGTTCAGCATTTGATTTATGAGGACATTCAGGAAGTATAATGGTGATGATGACATTCAGGAAATATAATGGTGATGATGGCATTCAGGAAGTGTAAAGTGGAATGAACATAAAAAAGTAAAGATTATGCCATAACTCTGTGGTCATTGGTAAAGATTTCCCCATAACCCTTTTGTCATTCACTATCCGAGTTCTTCAGAGGGTGGGATGATGGAGACCTTTTTTTAGGGGGGGGGAGGGGGCCGCATTATGAGGGTGCTGACCATTTCTCCCTTGTCGCTATGCCTATTCCTAACCTTGAACAAGGTGAGGTACCAGTTCATAGCTGGATGGATTGGAGGCTGCATGCACAGTTTTTTTTTACCCAAGCCAAATGCAAACCTGTACAGATAGTTTGTAGATGGGAGCTGTACTCTGTGCCAACCAGAATGAGTTGCCCTTATATAAAATGATTATCATTCATTGTTTTCAAACCTGTTTTTATTGAAACTTGTTAATAATTTTTTGCCACTATTTTTCAGATTCGTTTGTGTATCTGACCTCTTGGAACCTATTGATGATGGAGCAGACAGCAAGGTCAGTAGGCATACATCTCTTGTAATTCTTTAAAATCAGGAAAAACAGTAAAGAGTTAATTTTGATGTTATATGCTTGGATAATAGGGTTGACGTAGAAAACAGTTGTTTTAACATCTTTTCTTATTTTAATTGGTACAACAGACAGTAGGCCTACTTGCATTACAAATAACTTTAAGTGTACTGTGTCTGAACTTTCTGCATTGTAATATAAAGTGAATGCACCCACTGATGGGCTGAACATGAGAGTTTGTCATTCACACAAGAGCTTTTGTTGGAAGCAGATTTGTGGCACTTATCTTTCTTTCTTTCCCACTTATTCACTCTCCATAGCTTGCTTTTAAGCAATTATCTCATGTTTAGTGACTGATTTGAGATCATACGTTTCACGACTTTCTGGACTTTCCAGTAAGCCAGTTGATTTAACATTATTTCTTTTACACTGTTGACTGACCAATGGAAGTAGTTCTGTGCAGGCAGATGTAGTTTTAAACTGACCCAACAACCCCATTGTGGCTGTGTTTAACTCATGGTCACTCAAACTCTGCTTTTTAATAAGTCTTGTCGGCTAATAATGTAGCCCCACTAGCTGCCTGCATAGTGTCATTGGCTGACTACAGTCTCATATAGGCTACTGCTTTGTGGTGAATGGTCATTTTAACATCTTTTGGTAGTATAGAACTTTTTTTTCTGGCTATTGTCACAGGTAAAATGGCGGATGAAGATTAAGAAGATTAAGAAGACATATTAAAAGCAGATCTAACACCAGTTTGATTCGGGACGAAGGAAGAGGAGAGATGATTAACCCTTCCAGTGCCAGGGAAAATGTAAATATGTGCTTCCCCGTTTCCAGGGAATTTCAAGGATTCGAGGGTAACAATTAACAAAAAATTTGAGTGCAAAAACTGTAAGAGGTACAACAAAGAAACTGTGTGTTTTTTTGAAGGAAAACCAACGAGGTATCTGAATCTGGGCTTATTTTTCTCTTATTTTGATTTCAAAGACGTGTTGCAAAAAAGTTAAAAGTAGCTCTGTGTCTGCGCATGTGCATGTGTATGATTTCACTGTTCATAATCCACTTGTTTTGCATATTTGTTTCCAGATGTTCATCACGAAGTCTTACGACGCTACAACTCACTTTGAAACAACTTGTGACGATGTGGTGAAGACTTACAAAAGGATAACTGGTCGAGACTTTGACTTTTCCAAAGTGAAGCACACTGACGAACAAACTGCAGAACAGGCCGCAGCATAGACACGTTAGGGAAACAACTGATTCTTGTCACAGACCATTCTCTTTTTTTTCAGTTTTGTTTTGGTTTTGTAATTGCCCCATGTTTCCCATGATGACTTTATTATGTTATGTGACAACTTTCTTATGTTAAGTGACATTCACGTGTTCAGTGTCTCTTCCTGCAGTGTCAGTCCTTTTATGCCTGCCTGCCTTTTTGTTTCAACTTGTATGGGTTGACAAGTCAAAGTTGGGTGGCTAGTCATTATGTACTTGATGGCTGGAATTTCTGTCATTGTTATTAAATTCATGGGATTTTTGTTCTTTTATATGATTTTCTTTTTCTTTCTTCTGCTTAGTTTTGTATGATGTTTGACATTTCTTTCTGTCACTGTGTCTTTTTTTTTCCAGATATACTGTGCACTTTTATTACATTTTTTTAAAATTACTTGTAACATGAACAGGTAGCATTTTTAAACCACTTGTGTTGTTGAAATTATAAAACTTTTTTTAGAATTAAATTATTTTTAGCAATTATGCATATTTCTGATTAGCCTACTTGCCCACCTCACTTTTAATTGTCAGTAAAAGTTTGGCTTGATTTTTCGTGAAATTGTCCACTTTACCTTTAAACTTACTTATTGAGTCTGAATTTATACAGCATTCTTGTTTCTGCTGCACTGAATGTTTTTTGTGCAAATAGACGTACAGTTGATATGGCACCTCCTCCTTGATGAATCATCAAATGAAAATGTATTAGCAGTCTTCACAAAAAATTTCCATCTCCGTTTTTAATATCTTCAAGAATATGATCCATAATTATCTAATGTCCTTTTCAGTTGTGAAATGTTTTCAGGAAAACATGAATATTTACTAGAGCTTTGGACTCTGATACCTCAAGTTCAGTTCTAACCATAACATAAAACTGACCTGTTTGCTGCCCATCCTAATGCTTAATCTTTCCAGTAGGTCAGCTTATATTCCAGGGTTCTATTCTCCACCCATCCCCCTCTTCCCCCTCCCACGTCAAGACGTTGCCAGCTGACAAGGTTTTGTGTGGGCCGAAGGAATTTGCAAGTTAACATATGGGATATTGGGTGGAGCTTTCATGAAATTGTCCATGCGCGATGAACCCCTCTTGAGTGAACTGAAAACTTAGTGAAGAGATGGTTATAATACTGATCTTGTGAATAGATCTTGATAGCAAGTGGAAATCAAGTAGACTCTTGTAGACTTTCAAAATGTGTAACTTAAAAGTCACAGTAAATGTTTTAGAATCACAGGTGTTTAGTATGTGTTTTTAGAGGATAGGCCACTGCTTGTAGTTCCATCTTTGTCTCTTATTAATGAAATGAATCTGTGGTTGAGTGAATGATGACAATCAGGCATTCCTTCAAGTTTTGATTGTTTGTTGGTATTTCATTTCACTTAACCATCATTATTGTCAATTGTCCTTCCATTTCTTGGCAAAGTAGTAGTTCAGTTCTTGGATCTTCCTCTTCAGATCATTTACCATTTAAGGAAAACTTAATTGAAAATTGAACAGTTGAACAATGTGCCCAGCTGATCATGTGTTAACAGTTTTATACTGGAAAGTTTGCTGTAAATTATTAATGTTCTTTTTTGAAAATTTTGTTAGTAAACAGCAACAAAGATTTAAGTCTGCAGTTCTTCCTTTGACACTTTGCTGACATTATTGGATAAGTTTTGTTACTTTTAACCATATTAGATTGATATTGTTTTATGTTTTCAGAAAATATCATTTCACATCAGTCAAGTATGATTATGTGACAGATGGAATTATTTACATGTGATTGTTATGATGTCTGTTTCTTAAAATGATCAGGTATTAAATGCAGGATTAAATCTGTGTTAACTAGAATTGTTTTCTTTATGTGTGCATGTGTAGAGAGAGAGGGGAAAGAAAAAAATGACTCCATATTGTTTACTGTTTAAAAATGTTATAGTTGCATTGTTGTATCTCAGCTTGCTGTCATTGAAAACTAGTTGGATGAAAAGAGTTCCCCCTTTTTTTAATTTGTTCAAGATTTTTATGAATGTACCCAGATCAGGTGATTCAGAGACTAGGTCAGCACTGTTTAAGAAAGTTCACTCAGTGGTTAGAGTGCTTAGTTTGAAGCAGTGATGTCTTAATAATTTCTTTAGTGTGATATTTTTCATGATGCATTTTCAGATGACCGTTAATAGCATTTCATGTGTGTTTATGCGCAAACATCCTAAAGGAACTGCATGTGTACATCTCTAGAAAATTGACAGTGAGTTGATGTGTACATTGTGCATTATAACAAAAAAATTGACCCTATCATATGTAATGTATGGAATGAGAAAGGGATCATTGGGATAACAATTCTAGGAGCACATCTATGCTCAGTTACAGCTCTTTTCTTGCAGTTTGTCTTCATTGTTCAGTGAACAAAAGTTCTGCATGTAAGGTATCATACATTTGTCATTTGCCATTGCACAGCTTACAATGATGTCTGTAAAGCTGAGGATAAATAATATTAAAAAGTAAACAAACAATGATATGAATTGTCTTTTTTCCCTCAAATTTTATGCATGCATAACAGACGTGACATATGAATTCTTTGATCATTTGTAATGAGACTTGATGTATTATACAAAATCTTATAAAGTATCTCCATGAGAACATGTCAACATTTTCCTGGTGTGCCAACCAAATTTGGTCTTTTGTTTGGCTCACAGATGGAGATTATTATTGCATCAGTGATCTGATCCAGTTTTTAGATTTAAAAGAACAATAAATGCCAGCATGAAAATATTTTGGCACACATATTTCTTGTCTGTCTGGGAACAAACTAAAGAACATTACACTTGCTGTAACATTTGTTGTTCAAAAGTGAGAAGGAAATTTGTTCATAGCAGACTCATGCTTTTGAAAAAAAAAAATGAAAAAAAAAGGAACCAGAAAAATACGAAAATAGACTCAGAATACATATTGAATATACACCAGACAAGACAGGTGCAAAGTTTTGGCCAATTGGTTTGTTAAGCGTAAATGTAAACACCAAATACAAAAATTAAGAGAAAAAGACTGACACTTCCCTGCTGCTTCGTCCAATGGGAGAATGAAACTTCCCTGCTGCTTTGTCCAGTGGGAGAAAAGGACTAAAAGGAAATCATAATGTGTGTGTGAGTAATGGTGAGAAATGGGGAGAGGGGAGGCAAATATGATGTCAGAGGGGAAGTGAGATGAACTCTGCAATTTGAAAAGTGGCCATGCCATATTAGTATTGTTTTATCCTGAAGAGGGTCCAGGGCTAAAACTATGAAAACAATGATGCATTAGCTGAGAGTAGTTTTTGGAATGTTAATATCTTACTATTAATAATGCACAATATACAACAAATTCATAGTAGTTTTGAATGTTAATATCTTACTATTAAATAATGCACTAATATACATACAAATTCATACATACATACACTCACATATCCATATATACATATACGTACATGCATATGTATATCTACACACATGCATACACATGGATACTCATAGACCTACATCCCCACATAAATATGAAAATACGAAAAAATATAAGCCCTACCTCTTGATTATAGAGATGCTCAGGCTCACTCAGTACCATGGATGTGTGAAGACAATGCCTCAAATCTCATTTCTGAGATCCACCAAACTTCCATCCTCTACTACTTCACTGAGGCTCCATCCTCACTGCACTGGAGACAAGACTCAACACAGGGTCTGTACTACTTGTTACCTCATCTTCCCACAAACTGACGCACCTATTGTCTTCAGACACAACAGTCAGAGAGTGCATCAGCAAGAGTGAAGCCCCCTTTAGGGTATGATGAAATCTGCTACCCCCGACTGAGCATATATTAAGTGGAATTCCTGGCATTTATTTGTCCTCTAGGGAAAAATCCTGAGGTGGGATGTATCACAATTTTATTGAAATACGGGAAAATGTAGGACAGGGATCACTGCTTTGTGGGTATCTTTCGGAGAAGGGATGGTTAAGGACTAAACATTACACAAATACGGAGTCGAACCCCCAAGGTGGTTGGATGGCATAACACACCATCTTCCAGTTGCTCATGCAGCCAAACTGACACCAAATATGCTGCTGTGTATTCCTTTGTACTATGTCAGCAGTGCTGAGGGGGATCCTGCCAACCCACTTTCTGTAATCTAAAGACGTATTTCAAGAAAGACTTGATAATGTAGTGTCATACATGACAGAGAACAAATATGTTTGATAAAGTAGTGATATACATGGCAAAGAATGGTTTTATACTGTTAACACAATAAACTAAGTTTGTAATTTTCAACAGAAATAATCCACATATCACTAAAGAATGTAGCATTACAGTAAATGAATAATGCATGTATATTTCCCAGGGATGCACAGTACCTGGGCGCAGGCTTAAATAGTAAATGAAGCTGCAACCCCCACATCAACAGTAATATTTCTGCCTCTGGTATGTTACATGTTGTTTAACTGATTAAGTCATTGTCAAGTGTCCCTTGGGCAAATAAGCACAAAACCATGGTCGCACTGGATGCACTCTCTTTTTTGGTGTCACAGCGTGGACTGGAGGTGTTTTATGATGCTCTCCCTTCACCGATCTGTTTTATGAGGTAGAGTGTGGAGCACTCTAAGTCGCTCAGCCTTAAAGCCACTCATAGCTACCTGGGGTATTAGATGCAGGCCTGCTACCACTGAAATATTCCATCACATTGCTATATGCCATAAATAATACTCAGACCACAAACTTTGCTAAACTTTAAGGCAAATAAATTCACTGAAGATTTCAGGAGTCCTTCTCTTGTCCATTCTGTATCCCTCTCTATGATCATTGAGGATATCACAAAGTCAATTGGGACAGAAAGTACTAAAGAGACTAGTGTGCCCTTCATCCCTAACTCCCTAGGCTGATGACAGGGTGCAGACAGATTTGGACATGGCTGGACCTCATGAAAGTGATTATCATTATACACAAAGACAGTAGTAATTACTTTTAAGGCATTTCTGTGTATATACTCAGGTCAGCAGATGATGAGGGAACAAGGACAGCCCTCTGCATCCCAGCCTTCAACCTGGACAAAAAAAATGTAATTACCTATCTCAAACATTTTTATAGTAGAGTTAGTGACCTGGCACTAACACTATTTAAAGACATGTAGCACACTCCGAGCTAGAGTCATATTTTCTGACTTTTTTGACATTGACTGCCATCAAATATGAAGACACTTCTTCCTGGAGGGATGTTGTGATAGGTATAGGCCTACTAACCTCATTCATCAATTAGACTACGGAGTGCTTTTGCAGTGAGTCCTGGCCCATGTTGACATGGAAGGCATCAAGCACGCCGACAAGGCCACTAAACTAGCTGTCAAAGAAAAAGGAGCTCTTCCAGTGACATTTTTTTCTTTTCTGTTGGATTGATTTCTTTTTTTTCTTTTTTGTGTGCATCTAACTGGTTTACAGCATACAAGAAATTACATATGGTTAATTTTATACACATACATACACACGGACGTACATACAGACATTCATACACACACACATATAGTACAGAAGAAAATATGATTGCTATATTGATCTTTCAAAAATTGGGGATATATTCCATGGCTGCAATATTGTATTTTAAACACAGGAAGAAGGGAGGGAAAGACAGACAAGTAGAAATAACTATATAATGACTGTACGTGACTTGACGAAGACTATCTAGAAACAGACCACATATGTAGTAAGACTGTACATGACTCGACAAAAACTCTAGAAACAGACCACACATTGGTAAGACTGTAAGTGACATGACAAGAATTCTCTAGAAACAGACCACCCATTCTCATAGTGCCATTCTGATTATAACTAAATATCACAATCACAAATTCCTGGCTGGGATCAGAATCTTGTGAAGAAATCCCTAGAGTTGAAAGCAAAGCAAAGAAGAACTGGATGAGAAAACAAATTTAGGCTTTATGGATGAACAGAAGAAGGTCAAGGAAAAGAGGAATAATACAGAAAGATAGATAAGGAAATCAGGAATAGATCAATGAAGCTAAGGAAATTTGACTAGAATTAAGTGCAAAGAAACAGAAGATTGGCACAAAACAGACCATAAGTTTATGTACAAAAACATGAATAAATTGCCCACAGGAAAAGTACATACACATCAACTGGTTGCTTAAAATCTAAAGACTACAATTATATGGAAAAAGACAAAATATCAGATGGGGAGAGTACAGTAAAAATCTTTTTGATGATGACAGAAAGGAGGAGCACATCATAGAAAGAACACTAAAAGTCCACCAATAATGAAAGATGAAATTAGAATAGCATTGAAAAAGATGAAACTGGGAAAAACCCCAGGACCAGACAATATTACTATAGATCTAATTCAGGCTTTAAATGAATTTGGTATTGAAATGAATTTGGCATTGAAAAAAAATAACAGTCCTGCTCAATGAAATTCATGACACCAGAAGAATTCCTAAAGATGCATCAAAATCAATTTTTATTGCACTTCCAAAGAAAACAGGGACTATAGAAAATATGAATTCCGTCGTACAATCAGCTTGTTGAGTCATAGACAAAGATTCTATTAAGAATAATCATGATGAGAACAAGGAACAGAATAAAGAAAGAAATAGCGGAAGAATAATGTAGATTTATTGAAGGGAAAGGAACTGTTAATATCCTATACATCCTAGGAACTCTCATAGTAAGATCCATTTATTTGAATAAGGATTTATATTTATGTTTTATTGATTATACAGAACGTTTGATCAAGCAAGACACAAAAAGTTGATTAACCAATAGGAAAAGTTCAATACTGATGGGAAAAAATCCAAGTATACTAAGGAATATGTATTGAGAAGAAACAGCAGCAATGAGAGTAGAAAATAATATAAACTCTTTCCAAAATATCAAAGGAGGGGTTAGACAGGGATGTGCTCTGTCACTAGATTTGTTTTCACTTTATAGTGAAACCATCATGAGAAACCCAGAAGAATGCCCTGGGATAAAGTTTGGAGGAGAAATGTTATTTAAACAATCTTCATTATGCAGATGACACACTAATTGCAGAAAATGAAAAAAAAACAAAAAACAACTACAAAATATTCTAAATATAATAGAAAGCAGAGAAATAAACAGCTGGAGGTAAATAGCAAAAAGATTGAAGTTAGAATAATTAGTAAAAAACAAGAAATTTCTTCATGCAAAAGAACAACAAAAGGCACAACATTGAGACAAGTTGAGAAGTTCAAGTATCTGGGAACAGTCATCTCACCAGTTGAAAGATGCACAGTAGAAATAACCAGCAGAATCGGCCAAGCTAAAATAGCATCCAAGAAAATGAAAAGCGTTCTTACCAATAAATACTTATCAATTAATATCAGGAAGAGAGTCTTCAGTTTTCTATATAACCAATACTGTGTTGGCAGATGCACAGTAGAAATAACCAGCAAAATCGGCCAAGCTAAAATAGCATCTAAGAAAATGAAAAGTTTTCATACCAATAAATGCCTACCAATTGATATCAGGAAGAGAGTCTTCAGTATTCTATAGAACCGACACTGTTGCATGGATGTAAAGCATGGACAACCAACACACACAGAACAAGACTGAGGTAACTGAAATGTGGTTTCTAAGAAGAATGTCAGTGAGTTCCATGGACAGCAAAGAAAACAAACGATACAGTTTTGAAAGAGGCAAACACAAAAAGAACATTAATGCAATGAAGAAGATTAGGAAAAGAAGTGTTGCACGGATGTAAAGCATGGACAACCAACACACACAGTCAGAACAAGACTGAGGCAACTGAAATGTGGTTTCTAAGAATGTCAATGAGTTCCATGGACAGCAAAGAAAACAAACGATACAGTTTTGAAAGAGGCAAACACAAACAGAACACTAATGCAATGAAGAAGATTAGGAAAAGAAAGCAATATTTATACATTTTATGAGGCGGTAGAAATTAGAGTACCTAGCACAACAGGAAAGCTGGAAGGAAAAAGAGCATCAGGTAGACCCAGGGAGAAAATATTGAGCGGACTTGTGTGGGGTGAATGAAGAGACAGAGGGTGGAAGATGTGCTTGCAGCGACATCAAAAAGACTGTATCGTTTGTTTTCAGCGCTTAGATTTGATTTTATCAAGATTTTGCGCTATTAGCTATATAAATAAAATATATTATTATTATTATAAGATACATATATATATATGTACGGCCATGATCGCCATCGCCATGCGGCAGGGCACATAGTGACATATGATGATGATGATGCCCTACTTCTTCTTCTTTCTTGAAACATCCACCATCATCCTTTTGATGGTTCTGATGCGTATAGAAACTGGGGATTTCCGCTGGCTAGGACGCTGGTATGTAGAACTGGCTTTGGGGGTGGGATAGTGGTAGAGGATGGGGGAAGGGGGGCTGGCTGGTCAGATTCGGGACTTGAAACACTGCACCGAGGCTGAAGAGATAACAGTCCTGACAGTCCTCGGGAAGAATGTGTATAGTGTGTTCTATGTGGGGCCATTTCGGAACGACATAGTATGCTTTATATCGTAGGCCTACTTTTTTTTCCCAGTCGGTGTTTATTTTTCATTATGTCTGTTAATAGTGTTATGTATTCTGTGTGTTCAATTCGGATTTGGTCCGGAGTGACTGTAATCGGTATACCAATTGTAGTAACGTCTCCTACCCAGAAGAGTAGGGGGTAAAAATGTGGATAATGCCGAGGAAATTGTATCTATTTGCAGTAATCATACAATCAGGATATATATGAATGAAGAACAAAATTAATTAATCAATAAGTAAATAAAACATACATAAAAAGAAATTTCCCATCTACCTTTGGTCAATCTTGCATCCTATTTCCGCCGGAAGAAAGGTTTACCCGACCACTGGAGAAAATAAACTTACAGTTTATTTTTGTGATGTGTAGTGCCCAAAACGCAAACAATGGATGTATATTGCATTTGCAGAAAACCTCACGGGAATACTTTCATGATTGAGTGCGATCAGTGCAAGGATTGGTTTCATGGCAGGTAAACTATTTCTGTTACAATAAACCTACGTGGGACTGAATCTCGGTAAAACCGAAAATATGCCAAATTGACTCGATCAGTTGAGATACTCTGCGAGTCTATTTTACATGTAGTCCTGTGTAGGCTATAGTTGGCATATCCTTCCTTTCCTTCCTTTCCTTTGGTGCCCACGATCTTGAGGATGATCATTCCGGCATATAAAGTAGCAATGCCGTGCGAACCGAAACGCGACGTCAAATTTGTGGTACCAAAAACTGGACAAAAACGGAGGCCGGCCGCAAAACTGGGGGGTCTTCAGTTCAATCAAGTATTACTGCCTCTTTAAGCGGTGTTTCATTCTTATTTTTTTTCTTATATTAATCAGAAATGAATAAAGATTTGAATGATTGCCTTTTTATATAGGCCTACTTACAGCGAAAATGGAATTAGTTACTTGATGAGAAAGTTGAAAATCCGCGTTTTGGGCGCAATCGCGGCGACGGTATGCGTTCAGAATCGAAGTTTGTTTGGGGTGCTTCACTATTTCGGTCGGTACAGCTATATTTGTGAACCAATCACATTATAATTTTGAACCAATGAGAATCAATGTAACAAAATGATATATATCGACGAGAGCTATGTGTGCCAGTTTCGAACCGAGATCGACGCTTCCAAAGTTTTGCTTTTTTTCATCTTCTCTTCTCTCTCTCTCTCTCTCTCTCTCTCTCTCTCTCTCTCTCTCTCTCTCTCTCTCTCTCTCTCTTTCTCTCTCTCTCTCTCTCTGTCTCAAATAAATGAATGAATAAATAAGTAAATTTTTTTTTTTCAAATCGGCAAACAATTCTGTGCAAGTTATTGTACTTTCCTTGACATGAATCTCTCTCTCTCTCTTTCTCTCTCTCTCTCTCTCTCTTTCTCTCTCTCTCTCTCTCTCTCTCTCAGTCTCAGAGAACAAGAAATGAATAAATAAGTAAATAGGCCACAATACATTCATATCCAAGTTGTTGTTAACAGGCATGATCCTCTCTCTCTCTCTCTGACAACATGCACACACACTAACATCACACACGAGATTTAGAATGTCACAAAACAAAATCTTCTGTTCATTGTTATAATATTCTTCATTTAGGTTTTGAAACAGAATAGAAGGCTATGAGTTGTATTATTTGTAAAGTAGGCCATCCATTAGCTTATGTAGTTGTTTCAATTTGTAGTCAATATCTGAAAAGGATAGGCCCATTGTCATTAATTTGTTTTAAAGGGAAGATTGCATCTTATTTAATAGTAGCCTATTGTTATTGATTTGTATTAAAGGGCAAGAGTACACTGGAAATACTTAGCAGGATTGCTCGGCTTTGGTGGATTTTTACAAGTAATATGCTAAAAATCAAAGTTGCGAGTTTGGGCTTAATGTTAAAAGTAATGTTAACTCACTCGGTACGACGAACGCTATAGCGGTCGTGATGAAAGGCACGGTTGGGTACGACGGAATGCTATAGCGGTTTTGATAATTAAAATTTTTTCGACCCTCCCCTTTTGAGCCTGCATGCCTACCATAGCCACAGTGGTCCCTGCAAACATGTCAAGGGTCAAGTGGAAAGTTACTTCGTGAGATTCCGTAACACTACACTTGTCGGGAAGCGATTGTCTTCGGCACCCCAAATCACTTGCTAATCTGCATTCGTGTCGAAAATGGCGTCGCAGGCGAGTACGAGTTTTCAAATAAATTAGATCGCGACGGCCGCGTTTTACTGCTGCCAAAGTGATTGAAGTGCTTCAGACTGAAGGATTGGACATCGAGGAGTATGCTGAAGATAATGGTGAAACTGAAAGTGTATCAAGTGATGGAAGCTGCCAGCAAGAAGGTACTGACAGTGACCCAGTTTCAGACGACAATGAAGTGGGAGAGGGAGGTGGGCGTACACGTCACGAAAGGCGAGCAGTCAGCAGGCCAAGTACAGCGAGTCGCATGTCTAATGGAGGTTTCATTCACTTTATGAATGCATGACTGGCACGAAGATTTTAGTTTTTCTCCCACTTTGCGTCCTTCTCTGACTCTTGTGGCCTGCATGTCTCATTTGAGTGCCACGCCCCCATAATTCCCCTGTGTAACAATTTGTGACATTTATTCATATAATATCACTAATAATCTTTTTTTTTTTTTACCCTGAGCAAAGTCTACTTTATTCATGTTGTTTTGTGCATACAAAGACCTTCCCACCTTTGACTGTGTGTTCATGGAGCTGATCAGATTGACTGACTGTACAGTGATCCAGACCACAAAATTTGGGGTATTTTCAACATGGCACATGACGAACAACTTCATATTTTGGCATGAACTAACTCAGCATGTAAATATTCAGATCTGAAAGTTTCATTTTGATCCTTTATATTTTGTTTTTTTTGTGATTTTTTTCCTAACCCTTCAAAATGGGCCGTACCTGAGGAAACGCAAGGGGAAAAACTCTCCGTACCGAGTGAGTTAATGTGAAGACTATGCATTATGGTTTCCTTTCCTTTCCAATCTCTCAATAAATATATATATTATGCAGAAATTCATATATTTCTCTATAGCAGGAGTTAAGTGACCTGTTTCTGAATGGTGAGTGGTCCCATATCCTTCCTGAAGTTTTCTTTGGACGCTGGCTGTGCTAAGTGTTCGGGGGGGGGGGGGGGGGGGGTGTTTGTAGACACAGTCCATTCGTAAGCTCCATCATTTCACTATTCTCATTGTACGTAGACATTGCTGAAATCTGTTACCGTAAGGGCCACGTGGTGTCCAGAAACTCACTGTTGGGTGGAGGCTCGCGACACAAAAGCATCGACTGTTGCTGCCTCTACTGTTTCACTGGGAAGATGGTTCCAGTCCCCAACAGTCCTGGGTAGAAATGAGCCACCTCTGTACTGAGTTCTGGTGTTGATGAGGCAGAACTGCTGGTTGTGGGTACGGCGCTGTCGTGGTGGGGGTGGGACTAGCTTGCTCCTGATAATTGGGCACTGGATTAGTCCATGGTGGATTTTATAAATGAACCCCAGGCGTGTGGTTCTTCTTCGCTGCTCAAGAGATGGCCAGCCCAGTTGGTCGATCAATCGGCTGACACTTGATGTGTTGTGATATCGGCATGTATTTAGCGGCATATAGGCCGCTTTAAAGTTTCGACCGCTTTGTCATGTTTCTTTCCTAATCTTTCTAAAGTTTCTTGAATTAGATGAAAGAATTCATGTGAGTTCAAACGTAATTTTATTAAACTCTCTCAAGTAGGTATGTCACAATCGGTGATTACGCGTGTGCGAAAAATTGAGCGGAAGACAGTGACCGGCATGGCGGCATACGAGAGAGGGTAGGCAAACAATCGTCTTTGTTTCGTTAATGTATTCATGTGTCTGATAATTACCGACCTGAGTACCGAAGTCAGTATTTTTCCCATGATGACCTGGTCATTTTCACGGGCTTCTTCTCAATTGCTGACAGGGCAGTGGTGGTGTGGATTGTGGTGTGTGTGGCCGTATCTCCCAAACTTACGGGTATGATCTTTAAGTCAATTAAATTGACCACCAATAAGAACATGCATTTTCCTACTTATGTGTAAAATTTGGTGCAGGTATTACATTAATAAACCGTTTTACGCCATATTACAGATAGTAGATGTGGTGACTGTTGTTATTGCCTTCGGCGGCCGTTGTTTACAATGGCCGTCAGGCTTATCTGTGCCGATTCACCGTTTTCTTTTGGTCATACCAGCTGAACCTATTGGAGTTAACTAAGTCTACATTTTTCATGACATATAAGATAATGCATTTTTAACTTGTGTAAAATTTGGCGAACAGATTTGAAGCATAACTCGAAATACAAGCTTCAGTTTGACGCTGGTTGTCAGTCTAGATCTAGTAGATGACTTGGCAAACTGCGGCACTTTTGTTACAGTTTAGATTTGCATTTGACGTATATGGTTTTTATACAGATGACTTTCATGATTCCATTCTTAGAATGTCTGCATATTTTTTTTGATTTCTTCATTTAGCAAGCTGTAAATCAAATGTGACTATGGATTCTGTGCTTTTTTTTGTTTTTTGTGTGTGTATGTGTGGACAATTTGTATGTAACTCAAGTAAATGTGTTTCAGAAGTTTTTTGTTTTTGCAGTACAGCTTATTCTTATACCTGGTGTTTGTGCATGTATGTTATGATATATTTCTGCTAATGCCCTTTTCATCTTGTTACCAGTTCTGTGGATTTATTTTGATGTAGCATTATGGGTCAGTCTTTGTGTTTTTTGTTTGCATTTAATTTTGTTTTTTGAATGATATACATATAGATATTTACATAAAATATATGTGTGTGTGTGTGTGTGTGTGTGTGTGTGTGTGTGTGTGTGTGTGTGTGTGTGTGTGGTGTGTGTGTGTGTGTGTTTACACATACTGATACATATATGATATATACACCCACACAGATATTTACATACATAACACATTATCTTTCATGTTGTATGACAGCTTATGAGAAAGTGTGTGTTTATGCAATAAAAATTTTTTTTCAAAAAAGTTTGCTTTTCAGGGTAAATAATTGAAAAGATACACTGTTCTTACTACCACTGTACCAGCAGAATTTTTAAATCAAAATTGCAAGATGAAATTTCCAGAAGAGCAAGTTATAAACCAATTCAGTCTGTGAATATTTTTTACCCCTCAGAACAGCTTAGTAAATTAATCTGTAATCTCGTAGTCTTGATAAAGACTCAATTTCTAAGTTACCAGGAAACTTGAGAGAGGTCTTTTCAGTGAAATATTCAATTTTCATTTCTGTTTTTTTAAGGGTTTTTATACTACCATCACAGGCTCTCAATTTTTTTATATTTTAATCAATATGAATATACTTACAATACATCACATATATCTATACACACAATGTGACACATATATATGAGATATAATAATACACACACATATTATTTATAATTAAAAACATATATATAAACCAAGAGTAAATACATAATAAAAAATAAAAATGCACAGGTTGACAACTTCTTGTTTAAAGGCGGTTTTTCATGAAAAACTGTAATTAATTGATTATTACATAAAGATTGAGCCTAATGGTATTGATATACTGTTGTAATTTATCATGATAATTATCTTGAGGCTTTACTCAACAATTTTCAAGTCAGAAATTTAATGATTTTGGAAACTGTAAAGATTTTAGGAATCTCAGTTGATCTTCGCTTCAGAATTAATGAATTAATTGTTAATTAATGCATAGACTCAGAGATTCATGAAGGTCTTGATCATCTTGGCTAAACAAAGACCTTTCTACTGATATTTGATTTTTTTCAATCGGTTCAGTCGTTCCAAAGTTATGGTGCTTTTTGTGATGAAAGGCACACACGCGGTCACAGTTTTTGCTATGTAATCGGGACTCACTAATCCAATGAAGGAAAACGTCGAAAATTTAATTATTAAAAAAATCGTAACTTCCGTCACAGACAATCAACCGAAGAACTTTTAATACCATTTTAAAGTTCTTTTTTTGCTCTTTTCAATGATGGTAATTGCATAATAATTAATATTTAATAAAAATATTTGAAATTTTTTGTAACATACCTATCTCAAGTCGCCATCTTATTTCCAGTCCTTGGCAACCAATCACAGAATCAGATAAATAATGAATTCACAAGGGAATAAATCAAGTTACATATATATTATATGACACACTTGTAGAAAGAAACTGGGGATGGCACTGAGGGGATAGGGCCGCATCCAGATCATGACTCCTGTATGCCCATCGCCATTTGTTGTTGTTGTTGTTGTTCGGCGCTGCGCATTCAAGGTGGTCAGACATCTCGAGGCTAAATCACCCTTGCGATGACATCTTAACCTCTAAGCTATCGGAAATTGACAACATAAGGGAAATTTTAAGCCTGGTATTTTGGAAAGAGCTTATTTTTTACTCTCAGTGAAAGTCTCATTGCTGCTGTTTGTTCCCAATAGGCCTAGGTTATTCCTTGGTATTCTTAGATCTTTTCCATCATTGTGGGTTACGTGCAGATTGACAAGTAAGTGAGAGTTGCTTTCCTTGGCTATGGTACGTGATGGCTGTATCTGTATGGACGCCTCAATGCGAGGTCAAGCATTGTGACAATTGTTGACAGTAAAAAATAAGCAGAAAAGCTCAACCCAAAAGAGAAATAAAGATACTGCTGAAAAATTGTGGATAGGGTAGAGTTTATCCATATGAAATTTTTAAACAATCGTGGTCTGTGCACCCAAGTAATCTTTCTGATGTCGGCAAAAGTATATCGGCACCATGAATTTTGTTTACGGGATGAGTACTTACAATGAGGACAAATTTAGAGGGCCTTCTTGTCTGTTTTTGCTTTGGCAGACTAGGGGAATATGGGCCCAAGTTTATTGTGATAATACTGCCCATTGAAGTGGGTTTTATTTTGCATGTGTTGAACTGAAAACAGCTCCCAATGGGTTCATGATTTTGCCCCCAGATTGTGCACTACAAAAAGACTTAATCACAAGAAGCAGAGAGAGTAATTTTTGATATGACCAGATAGCAATACAATACTACAATACAATACAATACAATACTTTCTTTTGAATAGCGCAAAATCTTGATAAAATCAAATCTAAGCGCTAAAACAACACACACACGCACGCACGCACGCACGCACGCACGCACGCACGCACGCACGCACGCACGCACGCACACACACACACACCAACACACACACGGCTAAAATGGGGAGAAAGAATAAAAGCAATGGAAAATTATAGAGAGCATATTATATACAATTATATATTACAATGTGATTCATAGCTAAGCATGTGTGTGTGTGTGTGTGTGTGTGTGTGTGTGTGTGTGTGTGTGTGTGTGTGTGTGTGTGTGTGTGTGTGTGTGTGTGTATGTGTTTGCATGAATCTGTGTGCATGGATGTGCGTCTTGTGTGTGTGGTGAGGTGTATATGTGTGTGTGTGTGTATGTTAGGTGTTCTACGTTAACTTACCCTCTGTGTGTGTTTGTTATGTTGTGTGTGTGTGTGTGTGTGTGTGTGTGTGTGTGTGTGTGTGTGTGTGTGTGTGTGTGTACATTTATTTCCATAGCTGTCAGTATAAGACAATTCAGTGTTTCAGTTTGTGATTGAAGATTATATTTTGGTCTTAAACAGACATGGACTAATGAAAACGTGCTTACAAGTGAAAAAAATAATACTGTTGCCATTTCTTTTCATGAAACAATGGGACACATGTTAACAAGAGCATATGGCACTATCATAATCAAGTGCTATTGTCTGTTCTTCAGCATGACTAAAACAATAATTCTAGTTGCTGAGAATTTTGTATTTCCTGCAAACCATTCCAGTCACATGTTTGACATGAAACTGCTTGATTTATTGTTGATTCAGTTCGTAATGCAATCAGTGGAGGTTGATTTTTTTTATGAAAACGAATTTTTACTTCATTCCCTTACAACATGGTAACTAGTTCAAATATGTCTACACCTGTCTGCCAAAACAGTATCATTTGAGAGGCAGTTGTTTAAATATCCCCACTGTTCACATAATTTTTGTCACTAATCCTGCTATCCTTTCATTTGGTTGTAAAAGAAATATGTTCCTATGGTGTAACTGATATCAGATGTTTGATTGTGTTATCGTGGTTGTAATATGTCATATGAGCATGTCAGTGCACTTGTGTCTGAACTTGAAGATCTCTCAAAGAATATTTAAAAACAGTCAGTTATTGATGGCGCCATTGCCATGGATATGCCTTGAAATTGAGCTGAACTGGCAAACTCTTACAGATTACTAGCACAAGTCCTGTTAAATACTTGTGTTATCCTGATTATGCAAAGATTCTAAAGTAATTTCTTTGCAACATGCACCTGTCTAAACTGTGCATTTTCCTGAGTCAGTCTGTTCAATTTATCTGTCATTAATTGTTTTTCCTCTGCTGTGAGATTGCTCATTTGTGAATGATCTGACAAAATGTACCAAACTCATCCCTGTCAGTGTCACATAGTTGTAGTGGTGAGGCTGTCAGTTATTTCAGCTGGTCTCAGTTCCATCATCAGACTGAATGCGTGTTCCAAGATGTACATCACCTTCCACATCAGTGATTTCATCACCAGTTCAGGCCGATTTTTTTTCTGACTGTTGTGTTATTATTTCTGTTTTATTTTTTAGTACCTATTTTTTTCACTTCTCTCTGGTCCTCATGTCCAGGCTTCAGAGCTGGTTACCAGCTGGGGTTATTGATATCCATAATGCAAGCTTTCACTTATAATTTATATGGACATGAATCATAAGACATCATTAAAATTAACACTGACTGACTGAGTGTGTGTGTAAAATATGCTTTGATAAGGAAGTGCATGCAGTGCATGGACCCTTTGCTTGGTGAGATGGCTAAGTGTATGTGTGGCATCAGGAGCTGGAGGTGATTATTTGGCTTGTGGTCAGACATTGTTGTTCTGGGTCCCATCCAGCATCCTTGGGTTTCTCGATAGAGATAGATTTGTTTACTTAAATCATGATTTTAAAACTTTTCTCATAAAAATTCATGATTGTGATCCTTACAGTGGTTGCTTTCCCTTATCTCATGCTAACTAGATTAAAGAGAATATGGATGGCATCCAGTTATCTGTTGGAATACATACATGTACAGATGTATAAGTTGTACACAATTGACGATCTTGATTTAGTTGGAAATGTTTAAAACAAATACCTCAAATTTTGGATCTTTCTGTCTAAATGCTGCTAGTGAAAGGGTTATTAATTGGAAATGTTTAAAACAAGTAGCCCAAATTTTGGATCTTTCTGTCTAAATGCTGCTAGTGAAAGGGTTATTGATTGGAATTGTTTAAAACAAGTACCCCAAATTTTGGATCTGAATGCTGCTAGTGAAAGGGTTAACAGTTAGAAATAGTTCCTGCCTTTTGTCTGTCGTCAGATATCATTACTAGTTTTAACAATTTAAGTTGACTTTTGGGATTCACAGCGATTGTTGATTCCACTTGATACACTGTCAGGTAATTGTAGTCGTCCTGGATGATGTAATTTTTTGTGCTAATGCTGATTCCACTTGAGACACTGTAGTGTCAGATAAATGTAGTCGTTGTGGATGATTGACATTTTGTGTTGCTCTTTAAAACATGGGGCATGCTTGGTGTGAAGTTCCAGAGCTACATCAATTTAAATTAAGCAGTATAACTTTCAGAGACTTCCTATTGCTCTACTTTCAAAATTTCATAAACAAAACATGACTTCCCATTGGCTCAGCCATGGAAGGCCAGTGCACTGTGGTGCAAGTATGGCTGGAATTGGAAGAGCATTCATCAGTAAAATGGTTTATTGTTTGGCGTAGTTAAAAAAAACATCATTTGGAGAGCTGCTTAGGATGAAATTTAAAGAAAATGGCGCTCTGATCAGTGGACAGAAAAATGATTGTTAAATATTTATAAACATGATAATAATGATAATAGTAATAATAATCATAATAAAATAAATTATAAGGTGACGAATGAACTTCTGCACTCTTATCATTCACAAAAACATTCAGTCACAATGACAAAATTTGGGGGGCACAAAGCACATGCATACCAGGAGGGGAAGGACAGCAGGGGAATGGGACAAAGGGTTGATATGTGCAGGAGGAAATCACTGCTGGACAAGAAGGTATGTCTTCAACAAGTTCAAATTATACTTGGAGGAAAACAGAGTATGTGACTTTTGGAGAGATAGGGAAAGCTTATTGCACTTTCATGGAGAATGACCAATGACCAACTAGAAAATCTGTATGGAGGAAGTTGTATTCAAGCAGTGTCAGAAGCAGAACAGAGAGGTTGGGCAGGGTGTACACTTGGGCATGGTCTCAAAATTAAATAGATGCAATACCATTAATACACATGAAGCATAATCATAATGTATTGATCTTTTTGTGAAATTCTTTGAGAAATGGGCAATTTGTGGAGAAAGTTAAGCAAGAGAATGACATGATTGTGTCTGTTTTGTATGAAGGCCAAGATGGACCTCAGAATTCTGAATATATCAATATGCTTATATTATATAATACTTACTTTATACATGATATACACCCTTTATCCTTCCCACTGAATGTATCAGATTGGGTAGATGGTAGTGCATTAATATATTATGATATAAACATTATATTAATGAGCCAGTCTTTGAGTTTGACATATTATCTATTTCAGTATTGTTTTTTATTTTCAGTTGTGTTGGTGTTCAGGAACATCAGGCATCTTTCATTGAAAGATACCACTGCCCCTTGTGTGCGCAGTCATTTGGACCTCTCACCTGTAAGTACCTTCAAGTAGTTAGCAATATCATTAATGTCAGGTTTGTCAGCATAAGTTGATTATCATACAACTAATAACTTAAATAAGTCTCTGGCTATTGAAACAAAACTGGAAGATGTAGGGGTAGACTGTATACTGCTAAACGCCTGCCTACCTGTAAGTTACGTGAAGTTCCGTGGGTAGAGGAATGAACTCCATATATGGCATCTGCTAACAAACTTTAAAAAAATCAGAAAAAAACCTGAACTAACTTTTTATTAGAAAAATGTTTAAAGTATTCAGGAGTAATGATAATTGATAGTGATAATATTGTCAGGAATGGTGATATTGTCATTTCAGTGCAAAGACAGCGTTATGTAGTATATCACTGATGAGAGCAGAAGTCATGTGAATGAACATCAGACTTTCACTCGTAACGTTCTTGGCTTCAATATGCCAATACACCTCCACTTGATGGGTAAAGGGTGGAGAATTTTCAAGTGTCTCAGGGACCAGCCAGTGCCTAAACTTCCTTTATCATGTTTATGTATTATATAATGTATGCAGGCAGAATATATATATATATATATATATATATATATATATAATATATATATATATATATATATATATATATATATATTATATATATATATATATGCATGTTAAAGATTCCATAAGTGAAGTCAGTGGCTGGCTTACAATACTTACATGGAAATATGAAAATACCCAGCATGCATGGCCATTGAAGACATAGTATGCAGACTTGCACAGCAACATACTGCCTGCATAATAATTAATATAGGTAAACCAACATGCATACATGCATTCGAGGAAAACGCATATTAAAAAAAGTTATAAGGTCAGCAAAAATGTAAGGTAAAAAAGTCCAAATTTGGTACCTGTCATGTCATGTCATGTAATCCAATATTGGGCATATTAAAGTTCTAGAACTATTCGAATATTTCACTTAGTTATTTGAGCATAATGAAAAATAGATTTGAAATAATTTATTTCACTTTTGTGAGCCTAATGATTTTCAGTATGATCTGAAATTGAAAACTTTAAAAAGTCTGTTATCTCTTGTTTAGAAAATGAAGTGAAAAACCGCATGTATTCATGATTTTTATGCCCTTTTTGTTTGCAGTATGATTTAATGATGATCGTGTTTGAGTGAACAAAAGAAAGACATTATATTTTCTGTATTTCAAAACTTATAACAAAAGAGCTACTCGAAAATTTTCAAGCAGTAATGTAAACATGGTGAAATTTCACTGAATCAGAAACTATAGTAATAGTATGTGGGAAGGCTCAGAGTCAGAGTGAAAGTGGAAGTTTCTATATAATGTTGACTGGTATTAACTGCCTGTTTCAGGCCTGTTTGGGAGCTGAAAAAGGCTTTTTCCTGGCTGAGATTGGATGGGACAGAAGGCATTGGGTTAAAACAGTTGTTTTGAATACATATGTATGTAAGGACTGCAGATGTAAATAAGTGTGAAAGAAGAAGACAAACAGCATGAAACAAAACAACAAAACAAAACAAAACAAAACAAAACAAAACAAAAAATTAAAGGAAAAACAAAGGCAAAAACAAAACAGCAGTTGAGTGTGAAAGAAAAAAATGAAACAAAAAACAGAACAGAACAAAAACAATACAATATGAAAACAAAAACAAAGTAGCAACAGAACAAAAAACACAGCTACATCATTTTGAAATGCAAAGAAAGAAACCAAAGGAATGCTGAATCGGTCATTTTACCATAACACACTATCATTGCATTGACAGGAGATTTCATCATTAAACTTATTTAAAGAGACATTTTTTAAAAACTGTTTTGGTTCACAAAGTTTGATAGATCTGTAGAAAATTCAAAGTACGGCATGAGGATTTCACCAATATGCTTTCCCAGTCTGTATAAATATGACACTTTACAACTTGTGTATGTGTTCAGTATATTTAGTAACAAAATGCAATTTGCTTTTTCATTTTCATAAACAGTGAAAGAAAGACCCATCGATGATGAACAGAGCTATGAAACACAAAGCAGTAAGGTGAGTACCGATATTGTGGAAGATCTATCTTTATGGTCCAGAAGCCGGTTATTGGCATATTGACAAAATATTGATTGCTGTCAGAGTATCATAACTTTATGTTCTGGCATAATGGTATTGTCAAGGCATTCATTGCTATCAGAATGTCTTACTATTAAGTATTATATATTGACAAAACATTGATTACCATCAGAGATCATACTTTTATAAAATTTGCATATTGACAAGACAATTGCTTCTGTCGGAATATCATATTGTTATAAAGTATTCTTGATATTACATGTTGTTATAAAATATTGATTGATATCACTTGAGAACAGTTTTATTATGTATCCTCATTCCTTCACAATTTTTCTTCCAAATCAACAGGACTGCAATCAAACTGTTCTAATTTTTGACACAGTGTTTGCTTGATTGAGCTAGCACCATGGTTTCAATTAAAACTAGCAGATAAATTTTGTATAGATCTATGGTCAGTAGGTTTAAATTTATTTGCCTGAGAATTTTGTAGGAAAATGTTTTGCATATGAATTTTACAGAAGTTTTCCTAGTGTGTGAAAAGTCAGCTTTACTTCCTTCCTCTTTCAGTGTTTCTTCTCTGTCTGTCTGGCTGATTATGAGATTTTTGAGTGGACTTTCTGGCACATTTGGGTCGTGTGTTTGGTCCACAGGATGGCCATCAATATTTGGATTACAAAAAATGGCAATTATCATGAACAGAATCTGTCAAAAGTGAAACTGTTTGATCTTGATTTATTTATAACATAACTTTTGTCTTTATTTTCAGGTCAAAAAGGGAATTGTTAAAATAATCAGAAGCCTCAAATCAAGACAGTTCCCCAGGTATGTTAGTATGTGACTTGCATACATGTGTGTAAATCTGTGTGTGTGTGTGTTGTGTGTGTGTGTGTGTGTGTGTGTGTGTGTGTGTGTGTGGTGTGTGTGTGTGTGTGTGTGTGCACCTGTTTGTGTATGTGTTCTTGAATCCTCATGAAATTTAAAAAGTTTTGATTAATAACTGAGCAGAGAACTTAAAACTATGTTCCTTAATTAATCCATTTCTCCTCTATTTCATGTTTTCTCTTTGTCAGATGCAGGTATGCTTGTGGTTTTGCTCTCGCTGTGCAGTTACTGTGTTGCTGCATAGTATGAATACTTCATCTGAACACAAGATATGGCTTACACTAGTTACAGGATTTTAAAGCCTGCATTTGATGTTCTCTGTGTGCACATGAAGGGGCTTAGACAATTGCAGGTTTGCTGCACATACCTTGACCAGGGAGATAGGAAAAAAACTTGCTCATAACCCACCGGGCGGTACCCAAGTTGGATCGAACAGGGCCTTCCAGTTGAAATCTGATATATCTAAACTAACTTGGCTGTTGTGCCCATCAAATCCATTTCACTCTTTGAGAATGTAAAGTGAAGTGGTAAAGGATTTTGCCATAACTCCAACTCCCAAATCAGAAGATTGAGATGATAGAGATTTCAATCGGCATTAAATTTAAAAGGACAATATCCATCTTTTCACCCTTGCTGCTTTACCTTCCATGTTTTGTTTTGTTTTGTTTTGTAAGTTGCCCATTAGCTCAAATGTTAGAGTGCCATGCTCGTAATGCAGAAGTTGTGAGTTCAGCTTTTGGGTGGGTCATATTTTTTTTATATTATTAGTTTTTTTTTCAATTGTGTGCTTGTTGGTTATTTTGATAGAGCTGTGGACTCTAAATCAGGTATCTTGACTTAGTCCCAACCCGCAGTGTTAAAAATTGGTCTGTTCACAGTCTGTCTTAATGTTTCCATCACTGTGGTGGTGTAAGCTTAGTGATCCATAGGTCCCTTCTGTCCCTCTCCTCATTTCAAGACTTGTCCAGCGCACAGACTCGTGGAGTCTGCCAGATAATTGCTGGCAAATTTTGGTGGAATGCAATGACCCCTCTCATACTCAGCTGTGATGGACTACATGTTTGCTTATGTTTTGCACAGGTAGATGATGAAAATTCATTGTTAGTCTGTCATTAACAACAGTTCAAAACTTTGCTGTTGTTGTGAATCTGGCTTTCCAATGTGGTCTGGTGCAGCCACAGGTCAACTTGACCTGCAGATTGTTATATAAACTTTTAACCTTGTTTTGTAACTGCAAACATGATTGCGATTCCAGTGTTTGATAATTGTAATGCTAGTAATCAGATTGTGGTCATAAACATTCTGACTTGAAACTTGAACCTTTCTTGAACACATATTTTGTTTTTTACATTTTCATTTCATTTCAGAGAAATGTGCTTTGTTCTGAAATATATTGGATGAGAAAATGAGTTTTACCTAACATTAAAGACAAAGTACGATATACTATGATCTTTGCATGATGCTTATTTGATTCACATTGCGTATGTTTCTACTTTCAGTGCAGAAGAAATTGTCATTCGGCTCGCTGGGAAAGAGTTGAACAAAGAATACCTCAACGCCCATGGATTTTCTCAGCCTATATTGATAGAGAAGAAAGATGGCCTTGACTTACGTGTGCCTCCTCCATCCTTTTCAGTAGAGGATATTGAAAAACATATTGGTAAGCAACCAGTGCAATTGAATTGTCTGTCTCAGAACACTTTGTAGCAGCTTTTGGTGTGCTAATAGTTTATGACTATATTGTTTGTTTTAGAGGTTTTTAAAGATTTCAGTTTGTAGCAAAACCTTTATGAACCATGTTAAATATTTGTTTAGGTTAGAGCATTACTGTTGCTTTGGTATTCTAAATTAGCAGTTTGTACTAGAAGTAGAATATATTCACTAAATCAGCAGAAATTTTAGAAATGCAAGTTTTGTCAAATTTAATTTTGTTATTTTGTAATACAGAATTTGACTGGTATTTGATTGTAGCCCTGCACATTCAGTTTCATTCGACTTATATCTTAAAGTTTTTGTCCTGTCTGTTGAAAGGTTTATTTGTAATGACCATCTCACACACACACACACACACACACACACACACACACACACACACACACACACACACACACACACACACACACACACACACACACACACACACACACACACACACACACACACATGCACACGCATGCACACATGCACGCACACACATGCAGACACACACACACACACATACACACATGCATTCATGCATGCACTGTCTGTCAAAGCAACATTTATTGTATTCTTTCTATTATCTTTTTTTTTTTTTTTTTTTGGAAGTTGATTACTTAATCAGTGTATGTGTAGAAGAGAAGTGTGGGAGAGAGAGGAGAGAGATGAGATGAGTGAGAGAGTGAGAGAGAGAGAGAGAGAGAGAGAGAGGAGAGAGAGAGAGAGAGGAGTGTGTGTGTGTGTGTGTTAAGGGAAGAGGAGGTCAATAAATCCTGATTGTTCTATCCTTTTGATTTGTGCTGTCAAACCTCCAGGTAGAAGATAAATGATGTCTTCACAACATTGAAGCAGCATTGTGTCCTGTTAGTTACTTTGTACTTTCTGTCTTTTCACCTTGATACTACATTAGAAGATTACTGATTTTGTTGGTGTTTTCTCACTGTTTTGATATTTAATTGCATCACAGTAAAAGTAAGCAACTTCTTTTCAGGGCCTTTGTTCGAATTTGATGTCATCAATGTGGAGCACCAGGAAGATAATCGCATGTTCATGAGACAGTGGACTGAATATTTCAACAGTCCTGGGAAGAGGGAAAAGATATTGAATGTGATCAGTCTCGAGTTTTCCAAGACAAAGTAAGTTTCTTATATTGTGTCTCTTTCTTGAAATTTTCTGTCACCTTTCACCCTCCTCTCACTTATTATTTGTTGATTCTTGTTTTGCAAAGCTTTGATTCCAGGAAATGTAGAGGTTACCTTACAGTAACTTTGTTGATAAATAAAAAGTTTGAATTTTGTTTAGCAGAAAAGTTGGGAAGTGGGATAGTGTTTCAAGAAAGAGAAAACGTATGTGTGTCATCACAGCAAACATTATTTGCTGGTGAAAAAGAGTTGACAAAAAATTTCTTTATCGTAATGTGTCTTGTTTGCTGTTGTGTCAGCTGGTGATTTTGATGTTCACCTGTAGAAGCCCACCCAGTGTAGTGTTACGAGTCAGAAACTAAAAATGAAGAGCATATGTGATGGTTTAGGTCACCGTAAAAAACTGGAAAGATTGATGTACACATCAACAGCCCTCTGTTTGAACAGATTTGTGACACTGCATTACAAATACAAATACAAAAACAAACAAAAAAACAAAAAAGGAAAAAAGAAAAAATTTTGCTCAGTGTGTGTATTAATATAACATATTTGTGATATTTATGATTCATTATTCTCGTTTGAAAACTATGGCAACTGTTATGATGACTTGTCAAACTCCTGGTTTTCATTTTGACTTAATTCTTGTTTAATTACTTTTAAAAAAAATGTTTTATAATGTTCCATATTTCTCAGATGCATGTATGTATTTTGTTTTGTTCACTCTGTGCACAATCTCCCTTTTTGTTTTGTGTTCTTGCTCCTTTTTTTCTACACTTTTCTTCCTTTGGGACTCTTGACCTACTGTTCTCCCTTTGTCTCAGCTTTATCTCTCTTAAGTGCTGCCTTAGTGGGGGAGTATGCCTTGCAGCTCTGTAGATCATGGGGCTTGTGGCAGTCTTGAGTCCATCTTGGACTCAGCGCCTCTCACATGGGCCTCAGGTTCAGGGCTGACAGTTTACCCACTAGATCCATCCGTTTGGATTGATGGCGAGGCTAAGAAAGAGGGCATGCGGCAAGAAAAATGTGAGAACATCCCCTCACCCTCAAGTCCCCAAGTTAGAAGAAACTCCCTATATCTGCTGCTGAATCAGAATGTTATTTGTGATTTCTCTCTGCAGATTGTCCACGCTGGTGGAGCCTCCTCGGATTGTGAAGGAGTTGAGTTGGGTGTCCACATTGTGGCCTGAAGAGCGGATAGATGACTTGGTTCCTGAACGTCCTGAAGTGCAGAAATATTGTCTGATGGGGGTCAAAGACTCATACACAGATTTTCACATCGACTTTGGTGGTACCTCAGTTTGGTACCATGTCTTGAAGGTGAGAGACAGCAATGGCATTTTTGTCAGTGTTGTTTTATTTGTAAAATGATGAGTGCAGCTTCTTCACGGGTTCATTATTTTTGTTTAATGTCAGTTTATTTTCAGAGTGTTTTCAAAGATGAAAAAATTTGTCCTTTTATTAATCAAAACAAAACAAAACAAAAACAAAATGAAAACAAAGGAAAAAACTGTACATAAGCATGCACATGATGAATTCAAAGTAAAAAAAAGTAACATGTTTGTTTTAATCTAGTGTACTAAGTTAGACATTTTACGTCAGTGGTGGTGTTTACAAAATGTAATCAGTATGTATAGTAATTTTCGTGAGTCTGCATCTGTAGATATGTAAATAATTTGGTTGACTATGATTGACTAAGATTTTATTATTCTGCAAGTTTGAATTGAAGTGATGTTCACATTTATTCCACGCACATCGGCAGGCATAGACGCTGAGGTTTGACCTCTCCAGTATGATTTGTAAGCAGTTTCTTTTTGTCAGTGTCCAGTGTGGTGGTGGTCTTTGATAATCCAGAGATTTGTAAAGAATTAATTCCCCAAACTGTACCTAGAAAGCTCTCTCACATTCAACATCATATTTCTCTTTCTCTTTTTGTTAACTGCTTGTAGGACATCATACTAGGCCCCATGTGCAATGCATTGCCCATGGCCATAAGGCGCTTGCTGTGTCTCTTGCATTTTCATTCACAATATGTGGTTCAAAGTTCACAATGATTATCTCACTTGTTAGTATGGAATCTCCTTTTTTCTTTGATGGAAGGGCTATTACTGTGTGACATGGGAAATGTCATTTTTTCGGTTTTGGTTGGCTGACTGGCTGTAATGTTCCAAGAATTTTGAAAGTTGGAAAATCTTGACTCCCAGTGAGGAAGCCAGGCCTAGTGCTGATAGAAAGAGCACACTAACTCCATTCTTTTGTAAAAAGTAGGAAAAAAATCATTTTACCATTTCAGTTTTTCTTAAATGCATGTACGCACATTGTTAGGCCACTCTGTACAGGCTGTGTATCTCCGTACAATCTGCATGCTTCACCATTGATAGGCGTGTTTGCTTCTGTTTTCATGTTTCCATAGGTCACCAAACACTGACATGGCTTACAGGATCTTTAACATGCATGTTTGATGTTCTGTGTGCATATACACATGAAAGGGGGGGGGGGGGGAGGGAGCGTTAGGCAATAGCAGGTCTGCCCACATGTTGATCTGGAGATTTGAAAAATCTTCATCCTTTACCCACCAGAATCCAGACCTTTCAGTTGTCAAACTGGCATCTTATCTATCATCCCATCATACACCACTTTAGAAGTTGTGTGGCTGATTTTTGATAAAACTTCAGTTGTGAAAGAATGTAGCTGCATGAGTTTTTATCAGATGATTTAAAACATGAACGTACAGGTGATGCAGAGATTGTAAAATTGGTGCCTGAAGGCACAGAGGAGGAAAGTGGCACTGTTGATCTAAAATAATGGAATACACAGGAGGAAAGTGGCACTGTTGATCTAAAATAATGGAACACACAGGAGGAAAGTGGCACTGTTGATCTAAAATAATGGAACACACAGGAGGAAAGTGGCACTGTTGATCTAAAATAATGGAACACACAGGAGGAAAGTGGCACTGTTGATCTAAAATAATGGAACACACAGGAGGAAAGTGGCACTGTTGATCTAAAATAATGGAACACACAGGAGGAAAGTGGCACTGTTGATCTAAAATAATGGAACACACAGGAGGAAAGTGGCACTGTTGATCTAAAATAATGGAACACACAGGAGGAAAGTGGCACTGTTGATCTAAAATAATGGAACACACAGGAGGAAAGTGGCACTGTTGATCTAAAATAATGGAACACACAGGAGGAAAGTGGCACTGTTGATCTAAAATAATGGAACACATAGGAGGAAAGTGGCACTGTTGATCTAAAATAATGGAACACATAGGAGGAAAGTGGCACTGTTGATCTAAAATAATGGAACACATAGGAGGAAAGTGGCACTGTGTGGCATTGTTGATCTAAAATAATGGAACACCCATGAAATGAAAATGAAAACAGTGGCAGTGACATTGAACATTTCCTGGCAAAGGGGATTTGTTTTGTCTACTTTTACCTCATAGGTAAACGGTTAAGACTCGATGGAATAATGATAACAGACAAAACTTCCGCTGGTTTTGACTAAAAGGCAAGTGCTCAGCAGGGACAGGATGTTCAAAACTGATAGGTGTCTATCCCAAGGTCTAAACAGATTGGTGTCTTTCCAGAAGTCAAAACTGATTGGTGTCTTTCCAGAAGTCAAAACTGATAGGTCACCATTGTTGTCATAAGCATGTATCATTATCATCTTCAGATTTCCTTTCCTTCTTCTGAACTTGATGATGAGTCTTGGAGAGAAGGAGTGAGCCAATCTGATGATTGTCTCGGCAAAATTCTGGTTAATATTCTAACCAGGTTTTGTCAGTGGCAATTGAAAAAGCTGTCACCCTCATTTTTGTGCCTGTTAAACAGTCTCTGCAGTAGTGGAACATGCGCTTTTTTGATATTCAGTAAGGCAGTGCAGGACCTAGCTTGCTGCAACACATCTCATCCCAAATTTACTTGTTAAAATTACAGAGCTGATCCACAACTAACAATAATGTTATGAACAATCTCTTTGCTCGTTATTTGCTGTCTTCGTTTCTCTTTTTGAATGTTTCTTGTCAGTAGCTTCAGCTGGATTCTCTAGACTATGTTTACTGTAAGAGAATGATGCCAATCTATGAACAGCTACTTGAGAAAGAGCTTGTGCCTTACAAATACTTCCTCATGGGGGGCCCTCTTGCCCAGTTTTAGCTCTGTTTGCAGAACAGCATCCGAGGATAGGGAACTGCAGACATTGAGTGCAGGAGACAGCTTCAGTGACCCCATGTGGAGCAAAAGAAAGTATTGCCTTTCATCTGACTGGTTCTGTCACCCTGTTCTTCTTGCTGGTGTTCAGGGTCAAGAACCAGTTTCCAGAGGACCTGTCTCCCCAGTTCCTTATCTGACTGTTGATTGACATCTTTGACAAGTCATCTAAAGATTAGTTTTGCCTAATTTGTTGCTTTAAGTTCTATTGGGAGCACACAAGACACAACTGCAGAGGCCGGAGACATCTCTTTCAACTTTGTTGAAAAAACATTTCCGCGGCAGTAGTACCTCAGTGCATGAGTCACACAATCTCCTGGGCTTATAAAAGCTTCCTGATTTGTGGAAATCAATATTTACAAGCTTAAAAATGGAAATAGGAAAATTCTTGATATGTTACAGATGTACGTTGTTGGCATGCTAGATACACCATCATCAGAACATACCAGTTTGTCAACGACACTGAAGAGGTTAATAATGATTATAAGGAAGTATTTCTAGATCGCTGTACAGTTTTGTTTGACAGAAGTATGCAACATACATTATTTAAGTGAACTTTCAGCGTCTCATTTCCCATGAGAATTTGTATTTTTTGCAGGGAGAGAAAGTGTTCTTTTTGGTGGAGCCAAACCCTGAAAATTTGCAGCTGTTCGAGAGTTGGGAATCATCTTCCAAACAGGACCAGACCTTCTTTGGAGATCTGGTGAGTTGTTGGAGATCTGGTGAGTTGTTGATTTTTAAACTGCAGTTATACTTGATACTTTTGATGTTTTCTTTTTGTATCTTGTTCTTTCACTTGTACTGTTTTGAATACTTTTTTCTCCTGTGTATCTTTAACATTTTGTCTGGGTAAAAGCACAGTAAATCCATAAATTTTACAGTGGCAAATAGTTTTGTCACGTCTTTGATGGTAGATTTCACCCTTGATCTTCTTTTTGCATCCTTTTGATGATCAGTTTTTAAAGCCTAACCAAAGATACAAAATAGTGATATTTTGGGAAAACAATGTCAAACTCAAAAGTATAGTCTAGAATGAGAGGGTTCCAAAAAGAAAAAAAAATTGAGGTAAAAGAGTTCATTTTGCTGTTGAAGGTTATTGTGTCTTAACCACATTTGCTTCCCAACTGAATTGAAGCACAAAGCAAATGTTGATGTGGAGGTAGCACAGATGATGAATGGAAACAGGTCTTGTGTCAAGTGTAGCCTATATCATGTAGTTGAAGACTGAAGGATAAAGGGAGGTTACTTTTGCAGGTGAAATGGTGTTATCGCCTTGTGCTGAAACAAGGACAGACTCTGTTCATCCCAACAGCTTGGATTCATGCTGTGTACACGCCCATTGACTCTCTCGTCTTCGGGGGAAATTTCCTTCATAGCTACAATGTGCCACTGCAGTTGGAGTAAGTATCTGAGTGATTCTTTTTCCTGCATCCTTGTGAAACTGCCTCTCAGATATGGACTGTTCTGTTAGGTTTATGGCATGTCACTGCTGGACTGTTCTCTCAGGTTTATGGCATGTTACTAAGTGTCATTGGTGTATTGGTTTGGTCTCTTGTTGTGTTGGAAAACATATTTGTTGGAATCGAGACGAAAACAAAAAAGAATTGTGCAAGTGTTGATCACTGCTGTGACTTTTCCTTTGTGATTTGATTGATTTTAACAGCACTAAGTAGTTTTTTCTTTCTTTCAGAGCATATCAGATAGAGCGGAGACTGGACACACAATCAAAATACCAGTTTCCGAATTATGAGACTGTCAACTGGCTTGCTGCCAAGTGTATATTTGACAGCCTTCAAGGTGAGTGTGTGTGTGTGTGTGCGTGCATATGTGTACATGTGTGTGTGTGTGTGTTTGCATGAACATGCGTGCATGCATGTGTGTGTGTGACCACTATCTGTTATCACACTCACATTCGAATCATTATACTTAGAGGAAAAAGTCAGTTATTGGTGTGCATATTTGTGTGCATGCATGTGTGGAATGTCCGACCACAATGTCAGATGCTAGTAAGTTTATGTTCAAAAATAGAAGTGGCCTAATTTTGATGTGAACTGATTGTATGTCTCATCCATTTTGCAACAAATTTAGCTAGATAAATATGAGTCAGTCAGAATTGGTGCTTGTAAACAAAAGCTGCTGCTGTTGCAAAGCATGGTTGGTTGATTCAGAACTTCATCATGTTGACACAAAGAGACAGTGAGCATCCCTCAGGATTAAACAAACAGCCCGCCCTCCTCTGGGCAGATCTGTTTCTTCACCTTATCACCAACCAACACACCCAGCACACACGCACCACACACACGCACGCACACACGCACAACACCACCACACACAACACAACACAACACAACACAACACAACACAACACAACACAACACACACACACACCAACACAACACCACACCACACACACACACCACACCACACCACACCAACCACACAAAACCACAACCACACACACCACACACACACAACACACACACAACACACCACACACACACACACACACACACACACACACACACACACACACACACACACCACACACACACACACACACACACACACACACACACACACCACACCACACACACACACACACACACACACACACAAGTATATTGAAATCAGTCACCCAAATTTCTTGCGGTCAACTGTTTTGATTGCTGGTTTCTTGCTGTGGACTAAGGCCGTGGAGTCAGTTCTGCGAGGAGTGCAGTGAGCAAAGGCAATAGTGAAAAGGTTAAACTCTTTGCAGCATATTATCACTAGCTGATGTCAAAGCATAGGCAATATACATAGACAGTTGTTTATTTCTTTGATCTGTGTGTGTTCAAAAATGAGATTTCTAGTCATCTTGAACACAGTTTGCTGCAGCAACAATCAAGACAAATAACACCTACAGAAGAGAAACTTTTCAATATTTTGAAATAAAAGTTATGAATATTACAGTTTTTGGTGCACTTGTTATATGTGATTAATGTGTCTTTAAAATTGATACATGGATGCTAAGGAAACTTCAGTGAAACTTGTTCGAAAATGTTTGCATTCACTTATGTCAAAACAGCAGGTCGATATGGTGCCATGCATAAATACCTGTAACTTACCCATTAATTGGCAGATTTAAAAATGGTTGCCGCATGAGAATGAGCAATAAAAATACTTTAAGAAACAACCAAAATTTGAAATGTGCGAACTGAAGATTCATTGTATACTGGATGGTCACATTTATATTTGTGGAGCCCTATCAGGATGTATGTATATATGCACTGGGTGGTGTAGCTGTAGAACTCTCACCTAGCAACCTGACAGCATAGCTTGGATGTGTGTAAATTTTGCCAGAGGAGAACTTCGGGTGTCTGCCTCGAGTTGACCCACCTGTGAATTGGTACCTGAGCTTGGTCATGGCAGGGGAAGATGAAGCAGCGCAAAGGAGATGAACCACCCTCATGATCCTGACTTAGAGAGAAGCTTAGATCTCCATCAGCTCACCACCACCCCTTCCATACAATGTCAGGGTTACTGGACAACCTTTACCTTTTGCAAGCAGGACTGCTTTCTCTTGGCTGTGGATGAAAGTTATGGTAATTAGTCAGGCAGTCTGATAATGGACGCATGGTCAGAATGAAATAGCTACAATGTCTGATGGTTTCGCCCAGATTCTCTTATTTACAGTGTGGAATTTAGTCTCATCTTCTGCAGTCATATTGGTCTGTAGTGCTAGTAACATTGAATTTTTTCTTTGCCTCAGTCCTTTTTTGTTTTATTTTATTTTGTAATTGTTAAATATTTTATGTTTTGTTTATTTTTTGGGACAGGCTATGCAGAAGCTATGACGACCCCACCAGTGTACTTGTTGAGTGGTGCAGAGGCACTGACAACACACTTAAAAATGTGGACCCAGAGAAAAGATGTAAGTATAATGGAGTATCAGTCAAGCCTCTGTGCATTAATCCTCTATAGTTTTCAGAAGTAGTGGATGAAAGGAGAGTGGTTGGAGAGCAAATGAAAAGTTGACAGTACCAGTACCTGTTTTCATCCAAAAATAGGGCTGACAGTACCAGTACCTGTTTTCATCCAAACAAGGCGCTTATTTTGTAATGTTAGAATGCTTAGTGAATATTGAAATGTTGCCTGTTTTCATGTAAAGAAGGGACTTTATTTTTAAATTTTAGAATGAATTAGACTGCTGATTTATTCTGTAAGATGAAATAATGAAATGTTAAATCACATAAATACTTATGGGTAATCTCTACAGCTCTTGGATGTTGTTTTCATTAAGACTTGCACAAATCTTAATACTGTCTTAAAGTAGGTATATTTTTATCGGGAAAATGGCTTTAGTGTTTGATCCCTACCTCCTCTATGTCCCTTCTGCATTTCACCAGCTGATTTCCACCCCCCTCCACTACCACCTTTTCTAAAGGACAGGAAAATGAAGGAAAGAAAGAAAGAAGGAAGAATTGAACAATGAAACCATGCTCAACAACAGTATATACTGTAGGCCTAGTAATGAAACCGATGGAGCATGTCAAGTGAATATTAATTATGGTCATGACTGAAATTATTCAATTAATAGAAAAGTTGGAGAATGGGTAGGGAAAGAGGGCAGTGTGGTATAAGAGAAGAAAATTTGAGATGTTTTGCACTTATTTTGAACATTTAACAGCATTAACGACACCAGTAACATTAAATCTAGATCAAAGTGACTGATAAACATTCAGTTTTTTGTTTTTGTTTTTTTGTTTGTATATGTCACCTTTATCATCTTACTGCTCTCAAATATCATAGCTTATTGTCGTGAGGCCTGGGAATTGTCTTTGTACTCTTTCTATAGAGAAATGCATTAATTTTGCATTTGTTGCTAACTTTCTCAACTTTTAGAAGTTCATGAGTGCGTATATGTGTGTATGTGCAAGTGAGTGTGTGTGCGTGCATGTGTGTGTGTGACTATTATAACAGTGATAACAGTAATGGTGATATAATTATGGGTATATTCAAACTTTTGTCCTTGTTTAGTCGTGATATTTATCATTATAACAGTGATAAGAATGTAGGATGTATTTCAGTCAAATCCAGTCGGGCTAAGTAAACTATCTCTCAAAGAGAAATTATGCTGTATTCAAACTCTTGCATTTGATCAAAACCATCTGACAGTAATGTGATTGTGATATTTAACATAAAATATATCAACAAGCAGGCTTGTGAAAACAAAGAAAACGTTGCTTATTCCATCACCTGTATTCAGAACTCTGAACATTATTCTGGGACTTAAAACTAAGGAACCTCAGTATGGGTTAACTCTTGGTTTATACTTTAACCTTTGTTTTGTCTTTGACTATCACTGCTATACTCTCCCGCTGGCCAGAGCTTGCTATTTTGAAAGCACAGCAGTTTTAATTGATCATACTGTTTCATCAAACAATTAAAAGAAATGATTACTGGGTCAGTTATATATATGGGCCAGTGTGACATGCCCCTTCCCTCCCCTCTCACCCCCCCCCCCCCAAAAAAAAATAAAGAAAAAGAAAAAGCACCATGTGCACTGCAACTGAAGTATCCATAGTTACTGATTAAGACAGGTATATGCCCCTCATACCACTCACCTACTACTTCCAAGCCCCAGGAAAAATACATTCTTACAAAGCTTGGGTAGTATGATTTATTATTGTTTGTTTTTTTAACAGATAAAAGCTACAGGATGGTCAGAAATGCCTTTCGCTCCCTTTTCTAAAAATTTTTTTTAAACTGTATTTCTCTTTATGGCAGATTTAAACAAGATAAATAGTCCTCTAACTTACCTCTCCCATATATCGGCCACTGTCCACCCCACCCCCAGAATGTAACAAGAGTTATAGTATGGAACAGGAGTGTGTTCTGTTTCTTCTTTGATTTTTAACTTGCTGTCAATGTTGCGGCAGTACTGAATGTATTTCTTTATCATATTTCATTACTATATCACTTTGAGATATATACCTGCCTAGTGTTTAACGTTATTATTTTTAAATGGCTGTTCACTCTGGACACAGCTCAACAACAAACTTATCGTAAGTAGGCCCCCTCCCCCCCTCATCCTCCTTCCATTTTTGTTACACACTGCTTTGGCTGCTGCTTAGTTCTTAATTCACTCTGGTTCACTCTAGCTTCATGGACAAATTGACTGCCTAGCACCAGGTTCGAAAAGGGTCAAATCATTCTGACAGTGATTCCTAACCCCCCCCCCCCCCCCCCCCACTGCACACACAAGAGAAAGCAGGGACAGATAAAAAGTGCCTAATCGTGAACAGCTGCCCAGATAAGTTTCCCTTGATTGATGTAAAGACAGTTGCGTTTCTTGCCTCAGTATACATTTTGCATAACTGTGACCTTGAAGATTGGCTTATTGTAAATTGAAAAGTCTTGCTATTGTAAGTACACTAAACATGAAGAAAAATCTGTGTGTCAGGACAAGGGTACAGACAGCAGTTAATTTTCTTTTGAATAATGTCCTTGAAAATAGCTCAGAGACAGTTTCTACACTTTCAGCTCTTAGACATTCACGAGTGTATTTATTCTTGGAAACGTATACAATTTAAAAGTTTAACTAATCCAAATATTTACATGAATTTGGTAGAATTTGAATAGTTGAAAAGTCCATATGTTCTAATATTGTAATATTTGGGTCACACTCACCTTGACCAAAAGTTTGGTCATGGAAATTTACACTTATGTATTTGCAGATTCTGCTTGGGTTCTTCTTGTGGTGCCCCAAAGATCTGTATTTTCTGACCATAATGGCTTCTGATATACTGGGCAGCAAGAAATTTTAAAAAGTCCATCGTGTATGCTTGTCCTTGTCTGTCTTTTCAACACCATTCCTCAGCAGATTATCTTCTTCATATTTGAGTTTACTGTGTTGCTGTTATCCTTGGTGGTCTGCTTTTACATTTCTCGTATTGTCTTATGAAGAGTAGTCTTTGTGATGGAATGTTGATCTCACCATAAATCATAAACCTTTTCTATTGCTGTCTTCTCCATCTGGTAACAAGTTATCACATTGCCCTGTTTGCAACAATCTGGGAGGTCGTGGTTAGAGATTAAAAAGTAAAAAGTAAAGGAATCTTCTCACACCCACATTGCTCATGTGTGAAAATATGCTGATTTACTGTTCTTGGATTCTCAGATTTTATGCCGCTTCATTTTGTCTCATGTAACCATTGTCCCTAGTTAATTTGGATTTTCAAAGTGCGACCCCAGAAGTGATCATTTGACCCCCCAAAGTCGTGATGTCTTTTAGATTAGAGTCTATGGGAAAACGCTTGAAAATGATATGAGAAACCTACAAAATTATTCTTTCAATCAAATACACTGAGAAAATTTAATATATTTCTGCACAGATACACATGGTACAAGTCTCACTATTAAAGTAGAACACTTTTGCAGATACCTTATAATTACATAAGCTTTCTTGACTTATTAGATCATTTTTATTCTCATTGGTGCTAGAGTCTCACTTGCAGTATGTTCCATGATAGGTTTAGTGAACCAGAGCGACCTAGTGCTGCATTTGTCACTGTGGACTAAACATTTTTGTAGCATGTTCCCTTCCCTTACTTTGTACATGTTTATGTCTGTTGTGTGGGATTGTGGTGATAGTGTCTGGTCTTGTCTGATGTATACTTGTACCTGGTTTTCCTCACAATTTGGTGTCTGTTGCACAGGTAGTCTGCTAGTGTTTTTAAAAGTTAAACATGCGCATACTATAAATGAGAGATTGAGACTGGATGGAAGGTAGCGAGAGAGAGCAAGAGAGAGAGAGAGAGAGAGAATAACAAAAAGATGAGGATGTGTCATACTTTCATCAGTGCTCATTGCTTAGTTCCTAAAGTCCATGTATCATATTCAAAGTTTAATCATACTTCATTTGTGCTTTGAGATCAGGGGGGACTGCTGTAAAGTCAAGAAACATGATTGTTTTCCTGTTTTATTATCTTGATATTTTAATATTTTGCCATCGCTCAATTTTATTGTTAGTATGTCCAGAGCATTTATTAATAAATTTGTACATATAAACAGAGAGAGTGGAGAGGGAGGTTTGTTTGGTAGTGTTTCTGCAGACGTGACATTCCAGAGCATACCATGATAAATTTTGGCTTGAAATAATGCTTGATTAGTCTGTATACAGCCGTGTATTTCCATTGTATGATTGCTTTTCAGTTGCATCATTTGTTTCAAGTGATTTTGAAGATTTTTCAACTTTCCCCCCTAAATCACTGTGCTGACCATCACACCACTCAAGTTATTGCATATTTACTATTAAAAATAGATAAAAGAAATCAGTAAGTAAATGAATAAGTGAACAAAGAAGTGTGTTGATAATGAAGAGCAGCATTAGAAACAAAATTTGTAGTGACAAGCAGAAAACTACATGGCAGTATCTCTCCTGGTTGTATTTGTGCCTTTTTGTGTATTTGAATGGTAGTGACCTCTTTCTTTTCCTTTTCAGATTCATTTTCATCAGTTATTTCCAGTGTTGTTGTTTTTTTTTCCTGGTGATTTTATTTTCTGTGTTAATATTGTTTGTCTGATTTCTATAAAAAGCATTTGGATGTGTGAAGTCAGAATTTTGACAAGTATAGGCAGGTAAAGGTAAAAATGGGACTTAAAGTAATGACGTGGTTACGGCACTGACTTCTGAAAGCCAATGCAAAGTGCAGTTACTGAGTTAGTCAAACATGGTAGCAGAGTGATAGTGACCCAGTTCTTACTTTGGCTTGAGCACACTATTACTCCAGTCTATTTAGCTCTATCTGTCCCTCCTTAAAAAAAGGGGAAGTAAAACAGTAAAGAAGTGATGGACACCAGCTTCATAACATTAACCCCTAACAGAAATTAACCAGGACCTAATACCTCTCTTCCTTGCAGCTGCTCAGGTTATGGGAAAACTTTGCTGTAAACTTTTCTGTACGTTTTTTTAAAAAGGTGAACATAGTCATGTATGCTGTGTGAATGGGGCATGTACTCAGTGTAGACCCAAAAGAAAAATATTTTACAGAATGGATAAGGACAGAACGGGTAGGAGATATACTTGCAGCGACAAAAGATAAATTTGTATGGAAGGCCATGATCGCCAACGCCATGCGACATGGCACATGATGATGATGATGATGATGTAGGTCATAGCACAGGTACACTCCTGTCGGAATAAAGGAAAGGGTCTTGATCTAAATCGACATTCTATAAGTCCTGATCAGTTGCAAAATAAGTGTTTAAAGGTGATGAGAATGCTAATGGTTATTATCGGAATATTTTTTCTTCTTCTGATACTACTACTATAAGCAGTGCTTGTCAGAGTAAAATTTCTTCTTAATATTGGATCAAGAATTGTTTCATTCTAGAGTCTTTAAACCCCCCCCCCCCCCCCCCCCCCCCACATACTTTCTGTTGCTATGGAAGTTCGTTGCTGGCTGCATGCACTGGTCAAATGGCTGTGCGTACATTACATATTGGGTCGGTCTCCCGTCATGCCTCTGGCGATGATTGTGAAAGAACTACCTACCTTCATGTTAGTTAACCCCCTTTCACCATATGCATTATCTCCCCTCTACTCATTTCTTCCTCTGTATGAATTTGTGCTTCAAGTGAACATTGTGCTCTTTCTGCCTTGTAGTTGTTGCCTGTTGAAGACCGAAAAGTTGAAAGAAAACAATGGGTGTTTTGTCTGTTTTTGTGATAGTTGTTACACCATGTTGTTAAGTGAACACAATGCATTTCTTTTTCATATCAGTTTCTTATCTTACATACAGTCATCCCCCCCCACCTCCCACCTTTAACATCACAACAAAGCTAGGTCTTTGTAATATTTTAGTGTATGACGACACGGTACTGTCACAGTAACTATAAAAAGCATACCATGTGAAGATCTCTGTTGCCATGAGTGGTGGTTTTTGTTGCTGTTTTGTTTGATTGTTTTTTTCCTTTGTTTTCGTTTTGTTCTGAGTAGTGTCATCTCAGATGCGTATGCGGTTACTGTTCTGTTTCTTGGGCCCACACTGTGTAGGCTTTATGATTCAGCACAGCATACTTACACACATACTGATGTAGGCAATCATGCGCCTTTCTCAGTGGTGTATTGCTGAGTATTTTTTTGTTTTTTTGTATGTCAAAGCCAACGTCATGCGGCAGGGCACATATGATGATGGTGATATGTCAAAGCACTAATATGGTTTGAAGGATCTTTGACGTGTTTTTTTTTTATGTTCTGCATGTATGTAAGGAGTTTCAAAAGTAGCAAATTGCAATATGTCAACCTGCAAAATTGGAAAACCTTTTAGGATGTAACCACTTGGCAGGATCAAATTCTTTCCCTGGCATCCCCCCATGTTCTGGAAATTTTGTGCTAGAAATGTCCTCTTTTCTGTCACTCTCTTTGTTTCTGATTTGTTCCTTTGCTTTCTGTCATTTCTTCCTATCATTTTCAGCCTCACTGGTCCATTCATCTGTATGTGTTCGATAAAGCCTTACACACTTTTTCTTAGGATTGATAATTGGGTGCGTGTATTAAGTGCATTTTTGGCTGTAGGGAGGTGAGATATGCAGAATCCGTTTTAGGTACTTCATATGCCCGTTTCTATATATTTATAGATGTTTTGTTGTCGTTAGGTATGTGTAAATTTGTATTCAGGTATGTTTTTTAAAGTCGCCTGTGCTATAAATTGGATGGAGTGGTCAGTGCCAAGGGCATGTCCTTAAATTATGTGCACAAATGCATTGATATGTGTAATTAATTTCCTTTTTTTTTCCTGTTGAAGTTTTGTATGTTTTGAAGTGGTTATAGCCCTGATATGGCTCTATGCAGTCAGCCGGGCTTTAATAAAACAAACAAACTAACAAAAAAAAAAGGATCAAATTCAGACTTTCTGATTAGAGATCTGATGTCCTGACCAACCTAACTGTCATGATTGTCACATTGGTGCATAGGTGTGAACATTTTACTACTAGTACTATTGTAACCACTTTCGGTATTTAAAAAACAAAAAAAGATCCCCAACCAACCACTTTCAGTATTTGAAAAACAAACAATAAAAGTAACAAAACAGCAAAAATAGAAGTGGGATTAGTGAAGAATTCATGACCACCTGTGTGTTGGTAATCCAGTTCATGCCCATGCTACATACAGCTGTTAAAGAACTTTGTAGAGCATTTTTTACATGGACTGTTTACTTCTTCTTTTATGCTGTTGTTTGACTTTTGAGGGGGAAGGGGTTTGTTTGTTTGTTTGTTTTTTAAAACATCTGCAAGATGTTAAATTTGCCACATTTTTGCATATTCTTTACTTAATCTGAGTTCATGCCCCCCCATTCATGTGTAATACTAACAGCAATCATTTTCTTGAAAGCTTGCCATACTCTAACCAAACTAGTCTGCATAATTATGTTATATATTCCCCAGTATGTAGTTCATGTGGATTATGCTTTTTATTAACGATTGCTTATGCTTTGAAGTTTTACAGTTATGCTAGTATTGATAGGTCAGACATGGCTGACATAGCTGACTGTCCACATTTACAGTTGCTTTGACCATGAGAAGAAACTACTGCTGTGATATATGTGAAAGGACAGCAAGAATTGTCAGGATTTTTTGACAAATGATATGTGACAGTTATTTTTTATTTAACCTTTTTGCTTGCTTGTTATATCCACCAGCTTCCTGCAGGAAGGGTGTGGAATTGAAAGGGTTAATTACATAGCTGTACAGGGCTGTTAACATGGAAAATCAGCCTTTTTCACTATGTATTTTATAGGTTTGATGTTTCTTTTTTAGATTTTCTTTTTTTTTTTTTATCTGTTCATTGATTTTTGTTGTTGATAATTTAGAGATTTCTTTTTCATGGATTACATAAGAAGTTACCTGTTACGTGCTAGGGTTACCTTTTCCTTGGTGGCTCTTTGTTACATATGGAAAAAGCAATCCTGGCCATGGACTTCAGCCCTACAAGAGATTGTATCCTACTTTCTCTCTCATTGAGCTGAATATAGGGCATCCCTACCCTTTTTCTATCCTGTTTGTGTCAAAAGAGGAAAATTGTTTCTTATTTACAGGAAGTTGTGTTTGTGTTTGTGTGTGTGTGTGTGTGTGTGGTGTATGTGTGTGTGTGTGTGTGTGTGTGTGTGTGTGTGTGTGTGTATGTGTGTGTGTGTGTGTGTGTGTGTGTGTGTGTGTGTGTGTGTGTGTGTGTATGTGTGTTAGTAAGACTTGCAGAAATGATTTTCTCAGCTGTTTCTTAGCAGATCTTTACCATATACTGTGGATGAGCCGTGAAAGCACAACTTTTGAAAGGGAGGAGGGTAGGTGGGTCAGTGAACTAAAAAGGTGCCAGAAATGAGCACTGTTTGGGGGAGGTGTGTGAACAGCACTTTCTCAGGGATTTCTTGAAATATTTGCATTCTGTTGGTTTTTTTCAGTTGTAAGAGTACACCACTTTTCTCACAATTTTCATTTTTATTGGGATGAAACCTTAGCATAAGAAGTTGAAAATCTAGGTTCACATCAGATTGAATTTTCTCAGGCATTTGTTATCTAGTAATTTTTATTTTTGGCGATCATTATAGACATATAAGCAGGATCAATAAGTGTTACAGAAACATGTCATTTGTGTGAAACCAATATCACCACTACAAATCAAAATGAACATAATCACTTTCATAACTTAAGTAATGTCTTGAATCAGACTTGGAATATCTATCTTGCTGTACATTTTTGTTGGCAGAGATACTGTATTGACAAACAGTTTGTGTTAACTGTTCATTCTTGGAACAACTTAGAAAAGATTATATTGTCCAAAAGCATGTTGGAATACCCAGCACATTCAGCATAGTTTGCATATGTGACCTCCCACCACCAATTCAATCTTAACTCGCGGTCGGTCGAACAGCACTAGGAGCTGAAATGCTGAGTGAGGGTCTATCTGAGGTGTTTTGACTTTTTCTCAAAATTGATTTCTGTAGACTATAATCTATCCCCCACAGAAATCTTTTTCTTGAAAAAAGTATTTAATTAAAAATGGTATTCTAATTTAATGCACTGATTGTAACAGAAAGAACGCAATTTCTTACCAAAAGTACCTATTTTTGCCTCATATTGTTAACCGTAACATGTACAGGACCCCCACATGTGATAACCGACAGAATTAGAGAGAAACCAGGTCAAAGCCACCAAATAAAGAAATTTAAGGAAAATATGTAGGAGAGTACATAAAAACTTTAGAGGCTGTTTTCTCAAAATGGCTATCATACAACTTAATGACTTTAAACATACATAACGCCTACATTTTTTTTAATACAAGCTTTATTCAAGTACCAAAATAATTGGCAGAATGTACACTTTCCAGTGATATGTATATCTCAAAATGCCCAAAATGCTAGTTAAGACCGATTTCTTGCTGGAGGTCACATATGTCCTATAAAAAAATGAAAAAAAAGAAGAAGAAAAAAAAAGAAAGAAAGAAACTAAGAAAAACTTGTGTATCTCCTCAGTAATGAAACTTTGAAAAAGTTGTGTTTATTTTTTATACATAAAACATCAAAGCATAGCCTAGGAAAGTGTCATAGTATGACAAACTAACTGTTGTTATGTTTACATGATTTCTTATGTCGTGATGTTTTCACACATCCATTCACTATGGACATAGGCCTTTCATGATGTAAAACTTTCGCAGTTGCATTTGTCTGTCTCATTCTTACCCCATTTTTCTTTATAATGTCTTGTTTAGTATATTTGGTAGAGCATGTTAACCGTACGGATTCACAGTTACCCTGTATAGCTGCTGGTGTTGCATGTTTTTGCTTAGCTCACTTCATGTATCTAACTGATTCTGTGTGATTTCAGTCTGCTGCAGTTGAGATGCTTTTGTAGATGTAGTGTAAGATATTCTTTTTATAATGTATTGTTATCATTTTAGTATAAACGAGATTACACTGTGGGTTATCACTCTGTATTTTTCTTTTTAGGTAGTAAACAGTCTGCTGCAGGCTGTAAATTCTTTGATTTCATACTGTTAATTTCAGCAAGTTTTTGTAAAACATTTTTTATTTATCTGTTTGTTTAGTCTTTTTTTTTTCAGTATAAACCAGATTGTACTAAGGCTGTCAGTCTGTATATTTCTGTCCAGAATATAAGTAGTCTGCTGTAAGCTGCAAGTTCTCTGATTTCATGCTGTTAACTTTGGACATATCAATCAGGTTCAACATTTTGTCATTCAAATTTTTAACATGTAAATAGTCCATTACTGCCTTTTCTATTGATTTTGTAGATTTGTGTACATTTGCATTTTTGTGTGTATACTGCTAAACGTTTTGTATTTTATCTTCTGCTGTGTTGTGATACTAATAGGAGTAGAGCAAAGATTGTGCTGTGTGTGTGTGTGTGTGTGTGTGTGTGTGTGGGTGTGTGCACATGTGTGTGTGCGTGTGTGTGCCTGCATACATGTGTGTGTGTGCGTGCCTGTGTGCAATTTTTTCAGAAAGCTGGTGGATAGGGTGAGGGAGTCAAAGGGTTAAATTTTTGCTTTGCTAGCATGGTTGACATTGCAGGATGCTGGTGGACAGGATGTGGGAGTCAAAGGGTTAATGGAGATGAATTAACTTTTTCTTTTGGCACATGTGTGCGCGTGCACACACACAACACACGCTGTGCTCAAACACACACACACACACACACACACACACACACACACACACACACACACACACACACACACACAACACACATCACACACACACACACACACACACACACACACACACACACACACCACACACACGAGGCACAAACATGCACGCACAGCACACACACACGCACACAGCCCCCCCCACACACACACACACACACACACGAGATGTGCTGACACCATCACGCACACACACACACACACACACACACACACAACACAACACAACACAACACACACAACACAACACAACACAACACACACAACACAACACAACACAATAACAACACACACACAAACACAACACACACATCACACACACACAACACAACACACACACACACACACACACACACACACACACACACACACACACACACACACACACACACACACACACACACACACACACACACACACACCACACACACACACAACACCACACACACACACACACACACACACACCACACCACACACACACCCACAACACACCCACACACACCACACACACACACACACACACACATCACACACACACACACACACACACACACAACACACACACACACACACACACACACAACACACACACCACACACACACACACACACACACACACACAACACACACAACACACACACACCTCAAACAAGTTGTTAAAAAATGAAAAGAGACCAATTTTGGGCACTGTCTATAAAAAGATCCAAACTTTGTAAAAGATCAATTTTTTTTATGGTGAGTAGATGCGAAGTTGAATAAGATTCAGTTTTGATAGGTAATAAACTAGTGTTTTTATGTATTTATCCTTTAAGTTGAAAAATAGTGTACAGTTGCGTTTTCTGTTTGTTCCGGATGGCTTCAGTACTCCAAGAGGGGGAATGACCCAGCTCAACTGGAGGGGATCTCGTATGGGAAGTTGATCAAAGATCTGAACGGTGTCATCAAGAAACTCAACACGAATTCAAAAGTAAGTATTGTTTGTAGTTTAACTGTTTCACTGTCTTACTCTATCCACCAGTTTCCTGCATGAATCTCTTCAATATAAAAACCTGAAAATAGACACACACACTCACACACACACATACACTCTCCCTACTTTCTTTCTCTCTCTCTCTCTCTCTCTCTATCTCCAACAAAAACCAAAAAACCACACACACTCACACACACAATACACTCTCCCTATCTTTCTTTCTCTCTCTCTCTCTCTCTCTCTCACACACACACACACACACACACACACACACACACACACACACACACACACAACACACACACACACACACACACACACACACACACCAATCTCTATCTTCCTGTCTCTCTCACTTACTCTCTCCTCTTCCTGTGAAAGAAATATGTGTGCCCAGTCTGTTTTCTTTGTGTGTTTTTTTTGTTTTGTTTCTTTTTTAAGTTTTTCCTTTTTTTTCTTTACTACTTCGCATGGTAGCAGACATAGAGAAACTCCCTCAGCCCAGTAAGTAGGACCTGTTCTAGTTCCACCTGATTTCCCCTTTGACTTAAAGGTAGTTTGTACAATATAAATACGTCCCCAAAACTGTCTAGGATGCAAATATAGGTAGCAGCTCAGTTTTGTATCTTGTTGAAATAACAACAACAACAACAACACTGTATGTCCAGTTGGATACCAATTTCAGTGTCACACTGTGAGTACAAAATATCTGTTATGAACTTGAGTACTGATCATTTGCAGGGTGGGACTATTCCTATTTCAAACGAGAGCTCTTGTTTTAAAAGTTCTTTTAGGGAAAAATGTGGACAAAATCCTGATGAAAAAAGAGGTGAAAATACCAATGGTCAGTTGTCAACCATTCATGGTATCCGAGAGTAAGTATATCTAAACAAGTATTCACAGAGTTCAAGCTAATCCAAAAGACATCATGAGGTGGGCAGAAGTAATTTGTTTTTATCAGATCTGCATGTAAGAATGGCTAACTCTGTTGAGAATGATTTGCATAGTCATTAAAACATTTTTCAGCTGTTTTCAAACTGTTTATTCAGACCTCAAAATGCTTCGGAATGCACCTATTTTCATGAAGGTTTAAAAACAGTTTCCATGGGATCATGCACTTGGACTAACTACATTTCCTTTTTCATTTTCACCAACTCCCACCCCTGCATCTAGAATCCGTAAGTTTAAAACTGTATGAAAATATGTCTGTTTTTGTATGAGTGAATACTTTTTTGTGTGCAGTTTTGTAAAAGTAGTGAAAAATGTGTGTTGTCAGAGTATTCCTGTTCTGATCACAGCATCTACAAAGAGTCAACAACTGCAGACTTCTTCGATAATAGTAGTCACAGATAGCTGACCAATTGAATAGTGTGTTTGTTTTAAGTTATAAGAATCGTGCTGTTAAAAAAAATATGAGGATTGTCTCATTGTTCAGGCATCGTCTTTCACAGTAGATATAATATTTCTGCTTTGATATATGTTCTGATCAGGCTAATTGTTGAACAATAGGCTGTTGATTTTAAGAAGCATGGAAAAATTACTTGGTTATTTTATTTTTACTTCTGTCATTTAAAGATGTTGTTTGATTTTATTATTGCTTTTGTGTTTAGTTAGTATTGCTGCTATGTTTTAGGGGTGCTTTTTAATGTATTATTTCTCCTGTATATCGTTATCCTTTCATATTTTTGGACGACATCCATGGCATTAGTTATCTTCTCCCTATGCTTTTCAGATCATTAAAACCTGGTTAATTCCACTGTAGTTCAGTGCCTGAAGTCTAGTAGCTTCTGATGTCAAGTCTCCATGCAGCCATTCATCAGATGAATTCTTGTGCTACAGTCTACCACTACTGTAGTGGTGCCATCCAGATTTACCCCTGCCTTCTTCTACCTGTGAATAATGTTACGTGTTCTGGTTGTTTGGTCCATGCAGTGCCAGCATCATGGTTGCTGCACAGTCTGCATAGTCTTGTCTTTGGTGGGAGCTTGATCCCATTGAGTATTCCTCCTTTGGATTATTGATCAAGCTAAAATGCATTATTTTAATTTGTAAGTTTATAACTCATTTTGAAATTTCAAAGTTTATAAATAAACTTTAGAAATGTATCTATTATTTACTTTTTAAAACTTTAGAAATGTATCTATTATTTTCTTTTAAACTTTAGAATGTATCTATTATTTACTTTTAAACACATTTAAACTTAGTGCATTTTTGACAAGGGAAGTGCATTTTTGACAAGGGAAATACATTTTTGACAAGGGAAATAATGGGCTCATGAAATTGTGAAAATTTAAAGTTTTTTAGTGGCTTTTCAGGGTTCTTTCAGATATCACTATTTGGGAAATTGAAGATCAGATGTTATAGACGGGAAATATGGACAAATCTCAGTGGAATAATTGGACCGTATCCAGTTATTTTTAGCTATAGCTGTGACTGGTTGGCTGCATATTTGGTTGGATTTTCCCATGGTGTGTCGCAGTTCATTGTTATTGGGTCTGATGGAGCGATTGTCACTGTATCCCTCCAGCAACAGTCATAAATGCACCAACTCTGAAGACATTGAAGTGAACCTATTCAGGCATAGATATAGTAAAGAAAACAAAGTGACCATCAGAGCAAGATGTGAATGGTTAACAAATTTTCTATCAGTGTAGACTGGTACTTAATTCTGTCGTGGCTGATGAAGAAAGGGTAGCGAATCTTCAGCTTACTGCTCAGCTGACTTTCTGTCTCTTATGAGACCTATGTCAGATCAAATGTATGATTAGTTCTGTTCATATTGATTTCTTTTGACTGTGGTCACATACATAATGTGAGCATTTTTCAGTGGATGGCAGAAAGTTGTTTGAATTAGATGTCTCCTTTAAGTGATGGTTGGCTGTCCTTGATTTCCAGTGTTTTCTAGATTTTTCTCCTGAAAGAATGATTTTCAGTGGCCAAAATCCTGATGTTTTTCTGTGAGGTGTAGTGGCCCCCCCCCCCCCCCCCCCCCCCCCCCCCCCCACTTTTTTTTTCTTTTTTTTTTAACAATGTTTACTGCTTTCACTGCCTTAAGTGAGACCCTTGTTGTGTTTTGGTGTTTATTGACTTTAGTGCCCGTGTGTTTATTGACTTTAGTGCCCATGCGTTTATTGACTTTAGTGCCCAGCAGTTGGGCAGTTTCCCCGATTGATTCACTGCAGCAAGCATCACACCTTTACACATGATTATGCTTCAAGAGGACATATTAGAGAAGCTCTGAGCACTTTGACAATGAATGATACTGATCAGATGTTTACTTTTTCCCATCCACAGAAGCCAAAAGCAAAACAGAGGGGGAAAAAGAGGAACGTGAAAGGCAAAGTTCTGAGACAAGAGGAGCCAGTGACGGAGAAAGAAGCACCAAAACACGTCAAACTGCGTGTCAACCTCAAAAAAGAGACCAAGAAGGAGCAGAAGGTTGATGAAGAAGACAAAAATAATGTGTACATCTTTCGGGTTTGTTGAACCTTTTTTTCTTTATTTTTCTCTCATAATTTTCATTTGTAAGAAAGTGACATATCTAATTCCATGGATTAGCTTAGAGCAGTTAGGACAGGCTATTGTATCTGTATGTCTGTCCATTTACTGAAAAAGATTTTCAAAACTGTCAATGCTATAGTTGACTCTGCTAAGTCTGCCTTTTACAATGCGAAAATTATTGCATGTTCTACATCAAAACAGCTATATTCCGTTACTAATACCCTCCTTGGCAAATCAGATAAATCTCCTCTCCCATCATGCTTTCCCCCTGCCCGTCTAGCACAACATTTTTCAGATTTTTTTATTGATAAAATTAGGTCCATCCGTTCCAGTCTTGACTCCCAGCCCATCTCTCAACCTCCTATTCCCGACCCTCTGTTTCAAGGCACACCACTTATTTCTTTTCAGCCTGCTTCTGAAACTACTATCCGCAATGTAATCCGCCATTCTGACATCAAGACCTGTGAGCTTGATCCTCTTCCAGCATCTATCTTAACACACTGCCTAGATACTTTGCTCCCTCACTTCACAACTGTCATCAACAATTCCCTGTCATCTGGTATCTTTCCCACTTCCTTCAAATCTGCCCTGGTCAGACCTCTTTTAAAGAAACCTAGTCTTGACCCCAATAACCTCAAAAACTATCGACCTGTTTCCAACCTACCTTTCTTATCCAAAGTCCTTGAAAAAATTGTTCTCGCACAGATCTCTGATCATATCACCGCCA
>JAPXFY010000018.1:49746736-49891736 GCA_030674185.1 Monoplex corrugatus | reverse complement strand
GAGGGCTTTCATGTGTTTTGTTTCAACGTTTTTATTGACTTTTGGGGAAATTTTTACGTTTCTGATTGTAGATTTTATATCTTAAAGAGTATGTTACTGAGATCTCTGTAGAATAGTAGCCTGAATTTAGAATTGTCCAGAATGTTAAGGCATGGACTCTGCTAATTATGTACAGTTTAATTAGTTAATGCAGAATGTTAAGGCATGGACTCTGCTAATTATGTACAGTTTAATTAGTTAATGCAGAATGTTAAGGCATGGACTCTGCTAATTATGTACAGTTTAATTAGTTAATGCAGAATATGAAGGGTATTTGGTTGTCGTAAAACAGACATTTGGTTGTTGCAAACAGGCATTTTCAAATGCTTTTCTCATTAAAGAACACCTGTGAATTGTGTGGTCAGAGTTTTGAAATAACATTTTAACAACCAAAGAATCACAATATTAGGAATTTGCAATTAATAGCATATGCAGGAAGAGTTACAGTACAATTTAACATAGATTGTTAAATTGACCCCTGAACCCTTGCCTGTTTTGGCTGCTAGCTGCAAACATTGTGAGGTTGTATATGACTTATCCCATGGTGGAAGATTACATATGCAACACCTGATTTTTTTTGTACTGTAGATCTGTAATTATCAATGGTAAATATTGATTAATAAAATTTTTTACTCAAATGAACGACTATCTCTTGGTAAATTACTCTTTGTTGTTGGTGTTTAATTTGGGACGGGCAGGGGGTTCCAGAGTCAAGTTTTTCCGTAGACCAAACATAATTGTTTCATGTGTGTTTGGGGTTATTGCAGCGTTTAACACAAAGTGCGTCCCTGAGCAAGAGTCGGAACCTGTGACATGGTCAACAACATCGCCTGACCCTGAAAGAGACTCCATCGCTGAAATATTGAAAGGGGCAGCCTCGCAGTATGACAGCAACCCGTGAGTAGTCTGCATCAAGTCTTTTGGAAGAGGGGAGCTTATTATTATTATTTTTTTTCAGTTACAATTGCAGGGATTAGCCCAGGTCATTTTTTTAATATATGCTTTAGTGTCCTTAGTTATGTTCACATTTGCATTAAGTTTGTTTTTTGAAATCCTCTGGTGATAAATTGGCCTGAATGGTCAGTGCCTGGGGCACATCCTTCAGTTTATGTGTGCGCATGCATTAATATGCATACTTAACTTTCTTTTCCAGCTTTCCCCTGCCAAACACATGATGTATTACGTTTTGAAATGGTCATAGCCTTGATATAGCTCTGTGCCATCGGCTTGGCTTTAGACAGTAAGTTTCTTCTGGATATCCTTTGCATCACCAGGCACTGCTTTCTCTGTCCATGGTTCTACAGCTCGCTAGAGGGAATCAGAGGGATGGCACATCCCTCCAGAATTATCAGAATTCAGCTACAGTTTTTGATTTGGTGTATACAGCATTAGAATTGGTGTTTTTTTTTTCTTTTGTGTTAAAATTCCTGTTTATTTAGTATACTTGCACATCAAAACCCCAAACTTTGGCCTATCCATCCTTATTTTTGTTGTTTGAAGGGCTGTAAATGAGTAAGAGAAACGGGATTCAGCACTCACTGAGCAGGAAGACCACTGATTGGTTGAGGCAGGTCACATATACATGTAGGTCATCTTTGAATAATTTTGGCCATTGATGTAAAACTAAGCCAATGAAGTTAGCTACATTTTTTAATTTGGTAAGTATTCTAGCTAAACAGGAATTCAAGGAAAAATAATTCCAGAATTTTCTCCAGTATCACTGTCAATGCCCTCTTCTCCTGGAATTTGTTTAAAACATGAATTATTTGGGTTTTATGAAGGTGTTCGTTTTGCAATTTCCATTAATTGTAATCAGCATGTGTGTTTGCCTACAGGTTCCTTCAGGACACATCCACAGAGATGCAGGCAGCAGAGAGCATGCTGTCGATGAGTGCAGGCTCCAGCTCATTGCATGCAGCAACAGCATCCTTCGTCATGGCTGACCCAGTCCGTCCATCTACCTCTTCTGCCAGTAATGAAGAGGAGCAGTTGATGTCTGATTGCCATCAGGAAGGGGAATTCTGTAAGTTGGGTAGTGGAGTGGTTGTGTCGGTGGATGCCTATAAAGTACCCACCTGGAAGGGCTCCAGTAGCTCAGTTGGTTTGAACGTCAGATTCACATGCTAATGGTTGTGGGTTCGACTCCTGGGGTACACTACATTAAAACTGGCCTTCTCACCGTCCTATCTTAACATCATTGTTGTTCTGATGGTGTCAGCATAGGATTAGATAAGCCCCCCTTCACCCATTTCCCTGGGATGGTTATCCTCGTCGGCCGTATCACCTGAGGTGGGTGTCGAGTAAAAACTAAACCAGATCAATCAGTGAGAGAAGCTGAGTTAAGCACTTGAGATGACATTATTTCATTTCGAAGATAGATGACTGGCTGATGAAGAAAAGACTTTAGAATATTTTCGCAGTCTAAAAAAACAAGAATAGTCAGTAAGCAAATGACAAAATAAATTTCAGATTATAATGAAATGTTATATGACCCTGAAGAGAGAAACGTAGAAGGGAATTCCTTTTATTAAAAAAAAAAAGTGTAAATAGCTGTTGGTAAGTGTCATTGAATGTGAAATTGAAATCAAAGACTGATTCAACAATGTACCCAAGGTTGTCTCCTGAACAGAGAAATTCTAAAGATGAAATTACTTTCAGGAAGCAGTATACTTAGGTCATTTGGAGGTGGCATCGTTGAGTTGCCATTGAATTAAAGGAATTGTTTGATGATCTGAAACATAATTGACGAACAGTTTATCAGACCAACCAAGTTGAGTACGCGCATGATCACGCATACATGCACGCACCCACTGCTGTGCCTACACACAACACGCACGCACACACACGCACACCACCACGCACGCACGCACGCACACCACACACACACACACACACACACACACACACACACACACACACACACACACACACACACACACACACACACACACACACACACACACCAACCACTTTTCACTCACGAACAATCAACATCACCTTCACACCCCACCACACACCACCACCACCACCACACCACCACACCACACACACAATCAACAAAGAGAAAAAAAAAAGATAGAGACAAAGATGGATTGGGAAAGGATAGGGATGGAGGAAAGGGAGTGAGAAGTAGAGAAGTAGTAAACAGGCTTAGCTGAAAGTGGTTTGTTGTCACTTCTGAACTGAAGTTTGGCGTGTGATAACAGCATCTGTTTGGACCAGTACAGTTTAGTGGCAGGTAATATGGCTCTAGTAGACAGCTGGGCGATAAGCAATATGAACTATGAACTAGTGGCAGGAAGCCTAACTATTCCCACCAGGAACACAAGCATCAGGAACTTTTCTGTCTTAGCAGCATCTATAGGCTCCTGTTTGTTAGCTTTGGAATACCCTGGTAGATTTGGATGTGCTTCCATAAACTGATGAGTGTAAAAGTTTGGTTGACATGCTGATTGATCAGATCAGAGTTGTCAACTTTGCACTTCACCCCAGAATTGGCAGTACAGGCATCATCTGCGTTTGGTGTTTGCACATCAGCGACTTTCTAGTGATCTGGTCAGGATGCTGAGCACCACATCCCATTTCTCTACCACATTGTCTCAAACTGAAGCTTCATTGTTGTCTGGAGACCGCACTCTTAATATGCTACGACCTCACACGACAGGAAAGAGTGTTAAACTATTGCCAGGAATGGCATCTGGAACTTCGGCAGCATCGTAATCATGTTGAACATATCAGTTTCACTTTCACTGTCGCCTTGTTCAGAGTTCAGGTTGTTGTCATCATCCACAATGTCCAACTAAAAAAGGTGTTGTTGGTGTTTTGTCCATCTCCCTGTCATCAAAATTGCTGTCATTTCGTCCTCTAAAGTCTTTATTGCCTTCATCTTGATCAGTTAGAACTTATTCTAAAACTTCCAAAACACTAGCGTTTAAATATATGAAGAAATCAAATCATATAAAGAAGTAATCCACAAAACATTATGATCTCACTTATTACGTATTAGTTCTAAGAAAACAGTCTTTTTTGCAGGATAACACCTATATGGAGGAAATTCTGCAAATTTGTGTTGGTTGTAAATAAAATATGTACATTTAAAAATGTGTGCATATGAATTGGTTGTGTGTAAATATTTATGTGCAGAAATGCTTGTCACTTCAGTGTGTGTTCTCATCAGCTACTTTTACATGAAAGAACGTTGGTGTATATTTTTTGTTTGTATGTGTATCTATGTTGATGGATGTATATGTATGGTGATGTAAAAAGGGGAGTATTAAAAAAAGAAAGTGGGCATTCAGTTCCAAATGTGTGTGTTCCAGTGTACTATTCATATGATCTATCTGATGAAGAACACCTGGAAGGCAGATCCACACGAGTACAGGAACGGGATGACAACTGGAATCCCAAAGGTAGGAGGGGATAAATACTCTACATTCACCTTGTATTATGTCTGCTTCTGTGTGTGTGTGTGTGTGTGTGTGTGTGTGTGTGTGTGTGGTGGTGGTGCATGCGTGTGTGCGTGCGTGCGTGTGTAAATTTTAGATGAACTTGTTTCTTCGCATTCAAAGATTTTATTATTATTACTATTATTATTATTATTACTTATTTGTTTAACCTCTGCACCAGATGACTCAGGAATTCTTTTGATTTCTTCAGAGTTCTTAGCCAAGAACTGTCCTCAGGTGACCCCTCTCGTATGATTCACATGAGACCGTTTCTATCATAGGCCCCGATGTTGATGATCTTTGTCCTGTTTGATCTCTCTTGATTTATCAGACGAAATACTTTTCATGCAGATCTCTACTGCTTGTTTATCTCATGCAATAAGAGCTGTTTGTGAGGTAGAGTTACTCAGGCATTGCCAACATTTAGTGAAAGTAATCTCTGTTCCTTAGTCAGAGTTGGGTATGGGACTAACTGGTGGCGTCTTCAAGTCTCAAAGATTCAAGCCAGCACAACCTTCTTAGCTTGGTAAGGTCATGGATGTGGCTGACTGGTGCTTCCCTCCCCTCCCCCCCCTCCCTTCTTGAACCTTGAACCATTTCTGCCTGTTGCTTGAGGGAAGATCAGCTGTCATCGCTCACAGACTGTTAGCACACGTAGATAATAGTAATTATGTTGATTAAATGTTATTTTTATGAGAAAACAAATTTTTTCTTTAAGTGCTAATGTGTTTGTGTTTCAGCAAAGATAAATGTACCTCACAAAACAGATGACAGAACTCCGCGCTTGGGAACCAAAAAAGAGGCAATTGCCAGTGGATTGGCTGCCACAGCCAGAAAACTGGAGGAAAACCCAAGGGTGAGTTGGCCATATTGTACTATTTGGAAACTTCTTTGGTGTGAAACTGTTGATGTTGTGTGCTTATGTGAGTGACATCTACAGATATGATTTATTGACTTGCAGACTTTCATGTTAGTTTGTATGTGTGCATATGTAGACATACATGTTCATATATGTATGTGTATGCATACAAGTATTCATATATTTGTTCTTGTATATTTAGGCAAGATATGTATATATATATTGTGTTTTGCTGTATTATGTCTGTACTCTGAAATTTTAAATGCTTTCAGTTACAGTAAATTAATTTATGTGCAGTAGGAATACTCATTATTTGTTGTAGATAGAAAAGTTGATGCAAATAGAAAAATATGATATGTAGATTGCTTCACCTTTCCCTTTTCTCCTCTCTTTCTGGGAAAAATGTCAAAAATTGACGGTCAATTTTCTATATATGCTTAGAACAAAATTGGTGATTTTTCATTAAAAATAAAAAAGGGGAAGGTGGGTAGGGAGATTATTTCATGTTACCTGGGAGGTGTGTGTGTGTGTGTATGTGTGTGTGTGTGTGTGTGTGTGTGTGTGTGTGTGTGTGTGTGTGTGTGTGTATGTGTGTGTGTGTGTGTGTGTGTGTGTGTGTGCGTGTGCGTGCGTGTGCCAAAGTGTATAGGCAAGATTTTGTTAGCAATCTCTGGATGGATCTTTACTGAATTTGGATAAAATGTGTGGACCATTTAGTTGTGAATGCATAAGTTTGTATAAGGTGTTCAGGCCACACAGATTAAAAAAAAAGTATTATCATCTATTTTTGAGGAAGATATGTGAGCAGCACTTTCGAAGGAACTTGTGGCATTGTTTAAAATCTGTTTTCACCTTCGTGACAGTTTACCATTGTCCTCACATGTTTAAAATCTGTTTTCACTGTCGTGACAGTTTACCATTGTCCTCAGTGCACATGTTTAAAATCTGTTTTCACCTTCGTGACAGTTTACCATTGTCCTCACATGTTTAAAATCTGTTTTCACTGTCGTGACAGTTTACCATTGTCCTCGGTGCACATGTTTAAAATCTGTTTTCACTGTCGTGACAGTTTACCATTGTCCTCAGTGCACATGTTTAAAATCTGTTTTCACTGTCATGACAGTTTACCATTGTCCTCAGTGCACATGTTTAAAATCTGTTTTCACTGTCGTGACAGTTTACCATTGTCCTCAGTGCACATGTTTAAAATCTGTTTTCACCTTCATGACAGTTTACCATTGTCCTCAGTGCACATGTTTAAAATCTGTTTTCACTGTCGTGACAGTTTACCATTGTCCTAAGTGCACATGTTTAAAATCTGTTTTCACTGTCGTGACAGTTTACCATTGTCCTCGGTGTACATGTTTAAAATCTGTTTTCACTGTCGTGACAGTTTACCATTGTCCTCAGTGCACATGTTTAAAATCTGTTTTCACTGTCGTGACAGTTTACCATTGTCCTCAGTGCACATGTTTAAAATCTGTTTTCACTGTCGTGACAGTTTACCATTGTCCTCAGTGCACATGTTTAAAATCTGTTTTCACTGTCGTGACAGTTTACCATTGTCCTCGGTGCACATGTTTAAAATCTGTTTTCACTGTCGTGACAGTTTACCATTGTCCTCGGTGTACATGTTTAAAATCTGTTTTCACTGTCGTGACAGTTTACCATTGTCCTCAGTGCACATGTTTAAAATCTGTTTTCACTGTCGTGACAGTTACCATTGTCCTCAGTGCACATGTTTAAAATCTGTTTTCACTGTCGTGACAGTTTACCATTGTCTTCAGTGCACATGTTTAAAATCTGTTTTCACTGTCGTGACAGTTTACCATTGTCCTCAGTGCACATGTTTAAAATCTGTTTTCACTGTCGTGACAGTTTACCATTGTCCTAAGTGCACATGTTTAAAATCCGTTTTCATTGTCGTGACAGTTTACCATTGTCCTCAGTGCACATCAAATTTTCTCTTTTACACAGTCAACAGGCTGAATGTGCCCTATCTCATCATGGTCTGCGTGTATCTATTCATGTATGCTTGCTTGTGTGCATGCATGTATGCATAGGTATGTGCACAGTGTGTGTGTGTGTGTGTGTGTGTGTGTGTGTGTGTGTGTGTGTGTGTGTGTGTGTGTGTGTGTGTGTGTGTGTGGTGTGTGTGTGTGTGTTGAAGTGTTCATTTCTGTTATTTTGTTCTTTAGATAGAATTTTCATTGTTATGAATGTGCACATAAGACAGAAAATGTATATTTAGTTATGTCTGCAGTAGAGCCCAGTCAACACATAACGCTTATAGATTTATGTAGTCGCATTATGTTAGCCCTAAGCTCCCCAAGGAACCCTCAGGAATCAGTCAAGCTGCAAGATGTGACAACCTCTTTTGCTTCTTTTGTCCAGCCAATGAAATTAGCCAGCAAGAAGTTAACTGGTGGTAAGGTGAGAGAATCGCGAGTGCCAGCATTCAACTCCTCACTGTCAGGATCAACAAGTAGTCCTTTGTTGGGACCGTCAACTGGTGCAGGCTTCCCATACATAAACAGGAAAGTGGTCGACCGTACTCCAACTCCAAAAAAGCCCAAGAGTAAGCGCTGTTTATGCTGTTTCAATGTCCACTTTGGTTTTGTTTTTGTTTTGGTCTGTTTCTGATTTCATTGGTGTTTTTGTCCTTTTCAAACGAAGTGTGTTTACTTAAGCGTTGGTCCTGTTTGTGTCCATGTTGGCATTTTGTAACTTTTCTTTGTTTTGTTGTTGTTATGATTTTATTTTATTTTTGTTTTTTAAGGAGATTATTTTACATAGCCTGGAGAGAAGTTTCTATCAATCTGTCTGTCTGTCTGCCTGTCTGTCTGTGACAGAAATATGCTGACACAATTTTTCAGTATTTTATAGGTGGATCTTTACCAAATTTTGATCAAAGCTGTGGATTGTTGAGGACAGGCAAGAGTGCAGGTTTGAAAGATGGAGGCACCAAGGTCAGGTCAACTGAAACTTCTTCAAGGTCACAGTGGCCTTGAAAAGTACAAAATCTGGATTTTCTTGGAGGAAGCAATAACCTCAGTCCAGTTATCATCAGTTGTTTTTTTATTCACCTTGATTGAAATTCAAGGTCATTTGTATTTTCATGGCAACTCCGATTTTTTTTTATGAAAACTTAATATAATCATATCTGATCTTCTTCAGTATGCGTCTGTTGATATGTGACAGTTTGTCTTACCCGCGAAGAGAATATCACTACACTTAAGTCTTAGAAACTATGATTTTGAGTATTCCTGCAGAAGGTGGACTTCTGCAAAGTAAATTATACACATTGAATGGAAAACTTAGTTGTACTGTTGTAGATAACTTTTGTTCTTATATATGTGTTGAAAAACACTTCCTGGAATTTTTAATAAATGTATTCCATGCTCAGCAAAATGTTCTTTTTTGTGTGTGCTGTCAATGCCTTTTTGTGAAGACCTAACAGGGTGTGATATAAAGACTAAACAACATTAACAATATTTTATGATGTGCAGGCCATTATATGAAATCATTTTCAAACATAACTTGTGGTGTGTATGTATGCGGCACGTATGTGCATGCATTTTGTGTGTGTGTGTGTGTGTGTGTGTGTGTGTGTGTGTGTGTGTGTGTGTGTGTGTGTGTGTGTGTGTGTGTGTGTGTGTGGTGTGTGTGTGTGTGGTGTGTGTGTGTGTGTGTGTGTGCTGTAACTCGGCATCCTCTGTGTTTGTGTTCGTATGTGTGGTATGTGTGCCGTGCGCACTCACATGTGCCGTGTTTGTGTATGTGGTGAAGACTTAATTCATTTCCATTATTTTGATCTTCATTATTCTTCGTTTCTGTGGTTCCTAGTTTTCTGTTGTTATGGTTCCAATCATTCTCATTACATGCTTTAACAATTTCTTTTGGTACCTGATTCGTAATGTTCTTTCATAAAATACAGTGAGCATGCTTTTTATATTGACCATTTGCTCTATGTGAAAATGATGATGATTGATTCTTCTTCTTCTTCTTATTGTTATAATTATTGTTTTTGTTATTACTATTATTATTATTTCTTTTTTAAATTATTAGTATTATTATTGTTATTGTTATTATCATCATCATTATTGTATTCCACGAACAAGACTCTAATAATTTGAGGAAGTAAAGTCTTAAAAATTGGAAGATATGGAGGTAACAGTATTTCATGCCACTTCATTAATGTTGCTGTCTGTCTGTCTGTTTCAGAAACCACAAATCGAAAGGGCTACCAGACTGCGAAACAGAGACTTGGAAAAATATTGAAGATTTTCAAATAAGATATGATAATGAGGTATGCATTTTTCATTTCAGTGATTTAGAGAATGTTGTAGACATATATATTGAATACTGAAATAGGCAGCAATGGGCCATTTTTTTGTGTTGGGGCAGTGACTGAACTTGGATCAGTAAGCAAACAGAAATGTTCAATGGACATTGACCAAAGGCATAATCCAAAGCTGTGTGGAGAGAATGGCTGTGCCATAACTGTCATTGACGTAAACAGTGTTCACTTACGTTTGACCACAGTGTGCCCAGTTGTTAAACTGTCCCATAACAGTTATTGATCTAAATGGAATTCGGCTACATTTGACCGCACTGTGACCAGTTATTAAATGGACTTCCAACTTATCAGTCCAAAATATGGGTATAATAATTACATGTTTTTGATATTCAGTAATCTTTCTTCGAAGGAATGTGTATATAGTAAAAGCTAACTTGAAAAATCAGACATTATTTATTTATTTTACAGGATATCTTTCACAGAATCCCAGATAGAAGAATCTAATGCAAAAAGAATCTGATGCAAAATTGAAGTGGAACATACACACTTTTAGTGTAAAATGACTGCCATGTCTATCCCTAGTGTCAGTTGAAGTTTAATATAGTGGATGGTAGGTGATAGAGTATACATTCCTTAAGAACAGAATTCAAGTGACATGAGCAAGTTCATTTTTGACTGCACACTCTACCATTCTGTTCCTGGGTCCTCAGTTCGAACTCTAGAGAACATAGCCCTCCTCCAATTTTTCATATCAAAATTGTTAGAAACCATAATTGTGCATTGAACTAAAACGAGGATTTTTCTCCCCTCAAATTCCTGTTCAGCTACATGCACTTAATGTTTCTAACAGAACCTCTCACCCTACCACTTGCATCGCTCTGGTTCTCACCAGGGACATCTTTAGAGGCCAGTTTGTGTAACAGACAGGTTGAACTCAAGCTCATCAGGCAGGAAGAGTCCCCCTGTGGGGATGCTGGGGGCTCTTTCAATGTAAATAATATCCCCATCTTCTAGAAATTCTGTGCCAGAAATTTCCTCTTTTCTGTGACTTGCTTTGTTTCTGTCTTGTTCCTTTGCTTTCTGCCATTTCTTCCTATCATTTTCTGCCTGGTCCATTCACCTGTTTGTGTTTGATAAAATCTTTACGTACTTTTTCTTAGGATTGATAATTGGGTACATGTATTAAGTGCATTTTTGGTTCCAGGAAGATGAGATATGCGGAAGCAATTTTAGATAATTTGTGCTCGTTTTTATGTTTTGATGTCCTTATGTATGCTTAAATTTGTATTCAGGTGTGTTTTTCTTAAATCCCCAGTGCGATAAATCGGACGGAGTAGTCAAGGCTTGGGCATGTCCTCAGATTATGTGTGTGAATACACTGATTGTGTACTTAATTTAAAAAAAAAATTTTCTGTTGAAGTTTTGTATGTTTTGAAGTGGTTATAGCCCTGATATGGTTCTATGGGGTTGGCTGGTCTTTAAACAGCAACAACAATAAGTCCTGATATGGCTCTAGTTGTCGGCTGGGCTATAAGGAATATGAACTCGAACTTGAAGCTGGAAGGGCATAGTTTGGCTGTACCAAAACAAGGCCCTAGGGTGATATTTAACCAAAATTTTGACCAAGACAGAGATTTGATCTGGCCAGGATAGCAACTGTTAGAAATGGTGAGTGCATGTAGCTAAGTAGAGATTTGAGGAGGAAATCTTATTATGTTTTGTTGTCACAGACCAGGTGATTATCTCATGTCTTTTTCTTTCATTTGTTTGTCCCTTTTTCTTTTGTTTGTCCTTGCCATTGCACAACAGCTAACTTGCTGTCCTGTCTTGGAGCTGAGCACTACCACTTGTAGTTGTTTGAAAAGTTTATTTCTTCATTTTGAAAACCTGGCTTTATTTGACTTGTCAAGACTGTGTACTGCATTCTGTATGTTCTGTTTTTAAAATGTTCACTTCATGTCAAAACACTGAGTCATTTTCCACAAACAAGACTAATTATTTGTTGGAGTAAAGTCATAACAGTTGGAACGGATGGGAGTAACAGTATTTCATGTCGCATGATTTACTCCATGCCACATGATAAATGTTGCTTTCTGTTTGTTTCAGATACTACTCATCGGAAGCGGTGTAAGATTGCCAAGTGGAGGCTTGGAAAAAGACTGAGAATTTACTGAGAATCAACGCTTATCTGTACACGAAGTTTGCATTTTTCTTCCAAATGATCGAGTATTGAAGACTTGTACTGATAATGATGTATAATTATGTGTGTGTGTGTGTCGGAGTTCCACTGTATTGGAAACACTTTTAGGATAACCAAATCAAAAATTAAAGGTATAAGGAAATGTCTTAAACATTTTCTCTTATGAATTGAACATAACACTGTATAATACAAATGAAGGAAAAATGTGCCTCTTACCATCTGCTCAGAAAAGACTTCCATTGTGAACCAATGTGACTAAAATGATGTGGATTACAAAGTGGACAGTGTCCATTTCTTTCATGTTAGTGTATTAAGAAGTCAAACCAACTTTATGTTGTGTTGCAGACAGGCATTGTTGTAGACGTATTTAAAGCAAACATGTGAAAACGAACAACTGACTATTAGATGTACACGACTGAACCGGTGAGCACTAGGTTGTTGACATCTCTGCAGAAACAGTGGCATATTCACACATTTATCAAGGCACATTTTCACATTTGTCAATGCTTTTATAAACCCTTTTTACCATTTAAAAAAATCTTACCACAATCAGATTTTTGTAATTTTTTTTGGACAAAGAATGATATATTTTTCAATTTGAACAAACTGCAGTAAAATCTCGTAGGTTTTATGTACTCCAAATTTGAGCCTTCTGTCAGTTTGAACAACAGAAGACAAAATATGATAGAGTGGATTCTGAAACAAGCTTTACTTCTACAGATTTTAGTGAGCTTTGGGATAAAGTCATTGGAAACATAGAAAGTAAAGAGATGATCATATTTCATTGTCATGCGTGACGCAAGGCATGAACAAAGTGTTGAAGAAATGCATAAAAGTGAGCTGCTTTTACATGTTGCACTACAGTGTAAATAGGTCTGCTATGTCTATTGCCACAACTTCAGTTCATCAGTAGAGACATTTTATACTTTTTCCTCTGACATTGACATGATAGCAGACATACACATCTGTATGTGTGACCTAGGCATCAGGCTTATTTTTATTTACAGTTATCATATAGTCGTTCAAACACAACTATATTTGTATAGTGATCAGAGAATGACCAAAAAATAGGCAGCTTATCTGTTATTCATGCAGGAAAGGTCAGAAGTTTGAAAACTCGACTATAAGACCTGTTGCACTGCTATAGCATAGGAGGGACGTGAAACTTCTTAACTTCAAAACAGTTTACTATTCAAGGATAGTGGCTAATCTTTGCTACTCTGCACATAATTACCAAAAGCAAAACATATTTTTTAAAAAAAGAAAGAAAGCATCAGAAACAAACGGGGGAGAATGGGGGGGTGGGGGTGGGGGGGATATGATAACTAATATTACAATGAAAACAGATGTACCATTATACATACAGTGTCAAAGAAGTGAATTTTTATGAAATACTAATGTATATGTCACTTGGTCAAAATAATGAGAGACAAAGGCTGATCTTGTAAAGCAAATGTATGTTGACCCATAACAACAACAAGAATTATAATAATAATAGCAGTGGTAGCAATAAGATATATGTATGTAATATACTTTTTCCCAGTCAAAATAATGACATTGAAAATGGTAGTGATAAAAGAAAAAAAACATGAATTGCAGACTGGTGGATTTTTTCCCCCAATCATAATGATAACAGTGAAAATAGCAATGATAAGAACCATAAATTACAGACATTGAATCAGAGGAAACAAATGCAGTAGAGGAAGCAGTTAAAAAAACCCCAAAAGGGATGGGGGTAGAAGACATTTTCAAAGTAAAAAGTTCAAAATAAAGACATGAGAACAAGAAACACTTGTCATGGAGAATGGTGAATGAAGATTACATAACCACATGAGTGGCTTATGACTGCTTATTAGGTCATAATGGCATAAAATCTTTTACTGATAAACACATACAAACATGATTGGTACTTAGCAGGAAGTTGCATAGACAATATAAATGACCACACTTTGTAGTATGTTTTTGTATGTTGGCATGATACGCATGTCAGATCTGCTAACCAACTGGCAGGGAGTGTTTGTGTGTGTGTGTGTGTGTGTGTGTGTGTGTGTGTGTGTGTGTGTGTGTGTGTGTGTGTTGTGTTGTGTTGTGTTGTGTTGTGTTGTGTTGTGTTGTGTTGTGTTGTGTTGTGTTGTGTTGTGTTGTGTTGTGTTGTGTTGTGTTGTGTTGTGGTTGGTGGTGTGGTGTGGTGTGGTGTGGTGTGTGTGAGAGAGACACTCCCAGTTAAGGCCCCTCTCTGTCAAAACCTGAATTTGACTGTTTTTTGCAAAGACATAATTGGAAGGTTCTGCTGTATCGTAAAGTATGAACACGATAAACCAATAAGTAAACTATAAGTGCACAAATACTATTGGAAAACTTTTATGTAGGATGTAAAGTGAAAGAGAGGGGGAGAGAGCATGAAAGATTTACTAGTACCACTCTCGTAAATTGTGAACATAAAGAAGAGGGTAGACAATAAGCGAATCATAAACTGACAAATACTGTCAAATTCGATAAGTGGGAAGGGGGAGAGAGAGCATGGCAGCTTTCTTATTACCATTGTCATAAAGTGTTAACAAGATAAGAAATGAGTAAACCATAAATGGAGAAATATTACAGCATTTGATCAGCAGAGAAGAGAGAGAGATTTAGTATGTTAATGTAGAAAGATAATACCGCAGAATTGGGATCAGGGTTCTCACTGGTAGTGAAAGTTTTATTAAAGTTTTTGAAAAATGACATGCTCTAAGTCCTTAACAGTCTTAAGAAAATGACCCAGGTTTTTAGAAAAAATGTAATTTGAGTTTTCATTTTTGGGAAAGTAAAATTTAGTAAAAAAAAATCCTTTGGTGACTATTAAAACATAGCAGCAGCGAACTGTTCCCTTTGAGTTAAAAAAATGATAATAAATTTTCAAAAATTTCACAACAAATATTTTTTGTTGAAATCAGGGTTCTTGTCAATGTCATTTACACATGGGGCATAAACTGGTGTCATGGAAAGGAGTTGAGATCTAGCTGTAGATAGTAACATAGAAAATGCAACTGTCTACAAACTGCATTGAGTATAGTGACTTTTGTGTGAAAAGAGGATAAAACAGGTGATGCTGGATTTGGGTTGGCCAAAAGATGAACATTTGGAGGCGGAGGAGACTGTGATCAAAGATGAGAAGCAATATGATTGTCAGCTGGTTGCCGTAAGGTAGGGAGGGGGGTGGATCAGTTATGTATTGTTTATAGCCCAGGTGACCGCATAGGGCTGTATCAGGGCTTTGGAAGGGGGGTGGGAGAACCACAGACATGGTTATTTGTATGGGTCAATAATATGGGGGGCCTACTTTATGATTACTGAGAAGAGAGAGAGAGAGAGGAGATACAGGCTTAATTCAAGCCTACTTTATGATTATTGAGGAGAGAGATTGGAGATACAAGCCTAATCTAAGCCTAGTTTATGATTATTGAGGAGAGAGATTGGAGATATAGGCCTGATTCAAATGAGGTAGGTCATGATATTCTTAAATGCAAGTATCAAAAACTGAAAACAAGTCTTTTCTCGGTATTTCATTTTTGTGCATGTTTTGATTGTACAATTGCAGCATGTCGTGCGGTAGTTTTTAAAATGTTGGCCTTCAGGATTTTGAAAGTTTTTTTAAAACAAAAAGTTTTTTTTTATTGAAAACCTGTGGGATAAAAAGACTGAGATTGACTGAAAGTTTTACTAGCACAATGTGAGTGTGAGTTTCAGTTAGAAGTTTCAGCTGGAATAATTGTTTGTGTTACTTCAAGAAGATATTTGTGTTGAAGCTTTCATTTAAAGCTGTTCAGTGATATGCATGATTTGATGTTAGTGGGCAGTGTATTCCAGGGGCATATACTAGTAAAGGAGATGGTGTTATATATATATCTAGTCTTTATCTTAGAAGATAAAGATTGTTTCTTGATTTTGTGTAGTATATTTGTTATGGGGTTAATAGCTCTGTTAAGTATTTGAGGGCAAGTCTGTGTGCAGTTTGACACCTTTGTGTGCTTTTGTTGTACATAATTTTATTTTTGACTGATAATATTTCCAATTTTTATTTTTTGGTCTGTGGTTATAGAGTTGTCATTTATTAGTTTTCCTGCTCTATTGTGCAGCGATTTTTGTTTTTTAAAAGAGCTTCACTGCAACCGCCCCATGCTGTTGATGCATAGTCCTGTGTGATTTAATATAGTCAAAAAAAACACTTTTTTGTAAGTTCAGTGTTGATCAATATGAGGCCTACTGAGAAGTTTTTTTGTAAGTTCAGTGTTGATCAATGTGAGGGCCTACTGAGAAGAAATAAATTCTTCAGGTTTAACTAAGATGATCAAGGTGGACTTTCCATGTAAGTTTTTCATCAGTCTACATACCAAGTATGTAGGTTTTCAGAAACTTGTTCTACATTTACACAATCCCAAATTGATCTTTATAAAGTTTTGATAATTAGTGGTTTTGGGAAGTTATTGTCCCCTTTAATTTTGTTTTTGTAGGATTAATCTGCATATGATTTGCATCATGCCGTGTTTTTACATAGTTATGCTTTTACTTGGATTTCAGAACTATGTTTTCTGGATGTTTTAAAAGTAGTGTCATCAGCATGCATATGACAGTCAATAGAGTTTTATGTTATTTGTAAGGGTAAGTCATTGATGTAGATACAAAATAAGATTTGACGTAATTGAATCTTATGGTTTACCAAGTTATATCTTCCCTTCGTAACAGAGAGATTACCAAGAGCATACACATACATGGTGTACCCTTTCCGTAACATATGACTGGAAAAAAAGGAATGATATGGGGGTAACTCAGATAGCCATTAGGTTTTGAAAGAAGAGTTTTATGGTCATTAAGGTCAAATGCTTTCTTAAAGTCTGAGAAAAGAATTGATAAATTTGTTTTGTTGACGGCTGATAACAAAGAGTTTCGAAAGCAGTGCTGAATGAGCACTATGCTGCAGACTCCTTAAAAGAACCTCTTCAGAGACATTCCTCCAGATACAATTTTAACATTTCTACAAGAGGTCAATAGATTACATCTCATATGATCGTACATATGGAAAATATTTTTCAGATGCATTTAGACTCGAAAAAACAGTCGTGTGCTTGGGTTTTTACTGATGTCTCGTTAATTAAATTTGGGAGTTGTTTTTAACCTGGTGTTTGTCCTGATATGGCTGTAGGGGTTAGCTGGGCTATAAACAGTATGAACTTCAGCTTTTGTATTGTGTGTACATTTTATTGGCTTTTAATGTGTCTCTGTGAGACATAGTTTTCATTATACTCTTGGTCGGTCAGGATGGTAATTTGGGGCTTTCAGTTGTTGATGCTGTTTTGGGGCATTCCTGATGATGACGTGTTAGAATATTTGGTACCATATTCCTCAGACTTCATTAAGTTTTGTGCAGTTACAGACAAGAGTGAAGCTACGCTTGTGATAAGTTGGAAGTTTGTTTCAATCAAAATTTTTGAAGGATTAGGATAAGATGTGTGTGTCGTGTCGATGGCATTTTTGGTAGTGTGAGATGTTTTGCAACTAACAACATTATGGTTTCTGGTAGCCAGTTCAGGTATATGCATTTCTGCTTTATTTGTGTAGATATGACCAAAAAGTGTTTCTGAAGTAGGTTGTAACTGGTACTGTTTAGAAGTTGCGAAAATTTAAAGAGATTTAGGATTGAACACCAGGAAACTTGTGGTTCCAGTATGTTTATATTGAAGTTGCCAATAGGTTACATTGAAGTCACCAATAGGTTTATATTGAAGTCACCAGTAGGTTTATATTGAAATCACCAATAGGTTTTTATCAAAGTCACTAATAGGTTTATATTGAAGTTACCAGTAGGTTGTATTGAAGTCACCAGTAGGTTTATGTTGAAATCACCAGTAGGTTTATATTGAAGTTGCCAGTAGGTTTATGCTGAAGTTGCCAGTAGGTTTATATTGGAGTCAGCAATAGGTTTATATTGAATTCACCAATAGGTTTATATTGAAGTCACCAGGTTTGTATTGAAGTCACCAGTAAGTTTTCTTTGATGTCACCAGTAGGTTTATATTGAAATCACCAATATGTTTATATTTTGGTCACCAAGGAGAGTAATATCAGTATTCTGGGTTTTGTTTGTTTGTTTTGTTTTTTGTTAGTATACTCTAACACTTATAAAATACACAGTAGTCATATAATTCATAATTCACATTTGGATTTCTGTGTAGAAAACAGACAGAGAGAGAGAGCAATGGGGTATTGCAGTAAGTTCTAACCAAATGCAGTGAACTGGATGTTTTCTAGATCTTGCATCATTGAGAGGTAATTAACTTTTCAATTGCAGTCAACTGGATGTTTTCTAGATCTTGGCATCATTGAGAGGTAATTAACTTTTCAATTGCAGTCAACTGGAATGTTTCTAGATCTTGGCATCATTGAGAGGTAATTAACTTTTCAATTGCAGTCAACTGGAATGTTTTCTAGATCTTGCATCATTGAGAGGTAATTAACTTTTCAATTGCAGTCAACTGAATGTTTTCTAGATCTTGGCATCATTGAGAGGTAATTAACTTTTCAATTGCAGTCACTGGAATGTTTTCTAGATCTTGGCATCATTGAGAGGTAATTAACTTTCAATTGCAGTCAACTGGAATGTTTTCTAGATCTTGACATCATTGAGAGGTAATTAACTTTTAAGCATCAATGGAATGATTTACATCATAGAGGAAAAAATGCCTCAATGTGTTCATTTACATCTTTGAGAGGTAATTAATTCAATTGCAGAATGGATGTTTTCAATCGACATATGAAGGTATTAACTTGCACAGCACTAGTTTTTTGAATTTTAGCATGTGGTGTGCAAATACGGCTAGAAATACATTAATTTTAATTGGTGTGGTGTACATGTTACTGTTACACTAAGATGGAAATGATATTCACATGAGAGTAGTAGTCAGAGAAAAAAGCCACACTTGCCAAAGATATGCATCAGATTTCTTTACAGAGATGGAATGGTATAGAAAGCCTCACTTGCCAGAAATGGTATCAGGTTTTTCACAGACAGAGATGGAATGGTATACAACTGTGCACAGGCATAGTTTGCAGTGTAGGCAGTAATACTGGCCTGAAGAAAATGCATGTTTGCAAAGTTTTGAAGTTTCAAAAGACATTTTTTTTCTTTGACAAGCTGTTGCTCAGCACAGATGGATGATTTGTACTATTTGAGGAGCACATGGATTGTGCTATCTCAGGTATGCAAAGTCACCACCTGTGAGCGTGTCTGAAATTTTACCACCGATTTGTTGCAAGTGCCAGCTTAAAAATTCACAAAAACTGGTAGAAATTCATTTCTTGCAAGAGAACTTTACTTAACTTATGATGAACAGATACTTTGAGACAGACAAGACAGATTACACTCAAAAATGTTGCAAAACTGTTTGAGAGTGGGGCACCTCGTGTTTAGTCCAGTGTTTCCAATACTGTGGAACTGCACATATATGCATATGTATAGTCAAAGGGAGCTGGTTGATGCATGTAGAATGTGTGTGTGTGTGTGTGTGTGTGTGTTTGTGTGTGTGTGTGCATATGAGTGTGTGTGTAAATTTTGTTGGGTGACATCTGTGGGCTATGTTTTGGTATGGCTGATCAATGCGGTTCCCACTTGCCAAGCCATGTTCAGTTTGCTTTCTTTCATTCTCTAGCCACACCCTATTCTTGCTAGAACATTTTTCTGAGAAAAAACAATATTGTTCTGAGAGCAATCCTTAATATTGCTTCTTGACTGGTTATCGGATTGTCACGTCAACACTGAAGACACTGACTGATCCCAACTGATCGACCCTTTTGTCTCCCCATGAGCCAGCAGTTTGACTGCTCATTGATTGGCTATACCGAAACCAGGTGCAAGGACATCACTGATTGAAATTCTGGGCTAAGACCAAGAATTGAGCTAGCTAGGATAGCACATGTTAGAAATGGGACATGAATATAGCTAGACAGTGATTTGAGAAAAAATATGGTGAATTAATGGTCGAACATGCACAGCATTACAAGTTCTTAATGGTGTCAGTGTTCTGTATGTTTGAAGAATGTTTGCATTGATGAGGGCAGCAGTATTTGTTTCAGGGACATGTGCCAACAATAATTTCTCAGCTGTTGCTAGTGAATCTTTGCCAAGTTTGATTTACCAGAGAGTCACTAACGTATAAGATAGATTTCATGATTATCAAGATCCATGCAGATAGATTATTTGCCAGCAAGGATTTCTTAGTTGTCTTGATTAGATGTCATAATTATTTGACTGTTTGGCTTGTTTTTACTATGACAGTACAAGCTTCACTCGGGCTGGAATCAGGTATTGGGGTAGCGGTGGGCTTGACAGCAGCACCTGGTGGTGGTAGTCTTCTCACCAATTTTTCAATCACCCAGTCCAGTATTTTTCAGTTAGTATGGGTCTTGCATTAGCTGAGCTTATGCACTTGTAAGGTATGGTAAATATGTTTGTTAAAAGGGGATTTGAAATGAAATCCTCTTTTAAAACTTCATTGATGTGAATTTTATTTTAAACTCTTTCTTCAATCATCAGAAAGGTGTGGAGGAAAGATTGTTATGATGGCTCCTGTTGACTCTGTGTGTGTGTGGAATAGCATTGAAAAATGATATACAATTAATACGCTCTCCCTTGACTTGTTGGCATATACTGTTCCATGGAGCCTTCTTCTTCATGTTGTATGGGCCACTCTGAGAATAAGTGAAAACATTGGCCTATATGACTTAAAAATCAATACATTGGTTCCTGGATGTGCCCCTCCCTCCCCATTCCCTCTCCCTCTAATCTCATATGTCTTTTGATGTGCTCTATGATGTTATGCATAGATTGTGCAATTGTAGGGTATTTTATTTCTGTCATATTAACCCTCTAATGCCTGTCATTGTCCATATCATGTTAAGCCTTTTGATCTGTCACAAAGTTTGCTCTCAGCCGTAAGCTTGTTTAATGTTAACAAGGACAAAGGTCAGTGTGTGTAATAGTTATATCAGTGTGTTTGTGACCACAGCCTCTGTTTTTGACTCTGGGATATTTATATACATGTATACTACTGATACAGCAAGTTGTATCATTTAAGTGCTTGTGGATGGCCAGATGGTGGCCATTTTATGATGTGTGTGTGTGTGTGTGTGTGTGTGTGTGTGTGTGTGTGTGTGTGTGTGTGTGTGTGTGTGAGAGAGAGAGAGAGAGAGAGAGATATGCATATTTAAGACAAATAGAAAACAGCCTTGAATTGTAAATACATGTACAAACTATAAGATGCATCAGTAAATTGAAAAAGGCAGCAGCATCTCTTTTCATTGACACTAGCAGGACTTCACGTAACTTCACATTAGAAGGGAACTGGCAAACTGGAGGCATCGTCATGCTTTGCCATAATATGTGACTGTATGCAGTATCCCACCCATCTTCTTTTCACAGCCATCGCTTGTCATCATCAGTTGGGCAGTAGGATAGATTACGTCTGATTAGATCTGCAAGTTTCAGCTGGTTTCATCGATAATTGTGAACGTGGACGCTCATATCCTTGTTACCCTGTATAGTGATCTTGAAAATAGAAATGCTCCCCTCCCCCTACACACATAGTACCCAATTGTGTCCAGTTCTGTTATGCATTTGGTGTGCATGTGCTTATAATTACTATGTGCATGTAAGGAAAATTGCTTTAAGTGTTTTATCATTTTATTGAAGGTGTACATAAGTGTGTGGAATATAAAGGGATGTACTGATGCTTACAAATTGAGCATCTTTTTTTTTCGTACATTTTGCATTGACAGTTGATTGTCACTGTTTTGTGTTTGCAATTTTCGTTCCTTAGTTGTTGGTTAATTGCTGGAGGAATTTGGGAAGTAATTCCCATTTTACTTTGATTGAACTTTGAATGACACAGCTACATACTAATTATTCTGGTGCTTGTTTGTTCAAAGCACAACATATTTCACTCATTTTGACAATGCTGTAGCAATCATAATTTTTCCATTGAGTAGAATCAAAAAATTTTAAACATTGCGTGGTAATGAAATGGGTGCTGTGTTCTGCCTGGGCAGATATGAACTCAGCTTACGGCGGATTCCTGATATGGCTCTGTGCAGTTGGCCGGGCTTTAAACACAAATAACAATAACGGCAGATTCACTTGAAGATTCTCCATATCACTATGCCCAGGCTTGTGCCCTGTAGACATTTATCCAGTTACACAATTCAGTAGCTCTTGTGGACTAATGGAGATCAATCAGTGACATGTAGATTGGACATACTGGTTGATAATAAATTAGATGAAAAAGGTCTATTTAGATGTTTCATGATGTAACAGTCTTAATAATGCTTTTCTCTACTTGCGGGCTGTGGTTATATTTTAATTTGTTAAACCTAGTCATTGGATTTGTATGGTGAAATGCATGAAGATTTCATTTGTTTGCATTTAGAATACAGTCATAAGAGAATCTGAATGTCCATTAGATGTTTAGACATTTTTCTAAAGAGTTTTAGAGAAGGATTAAAGTTGCAGAAAAAGAGGTTTCCATTGTTCGTTGTCTGTCTTGATTTGTTTTGTCCGTTAAACCCCTTGACTGTCACGAGTGTTAAAATTATGGAGCTCTCAAAGCCTTCCATGAGGCACATAAACGTAGAATTAACAGAGCTAGTTTGTCACATATTTCAGCCTAATGTAAGTGGGAGAGAAGCACAGATGGATGTTGTCAGTCTCAAAGAAAGTTCATAGAAATGATTGGCTTTCTTATATGACTTGGTGAATTTGCAACTCTCACCAAACTGGTTGCATTTTTCCAAGAGTCAGAACTGGTTTTCACCTAGAAATAACGAAACAAATCATCAGAAAATACAACTTGTTGCGCTTATGCCTCCTTCACTGTAATTTCGCCTAATGCCTTCTGTGTAATTTCAAGCATAGATTTATGTAAATATGGAAGCCGCACTAGTTTTTGTGTACGTAATGGTAATGCAACATTTTTCTTAGGTGTATGGAAAACAGGATGTGAAAAAGCGTCGGCAGTCAAGGGATTAATTGTGTTATGTCAGTATTTGTGAAAAATGCTTGTAGATTTCAATTGTTTTAAGGTGAGCCTTTAACAAATCTTACTGTGTGTTATCCAATAAGAAAGATACGTGTGTGTATATATTTAAAAAAGTTATTTCTTCAAAATATAAATTGTGGCACCTAAATTAGAGGAGTTCTCATCTGCTTATTCTATGAACAACTAAATCTTAGGGTACTCATAATATTATGTCCAGGTTAATGGTTGTCACAAAAGGCCACATGGCTAGGTTTGATTTAAGGGAGGTGATCCGAAACAGATTCAATGCCAGACCGGGACATAAATAAAACATTTGAGGTAAAGGTAACAACCTGTTTAATGAGGTGTCTCAATAGAGTAGCTGGAGAAGACCAAAGGAGACTTACTTAGAAACGAGGAGACCCAAGAGATGGTTGGAACAACACTTGTGAACCATTTCATCGCACAGTGATGGTTGTGGTAGTCAAGTGGATAAGACATCAGACTTCCAAGTGGATGGTCTGGGGTTTGATCCTGCGAAGGTACCTCCCACCTGGTCAGTAAAGGGTGGAGAATTTTACTGATCTTCCAAGTCACCATGTGCAGAACTGTCAATGACCTAAGTCCTTTGGTGTGTATATGCATGCAGAACATGCACTGTAAAAGATCCTTACATCCAGAATGCAGGCCTAACAAAAGACATGGTATGCAGACTGTGCAGCAACATGCTACCTGCACAATGTAGGCAGAAACAGTATGCATACACACATAAAAATAATGGGAACACCTATGGAAGTAATCAAAGCATCACACAACAATGTATCAAGCGGTTTGGCCACCTGACCAGGGTGCCAGTGAACCAGCCAGCCCTTCAAGAATATAAGACCAAATGCACAGTCTTCAGCACCAAAGAAAGAATGTGGTGGCGCTGGATAGATTGAGTGGCAGACACACTCCATGAACAGCATGACTCTATGCCAGGCTTGCTATCTTAGCTACAGACCGCTTAGTCAAGTAGTCAGCTGGGCTATAAGCAATATGAACTTAACTGAATGGAATTGTGACACCTCATGGTACATGTAGAAAGAAAAAGTAAAGAAAGGAAATCGAAAACAGTTTTAATGTATGTGATTTGTTAAGGATAAATAATTAATAGATTTGGGTCACACCTGCATTTCAACAAGGAGTTGAGAGTAAACAAGTTACTTCTGTGAAAGTTGCTTCATGACTGATCCAGGCTATGGAATAGGGAAAATGTTCCAGAAGTTTGATTGTGCAAACTTTTGTTCAGTCTTCCCAAGTGCATATCTTGATTGTGTTTGTGTTTATCTCTGCAGTAAAGGACCATAAAACCCACAATGTGTAGGGTTATGTAAACTTGCTTTTAAGTCATTCTTTGTATTCTGCGTTCTATCAGTTGCAAGATACGCTACACTTTGTACTCATCGACATTGTTCAAGAAAATGCACTGTCACTTCACAGTTTCATGTCTTGCTTAAAATATTCACCACAAAATCTCAGAAAAACAGTACTTGCAGGCAGCTATGTGAGAGATATCTATTACATGAAGATTACTGAAATCGTGTTGTGTAAATGTATGGATGGTTTTGTTTAGATATATTTTGTTTAAATGTATGGTTTTGTTTAAATATATTGCATGCATATTTTTTCTTTTTAATTTGTGTGCATGTAAACATTTTTTTTTCATTTTTTTTTCAGTCTTTCCGTTATGTAATTTTTTTCATTGTTTTACTTCGTCATGTATACCATTGATTGGAAATTCTGTTTGACATGTTTTTTGTGTCTGCTGCAGCAAAGTTTGACAAACATTTAAGTCTGACATTTTATAGTTTCACTCATTCAGTTGTTTGCAGCATTCACAGATGTGTGAACTAATGATGCTGACAGTAATATGTCATACAGCTGATTTTTACTGAAATTGCATGCATATCAAATCTTTAGTAAACTCGTTTGCTTTTAAGAACCTAGTAGCCAAAAATGTGACTGCATTTGTTTTCAGTGATCTTCAAAAAATTCTGTCCAGATGTAGGTCGTAGAGTCCGTCCGGCATGAAAACAGGATAACAAGTGTGCTGTTAGCCAGGATCACAGAAATTATGTGAATTATTTCCGAAGAATCCCGCAAATTGTCGGGCATGTTTTATCTCCACCACTGGCCTAGAAAATCAACAGCAACAGCTTTTGCTGTTGATAGAGCTGCTGTACTGATATTATTTCTTCATACAACTTGCACAAACCAAGCATCTTTTTGAGATGGTCAAGCAAAGTCTGTGAAAGAAGCGTTTACTTTTTTCAGTTAATGAAAGAACCCTGTTCAATTCACTCAGGCACTTGCTGTTGCAAGAGGCAGTGAGGGAAAGCAAATATTATCACCTTTCCCAGCACTAAACGAGATCAAATTGAGCATTTCTTTTAATGTGAAACCAATCCAAATGATGGCAAGTTTTAGCCGTATGCCCCCCTCCCCCCTTTTTTTTTTTTTTTTTCAAATTTACATAGAAAAATAGGAGGTTATAACAAGAGATGTGATTTTTTTAAACAAATTATTGTTCTTCATATGATCTCAAGTTGTAATCGAATGTGTTTGTTCGTGTATCAAGAAGTGATCTGTTGTAGAGCCTAAGCTAATAACAATGACACCAGTTGTTTGGTCCAACAAGGACAAGAAAGGTGCCATTTGAAATGAAAAGGCGGCATGTGCAGTCAGAAATGTGAAATAGTTTGAAAATCTATTGAAATGACACGAAGGAAGGCAATCCAATGAGAGAATTTACCACTGGCATAATGCAGCATATAGGTTTATGGATTAAGCTGTCTGTTGCCCAAGCTGAAGTTTTCGTTTTTATGAGGAGAGCTCAGACTCTGGAAATGTCAGCATACATGTGAAGATTGAATGGCTTCACAACAGTACAGATAGTGTTTGTAAGAGGTATTTCTCTGTCTCTTCATAGCTCTGTGCCAGATATGAACAATTTCTGTTCAGAAAATTTGTAGTATGTGTTTAAAGGGACAAGAAACCTGCTGTAACCCAAGGTTACAGCAGTGTTAGCTATGCCAGAAATTATCATCAAGAATTTCAGTGTTGTATGCAAGAAATTATCATCAGGCATTTTAAAGCTGTTTATGGGTGTAGTTTTACCTGAATCAAATCATTGGAGACAACAGCAGTGTCTTGTCCATGAACTGTCACAGTTTGGTCATAAAATAATCATTTGGAAGTGGTGTCTTGTCCCCACCTGTATGTGACCCTTCTCTCTTTCTCCTACCCACACATTGAGGAATAAGATGGGTAAAAAACTAAAAATGTGCTCCACTCTAACACACATGATACATGGTTGCTCAGTGAGTTAGCTCTTGTTTAAGCCTTTGACTCCTGCACTCTGTCCACCAGCATCCTGCATTGTCAACCATGCTCTGCAAAGCGAAAAACCCTTCGACTTCCTCACCTTGTCCACCAGATTCCAGCAGGAAGCTGGTGGATAGGGTGAGGGAGCAAAGGGTTAAGTTTTTGCAATTGGTTGATAGGGTGTGTGAGTCAAAGGTTATTTCAGATTGATGAAAGCACAGATCTACTTTCTGCATAATTTTACATCATCATGGTAGGTAATTAAAACAAGACATCTCAGCTGAGACTGTTTAAATTAATTTGTTTTAAAATGAGGCATTTTCTCACATTGTAAGGAAAACGGCCATTAAATCCATGCAGCACATTTGTAAGTTGATATGCTTCAAGGACATCTGAAAAGACAGGCATACACATGTGATAGACATTGATAATACATTTGAAAAGACATACATACATGCACATGTGATAAACTGTTATTTATTTGTATATGTGATTGACAGGTGAAGGTTATTGACTGATGTATATGAAGTTGAACTGGATTCTTCCTGTGTTTGCTTGGCATCTGCTTTTTAAATGTGTGTTTTTTGTTGTTGTTGAGAATATAAGAAATACCACAAATTAACACTTTTCAGGCATATTTTCTGTTTCTGTCTGCTTTTTATTTCTTTTCTTTTGTGTAAAGTCCTAGATTGATTTTATTTTCATGCTGAACAGAAGCTTAACTCGTGAAACTCATGGCAAAAAACATGTCAGCAAAGATTTCGTGGGTCTTAGAATGTAGACTGAATCCCAGTTACAATAGTAATTAATTTTTTTTAGAGATCTTGGTAGTATAAGTGTGCATGAGCTTTTGTTTGGCCAGTTGTGAGGCATTGTTGTTCTGGGTCCCATCCAGCACCCTCAGGTGTTATTCTAGTCACAATGCCAGTTCTGACTGATAATGAGTTCAACCAGTGCATACCATTGTTCAGATAGTAAAGAATGGAAATGGTACAGACATGTCCATCTTCAGCCCCTCATTCAGCCAGAGTGGTTACATCAAGTAAGGCTACAAGCTGTATACCATTGCTAAGAGTCCTGGAAACGGTGGGTTGGAGATGTGCCAACACATTCACAACAATCTACCAAAAGCCCATTCTAAATGGGAAACTTTGTCAGGCCATCTGGAATTGAGTGAAAGATGGTTTCATTGACCTTACACAATTTACATAGCGTATTTCTATCTATCTGTCTGTCTACCTGTCTCTCTCTCTATATATCTATATCTATATGTGCATGTATGTATACACACATACATAATATTAATGATTGTGGGAAAGTGCAAATGTTACAAACTTTGAAATCTCACAATTCCATTTCCTGTCATAATTGCATGAGATAAAATTGCAAAATTTCAGTGAGCTTACCTAGTTGTAATGTTGCTAAAACTATGAGTTAACCTTGTGACAAGGCTTTTCCCCCCACCTGTCCCATTTTCCAAACCACTTCAGTGGCCATGGAGTCTGGAACAATTGTTCACAATGCCATGAATGTGCTTGATGATGATCATCATGTTGCCATAGAGTTCATTCTGGATTGGGACTGCTTGACAGGGACTGTTCTCTCTGCTTCCTTTCATGATATATCCTGGCATCAGCTAGGCCCAGGAGATGCAGACACCTGCTGTGTTGGTCAAAAAATTAAAGCAGCTCTCTCAGTGACGCCTCTGGGTAGGAACCAGTGAGTGCTGAAAAATCCTACCATAATTACGAAAGGACTAATCGGATTTGAACTTAAACTCTCACAGTTGTAAGTCCCTTTGTGCTAACCACAGCACCATGGTAACTGGTTACAACTAGGTGACTTTTTGTAATTTTGCACTTTTTCAGTATTCTTGAGTGCAGTGTTTCCGAAAGATTTTCAGCTTGTCAAACACCTTCCTACCAACAGACAGTTAATGAGTTTGAGTGAAATGTACCAGTAACAGAAAAGTCTATGCATCATCATTGTATGTCCACATACCGAACAGTTGTATTAGCTGCAATAAGATGCTGTACTGGTAAATGTCTGATGTTAAACATTTGCTCCTTAAATTACACATTTTAGCTTGTTGTATTATACGTCAGTCTTTTTGTTTGTAAACGGGTCTGTTTAGCTTGTCTTAGAATAATTTAGAGGTACGGTTGAGCAACTCCCTCCTTGAGTGTTGTAGATATTTTGTTGGAGTGTAGGTGTTGTAGATATTATGTGAGAGTTTTGAAGATTCTATGATTACTGTCTGATTTAGACATTTTTATTGTCTTGGAATGTCCCAAAATGTTTGGCATGCTGTATGTAAATTTACAGATGTATGGATTTTTATGAAAGTTTGGTTGACCAACTACAAGATCAGTAATGATTCAATCTGAATGGTGGAATCTTGAGAAGCGTTTCAGCAAGTTCTCAGCTATGATTGAATGATAACACTTTTACCAAATGAGTGTCGTTAGTATATGAGATTCATTGAAAGGGTTTGGTCCATTTTCATTGCTACTACTAGCAAAATGGCAACCCAAAGTGACTACATTAGTCAATGCCCTCCAAGGGAAAATGTTGGTATACCATGGCTTTCTTTCGTTTGATCTCTTGCTTTATTCCACTGGTTTAGGGCAATCTCTTTTTTAATTTTGTTTTTCTGTTGTATCTTAATTCATGGATAATAGTCAAGAAAATAATGTATGTAGTTGTCTGTCTTTTCAGTGATTAGCTTTCCATATTTGATTATTTCTAAGATCATCTTCTAACAACTGTATATTGTGTAGATCATTTCATCACTTGACTTATACATCTGTTGTCTGTCAATCCCACCTTTGTTAATTATTATTAACATACATGGTACATTATTCTTGCCGTTGTGAACTGTTGTTCAGCATCATTATGTTTATAGTTCTTTCATGTATAGGCCTATATGTGTTGTTTTTTCCCAGTTGCCTCTGTGTCATTGTAAAAACATTTTGTACCTATTGATCTTTTTTTATTCCCCTGTGGAATGCCGGGGGCTTTTACAGTATAAGTTGTATCCCTTCTGGAAAATGTGTGCAAGAAATTTCCTCTTTCTGTCACTCCTTTGTTTATGCCATGCTCCTTTGTTTTCTGTCATCTCTTTCTGTCTCATTTTCAGTCTTGTTGGTCCATTCATCTTTGTATTTTCCACAAGCCTTTCATGCTTTGTCCCTTAGGCTTGATCATTGAGTACATATATTAATTGCATTTTAAGCTGTAAGGAAATGTGAACTGTATTATGGCAGTATAAGGTAATTTAGGCCAGTTTTTATCTGTTTTTGTGTACTTAGTGTTTATGCATTTGTATTCTGGTTTGATTTTTTTTAAATCCTCATGATGATAAATTGGGAGGAATAGTCAACACTAAGGGCATATCCTTAAATTATTTGATGGATGCAATGATGTATGTAGTTGTACTTAATTTTCTTTTACTGGTTTTCTTTTTTCCAGGATAGTTTGTGTGTTTTGTTTGATATGGTTATAATCCTGATATGGCTCTGAACAGCCAGCTGGTCTTTAAGCACTATTGATAATAATAATTATAATAGACCATCTTCTCTTCAAGTAGCTGCGAGTGTTCACTGTTGATAGTGAAGATTACGTTACTTGAAGTTATGTAAACTTGTAGAATGGGGCAGCATTTAGTTTCATGAGAAGAAAACATGTCAAAAGTTGTAATTGGAGCACTGCTAAAGCTTCCTTGTTAGCAAAAGCAGTGAATTGTTTACTTCACACATCTCTGTTGTATTACCATTATTGTTTAATTACAAGGCACATTCATTTTCCTGGACATCTCATCTACATTCTCAAATCTTTCAAAAGCTTTTACGTTTTCTATGTATATTTTTTCAAGTTCGTCTGTGCCAACTGGTAATAATGCTAAGTTGTTTTTTACTTGGCTTGTGCTAGGTATTGTTTTATCTGCCAGTATGAAAGTGGGATTAATTTGCCTTCTCTCTTCCTCTCTTAAATCAAACCAACCAACTGTCAGTTAGAGGGTATGAAGTAAACCTATGATGATGTGTGCCTTGTCCCCTGGTATCAGATCATAATTGTATTTATCAGAATTTTTTATTTTTTGGGGGGGAGGGGGATTGCTTTTGGTATGACGGGAATTGTATCACCTTCTGTTTGTTAATGTACTACTTAAGAAGCATGACATGATTTGCCAATTTATAACAATAAAGTATGAACTGGATGGAAATTTGTCAACTGTGTGTATCAGTCTGTGTGTGAGTGATGCTTGATATGTTGTTTATATTTCTAGAAACAGAAGAAACTAAAATAAAGAACTGTTCCTCTTTTTACCCTTTGTGTGTGTCTGTCTTTTAATATGCAAGCAGCTGCCAGTGTTACCAAGCAGTCACCCATCCAAGTACTAACTGGACCCAACATTGCTGATCTTTTGTGATCTATGACAATTGATCATCAGCTATTCCCATCCCCCGTGGGGATGCCGGGGGCTGTTTCAGTATAAAAAGTATCTCCACCTTCTCGGTTAGAAATTTCCTCTTTTCTGTCACTCTTTGTTTCATTCTTCCTCCTTTGCTTTCTGTCATTTCTTAGTATCATTTTCTGCCTTGCTGATCTATTCACCTGTATGTGTTCGATAAATCTTACATACTTTCTTAGGACTGATAATTGGGTACACGTGTTATGTGCATTTTTGGCTCTAGGGATGCGAGATGTAGTTTTGGGTAATTTGTGCCCATTTTTGTACATGTTATGGTGTCCTTGGTTGTGTTTAGATTTGTATTCAGGTATGTTTTTTGGATTCCCTGTGTGATAAATTGGAGTGGTAGATGGTCAACGCCAGGGGCATGTCCTTAGATTATGTGCACAAATGCATTCATGTGTATACTTAATTTTCTTTTCTTTTTCCTGTTGAAGTTTTGTGTATGTTTTAAATTGGTTGTAGCCCTGATATGGCTCTATGCGGTTGGCTGGGCTTTAAACAACAATAACGATAACATAAAAAACAAAGACGGCCGAAACATAGCAGCATACAGGCAGTCCTTGGTTACAGATCATGCTGATCAATGATACCCCAGTTGTGAATAATATATGTGATGCTGTTAACTGAATCAGTTCTCCAGTGTTTGCATACATAGAATTTTAGTGTAATTTGCCGCAAGGCTTTTTTTTAAATGATCATTTCGTTTTGGCAGTTTTGTTTGTGCTCATTTTTCTTCCTGTCCCATTCAGAAGCTTGGAAAATTTTTATGGTGCTGTGATGATGATGATGATGACAGGGATGATAATTTTGATGCTAAGGAGTTCCATCTAGGAATGAGACTGTTCGACAGCACTGTTTCAATGCTTACTATCATAATACATGCCAGGGTCAACCAGGCTCAAGAGATACAGACACCTGCAATGCTGGTCAGGGGATTTGACGCATTCATGAAGTGGATGAGGCTTGACTCCATAGTCCCAGTCTTTTCAATGAACCTACAGCATGCTCAAGTGTGGGTAGAATCTGGTTGGAGCTGAAAAATCCCACAATGATTTTAACCACACTGATTGGGATTCAAACCCACAACCATCCAGTAGGTAGTCCGGTTGTGCTAACTACTGCATCATGGCAAATGTGCCTGTCACATGGGTTTAATTTTTTTCAACCTAACTACTGTATGTGGCTCAGCTGGCGCAGAGGTAGAGCACTCATCTTTCAATCTGCTTGCATGTGTGAGCTTGGGTGCGAATCATGCCTGTGGAATGTTATATGTGCATGCAGCCTTCAGTCTTCCCAACAGTGAATGGATGGCTGATTTTCTTTGTAGTTAGGGAATGTAAAGCAATGAGGGAGAGGAGACTGGCAGCACCTTTATAATGCTTGCCCTGAGAAAAGTTAAGGTTGCTAACATCTCATCACCTGTGTTCTCAGGGTTATGGGACAATCTTCACCTTTCTTCTTCAAAACCAACTTCTGTGCCGTCTCAATTTCGCTAATAACACATTGCTCATTCTGGCTCCACAACACACCACCATTCAGTCCAAGACCCAATGCTAAGATACCCATGTGAACCAGATGTCACGCTGCCATCAGGCGACCCACCAGAGAAGACCTTGCACTGCCTCTGGGTCACTTCAGTGGAGTTCAACAGGCCTGTTGTGAATCCCATCCCAAGAATGTCTGGTTGGTACAAACCAAAAGGATAGCTCAAAACATATCTGCAGAGTGTGTAGACTACCTGCCTTGGAAACAACAAGTCTTGGGTTCAATACCCAGTAGGACAGGGATTGCCTCCCTCCTTCCACTAGAACTTGAGTGGTGGTCTCGGTTTTAGTCATTTGAATGAGGCGTTGAATCAAGGTCCCATGTGCAATATGCACTTCACCTTCCCCTGTCGGTGACATCATTCTTGATGGTAGCCGCTGATACATGCCCCATCAGCTGTCTCCATCCCCTTCTGTCTACAGTCCTCCTGCAGATTTCATCTTTCGGCAACTTTTTCCACTTGGCCATGTTCTCTACATAGGAAGTTGGTGGTCTTCCTCTCGCCCTCCATTTTGCCCTGGGCCACAGTCTTCATTACATGACAGCTCTGATGTCTCATTGCATGTCCAGTGTTTCATTTTCATTTTCCTAACCAGGCCAAGAAGATCACCTATAAAAAAATTCTGCACTTAGCACATATATATAAAAAAAAAAAATCCCAATGCAAAAAATCAAAACAAAAATAGGGAGAGTTGTCTCAGCACAATTCTGTAGAAAAATTAACTTTTGAAGGTGACAAAAAACAACAAAAAAACCAACACAAAAAAACAAAACAACAACAACAAAACGCATATGGGGGAAAAGCATGCACCATGTTTTGGCTTTGTACGTTCCCAGAATAGAGCAAACTGTAGTGCATATGGTAAAAATGTTGTTGTGATCAAACAAGATCATTTCAATCGAAGTCAAAAGATGTTTTGTAATGTGTGTTAAGCAACAAAAAGGCATATTCTTTGCAAACATATTTTCATTTTAATACACTGAGTATGAGAACACTTTTTTTTTCAAACTTCTGTCTTTTTAATTTTTGGTAAATATATCTACATATCAATATTTACACGAGTTATACACACAATACTTGATAATGCATTTTGATATTATGTTAATTGCATGTCAATAACACAGATGTAATTTTTTGGAGAATACACATATGTACATATATGAACACATACATACATACATAATTACACTGAATTCAGACATCATAGGAAAGAAATCTGACCGAGGAGATAACAGCCAGAAGGTTATGTGTTTGATTACATGTATATACATGTATATGTATCTCTCTCTCTCCCTATATATGTATATTTATCTGTCTATATCTCTCTCTCTCTCGCTATATATATATATGTGTGTGTGTATGTATGTATGTATATCACCACCATGTGCCCTGCTGCATAGCATTGGTGATCATGGTCCTCCATACAAATCTATCCCTTGTCGCTGCAAGTACATCTCCCACCCTCAGCCACTCTGCAAGTCCGTCCAACGTTTTTTTTCGTGGGTCTACCTGGTGCTCTTTTTCCCTCCTGCTTTCCTGTTGTGACCAGCTGCTCTGATTTCTCTTTCCTCATAAAATGCCTTATACAACTTTAATTTCTCTTGCCTCATAAAATGTCCTATATATGTTGCTCGTCTTTTCCTAACCTTCATTAATGTTCTTCTTGTGTCTGCCTCCTTCAAGACTGTCTCATTTGTTTTCTTTGCTGTTCATGGAACTCTCAACATTCTTCTCAGAAACCATATTTCAGCTGCTTCCATCTGGTTCTGCCCTTGCATGTTGACTGTCCAAGCTTCACATCCATGCAACAATATAAGTTCTTTATAATACTGAAGAACTCTTTTCGTGATGTTAATTGATAGGCATCTACATTGATTGGATCCATGCCTTAGGCTGTTCTACATCAGTTGATGTATAGAAAAAAAAAAAAAACAGCTCTGTCACTAAACACTAAAAATGAACTTTTAAAAAGGCAAGTATAAAAACGAAACATGATGGTCAAGCCATTCTGATGATATCTCCATTTCTGTGAAAAGATTGTGCATGCATATATTTGTGTGTGTGTGTGTATGTGTGGGTGTGTGTGGTGTGTGTGTGTGTGTGGTGTGCATAAAGTGCATGCATACAGGTGTGCGTTGTCTGTGTCAGAGTGCAAGTGTGCAGGTGTGTTCGTGCACATGTGGCAAACTTTAAACCACTTTGTTACTGATGGATAATAGCATTAGGTCCCACTGGATCTGTCATAAATGCTAGTCCTTGCCACTCCACTCATATAAGCATATAAAAAAACAACAAAAATTCCCCGTACTATACCACATACAATACGAAAGAAGTCATAAAAATGAATTGTAATAAAATATCAACTTTTATGTCATTAATCAAGGACTTTACAAAAGCACAAAGACAAAGGCAGACACATGTAAAGCAAATACATGTCAACCCGTAACAATAACAACAAAAAACAGTGATAACATAATAATAATAAAAGTAGTAGCAATAATATGTATATATTATAAAAATAACAACAAAATCAATAATAACATCATGGAAGTAGTAGCAATAATATGCACATCCTTGTAAAAAAACAAAAACTACAATAACAATAGTAGAAATAATACGTATACATTATAAAAATAAAAAATGACAACAAAAACAATAATTACATAATAATAATATAAGTAGTAGCAATAATATATACATTTCTGTAAAAAATATACAGATAGACTCAAAGGAAAAAAAAAAGTAAAGGTAGCATTAAGAACAAACAAGGGAGAAGGAGACATAACTCTAATATTATGATGAAAACAGCTGAACCATAGCACATGCATCATCAAAGAAGTTATAAAAATGAAGTACTGACTTCCGTATGTCAATCAATCATTAGCATTCATTATAAAAGCATGAGAGAGAAAAGCAGATAGACGTAAAGCAAATACATGTCAACTTTTAACAACAACAGTAGTGACAGTAGCTACAACATGACAACAATAATAGCAGTACTAGTAATAGCAGCAGCAATATTGTTTTAAATTACAATAACAGTGAAAATAACAAGGTAGGGGAGCAATGATCATATGCACGTATATGTTCATTTTCATAAGAAAAAGTGAAGTTATTAGTACAAGATCACCATGTTTTGGATCGATTCCATTCGCACTGTAGGAAACCTGACGTACAAAAAGCGTGATGTTCACGTACTGCATCTTCTCATTTACACCTGGATACTGCAATTAGACTCTAGAACAAACAGAGATTATTTTGTTCCTGTGTGGTCATGTTTGCATGTGTTTCTTACTGTTATTGTTATTTCCGTTTAAAGCCCAGCCAATTGCGTACAGCCATATCAGGGCCATAACCGCTTCAAAACATACAAAACTTCAACAGGAAAAAAAAAAGAAAAGAAAATTAAGTACACATGAATGCATTCGCACACATAATCTAAGGACATGCCCCTGGCATTGAACACTCCGTCCAACTTACTGCACAAAGGATTTACAAGACACCTGAATAAAAATTTAAGCATACCTAAGGACACCAAAACATATAAAAATAGGCATAAATTACCTAAAATTGCTTCCGCGAATCTCACTTCCCTAGAGCCAAAAATGCACTTAATACATGTACCCAAATTATCAATCCTAAGAAAAAGTACATAAGACTTTATCGAACACATACAGGTGAATGAACCAGCAAGGCAGAAAATGATAGGAAGAAATGACAGCAAGGAGAAGAACAAGGTAGAAACAAAGAGAGTGACAGAAAAGAGGACAGAAATTCCAGAAGGTGGGGATACTATTCATACTGCAAGAGCCCTCGGCATCGCCACAGGGGGATGTGTTCCTTAATGAATGACTTAAATGAATAAAAAGCTTCAGGATGGAATAAGTGTTATACTTAGTTATATTCATGTCAATGAGAGAAACTGTCGTTTCTTGAAATCAGTCATGCATATTAGTAATAATGATTCCACGAGTAAAGCCTTTCTTCCTCAGTGTACATCTACAGACAAAAAGGAATAGTTATGCTAATAAATACTAGAAATGTACTGAACTTTGCTTCAACAAACACAAAAAGATGAAAAAAAAGCCAGAAAGTTATGGATGTGTCTGGTTGGTTTAAAGATAAAAGATTACAATGGTGAAGTCATACAGATAATCTTTCTCTTATGTCATACAGATGATAATAAAAATACAGGTGAACTTGAAAATAACCTGAGGTCGGTGAAACTTTTAATATATTTGTGGAAGTTCACATTCAACCAACTATACAGATCAAATACAAATATATCTGGCTCATAAAACTCAACGAGTCATGATAAGATCTGTAGTTGTGGTCTTGGAAATGCACCTAAGACACCCAAACTTCAGCATTGGGCAACTGGTTTGACTCAAAACATCATGAAAAGTATGGAAGAGACTTTGTTCACTTTAATCTTTAACAGTGACGATGTTGTTCACACTAACGACATAACAACCCTTATGATAAAAAGTTTCTTTGTATGCCTTGACTGTTTATGCAACAACAGTTGAGATGGGCTATATGTGTACAATATGATTGAATTATAAATGGCTGAAAATCTTTTATATGAAATTTTAGCTGCTCAAAAGACAATCAAGATTTTGTCACTGTGACCTTCAAGAAGCATCAGAAGAAATGAAACTTGATGTGAAGCGAGGACAATGGTAAACTGTCACGACAATGCAAACAGAATTTACATTTTCTGAGATAGTAATAATATTTTCACTTATACAGCACAAATGGTCCATGTTAAAGACATGCTTGCTGTATATGACAGGAAAAGAACATTACCAAACTTACAATAATGTGAAAACTGACACAGACATGAAAATAAGTATAAGACAGCATGCTGATGGTTTTCTTTAGAAAGTGTTGTTACACCTCTTCATGAAAGACTGCTAAATTTTAAGAACTTTTCTGGCCCATGTGACCTTGACCTTAGTACCAAAGGTATGCATTTGCCACTCATCTACAGTCCACACCTCTGACCAAGATCAGGCAAAAATCTGTCTGCAAACAGCTGACAAAATCTTACTAACTCATTTTTGTCACAGACAGACACATACACAAAGTTACACCTCCCTCTCTGGTCAACTAACATGACATAATATTCCTTTTTCAAAAACAGAAAGTTCAACAAAACAAACAAACAAACAAAACAACAACAAAAAAGAGGCCTCTTCAATATCAGTTCTTGTATCAGATTTTTCTCCAAAAAATTTCCATTACTTTTATTTTATTTTCAACAGATTTTTCTATGGCCACTATGAAATAAGTCATCTGCAAACTGTGATGTTTCATATATATTCCCTTTCCCCAATCCTAATTCCTTTATATCTGTATTTTCATGCATTCTTGTGGCTATTATTTCCATACAGAAAATAAAAATAATGGTGATACATGATCTCCTGAAATCTTACTTAACCCTTTGATTCCCATATTTGGTCCGCCACCTTCCCCCATTGTCAACCATGCTAGCAAAGCAAAAACTTAACCCTTTGACTACCTCACCTTATTACAGTTGGTGAATAGGACACAGGAGTCAAAGGGTTAAGGATACGAATGCTCTCTGCATTATCATTTGTGCATATGAAACCCCCTTGTTTCAGTGGATGTGTAACCTGACTCAGTAAGTATCGCTGATTGACCCATCATTGGAGTCATCAGAGGCATCATTTCCTGCTGCGGCTTTCTCAGTTGTGTCCATGGCCTGCAGAGTCGAAAAATATATTACAAATTGACATCCATTTCAGTCTAGTTAAAAACAAACAAACAAACAAAAAAAATACACACACACACAAAAAGCCATCACATGCACACAGAAAAGTGTCCTCTTAATCTTCCATTAAAAAATGAACAACGGTGCTAGGTTCTGCCCCCTGCATTCTTTTATCAAATTTTCATCCCAGCCAAAGACAACACAACTAAACTTCACATTCTTGTTTCAGAGTAAAATCAAGCCTATCTTACTCAGGTGGCACACTGTGGACAAACTTTCCACCAAGTACATAATCACTGCAGCACTACAAGCTTTAAAAAAACACCTCACTTTCCACCTTCTCAGTCATCAATCCCTTACTGTTATTGTTATTTCTGTTTAAAGCCCAGTTGACTGCAAACAGCCATATCAGGGCTATAACCATTTCAAAAAACACAATACATGTACTTCAACAGAAGAAAAAAGAAAATTAAGTACAAATATCAATGCATTCGCACGCATAATCTAAGGAGATGCTCCTGGCACTGACCATTCCATCCAATTTATCACAAAAGGGATTAAAAAAAATATAGCTGCATACAAATTTAAACATAATTAAGGACACTAAAGCATACATAAAAACGGCACCAAATTACCTAAAATTGCTTCCGCATTTCTCATTTCCCTAGAGCCAAAAATGCACTTTAATACATGCGCCCAATAATCAATCCTAAAAGTACGTAAGACTTTATTGAACACATACAGGTGAATGGACCAGCAAGAAAGAAAATGGTAACAAGAAATGACAGAAAGCAAAGGAATAAGGCAGAAACAGTGCCAGAAAGGAAGAAATTTCTAGCACATAGTTTCCAGAAGGTGGGGTTACTATTTATACTGAAAGAGCCCCTGGCATCCCCACAGGGGAGATAAATCCCTTGAAACAATGACCATATCTTCACACACACACACATAATATATATATATATATATATATATATATATATATATATATATATATATAAACTAATTTGTGTAACATGCATTCTAGCTCTGTGTCTCCTTTCCCTTATCCTTCCATTTGTTATCATTTTTGAATATTTTTTTTAACGTAACTGTTTAACGTGCATTGCATACTATTTTACATGTTTTGTGATTTAATATGTTCATCATGTTTTTTCACTATTTGTTTCTGCATTAATGACATATACACATTCAGTCTGTTGGAATGTTAGTCATTTAAATTACATATTTAGCTCTCTCATAGGGCAAGGGCTGGATGGGAAAAAAACATGTAGTGCTTATCTTTCCCTTTGGAAATAAAGATTTATCAGTTCATTGTGGCAGAAAATATGCAAAGGGACATGGGTAGCTGGTATTTCATTTTTCATTTACTGACAAATTTGAAGAAAATATGGGCCATAATTATGTTCATCAGACCAAGAGATTTGGACAATATCAGTTTAACTGGAAATGGCCTAATTTCAAGGTTAAAAAAAGGTTGTATTTTATAGTGGAGCCAGAAAGGGCCAAGAGCTAGCTTGACTATTATGGATGTGTGTGTGTGTGTGTGTGTGTGTGTGTGTGTGTGTGTGTGTGTGTGTGTGTGTGTGTGTGTGTGTGTGTGTGTGTGTGTGTGTGTGGTGTGTGTGGTGTGTGTGTGTGTGTGTGTGTGTGTGTGTGTGTGTTGTGTGCGCGCGCATGCATTTGTAGAAATGTGTGTGCGTCTGTGTGTGTGTGTGTGTGCGCGTCTGTGTGTGCGCGTCTGTGTGTGTGTGTGTGTGTGTGTGTGTGTGTGTGTGTGTGTGTGTGTGTGTGTGTGATGTACTTGAGTGTGTATGATCTTGAGTGTGTACATATAAGATTGTGCATGCATGCTCATGCACACATTATACCCTATGTGTGTGTGTGTAGGCAATCAAGTGTGCATATCCATATATTCTTTCCATGTGTTAGTATATGCACAGATGTATTTTACAAAAAAAAATGGTCAATACAATTTAACCATTTTTGTTTAATTTGAGAAAAAAACAAAAATAACAGGCCCACCTCACTGTCGTCGTCATCATCAGGCACCATCTCCTCATCCTCATCACTGTTGGCAGTACTGGACTGCTGGCTCTGCGCCTGAGACAGGATCTCTTCTCCCTATACACACGATAAAAACTGTTCAGTGTAATTCTACAAGTCACAGTCTCCATTTGGTGCCTGAGACATTCTTTTTCTTACACATATGATACAAATCATTCAGTTTAATTCTAGTCTTTGGTGGTCACACTTGCTGGGTGTCTACATGTTTCCGTGAGCCACCAGACACTGACATGACTTACTGGATCCAGGCTGGGAAACAGGTGATCCCAAAAATCCCTGAAAAATAGGCCGGGGTCCAGGGGCTGCCTTTTTGAAGACCCTTTCGTGGCCTCTCATGATAGGCAAATTACCATGTGGCATGCAAAGAAACCAAACTAAAACATCTTATTTACCATGCAGCATGCAAAGAAATCATAGTATTCATACCAAAAACAACAACTTTCTTTTCTCCATTTTCTTGATGTACTGTAGTGCCTTGCTTCAAAAGTTCAATAATTCAGTCTTCACGAACTGAGTCCCCGTAATGTTCTACTATATGATGCATCACCCACAGATTTATTCAAAGTCAAATACTGGCATCAGTCTACTGAGTCTAGTATTGTATATAGTCAACACTCACTCCACTTTCTTGTATGTGTACTGCAGAGCCTTGGTCAACTGTTCAGTCTTCACAAACTGAGCCCCATGAACAGGTAGTTTCTCTACTAATGATGCATCACCCTCAAACGTATTCAAAGTCAAATTAATGGAAACAGTTTATAGGCCTACTTATCATAGTCAACACTCACTATCTCTTCACACAGCATGGTAAGACAACAGGGGACAAAGAATGTTATAAGTACACTATTAAAAAAAAATTGGCAAGAGAAGCCTGTTTTGTCTTGGTAGGGAGGGGTGGGGGGCAGCCACAGATCCACTTGCACATCTTGGCCTCTCTTGTGGTCCTTTGCTGCTTGTTTCCATACTGACTGATGGCCTCTCCAGCCTTGTTCACTTTGCGAATGCAAGTTGAAACTCTGATCGTAACCTGCCACTTTTATTGACTTTTCAGTCCAGTCCCATCTCCATTTGCTGCTAATTGATCCTTCATCAAACGTCTCGCCACGATTTACGATGCGTAATACGCACGACATTTTGCAGATCTGTACACAGACTGCCCTGGGAGATCAGAAAAATCTCCACCCTAAAGCTGGGAGGTACACTGACAGGATTGAACCCACACCTTCCAAATGGTAACATGACTGTCATGTCAATGTTTACAAATGAGCAGGTGAGTGATGTTTCACTGTACCACACCAAAAATTCAGCTGATCAAGCAAAGCAATGAACAGCATTGCAGACTATCCACTTACGAGTCATCAAAAAGACTGCTCTTGTCCTTGTTTGACAGGTGTCTGATGACAACGTCATAACTGCTGACAAAGATTCCAAGCCAAGTAAAAGCAAAAGACCATATACAGCAAATGTATGCCCATGACAGTGTCCACTAAAGACAGATGTTACTGTACTATCCATTCAAACAATAATATCAATATAGTTTAAGTCTATGTGTAATATTATCCAGTCAATTTAAATCTTGAAGTACCGGTAAGATGTTTATTGTGTAAACTCCTCAGTATCATAGACCCTGATGAAAATGATACCAGATTGGATACGATGTCAGAATTCTAAACAGATGGTCTAAGGTCATACCTGCCCGGACATTGTCTAGTAAATAAAAGATGGGAGATTGTTCCGATCTCCCAGGTCAATGTATGTGCAGACCTGCTAGTGTCTGAATCCCCTCAGTGTGCATATGCACGCAGAGCATTAAGTATGCACAAATGAATAGGATAAATACCCATTCATAGCTGGAAGGACTTGAAGCCACACACATTTCTTTCCTTCAGCAAGGTTTGAACCTGTGCAGTCATATGGGAAAACCTGGAGTTCTCTCTCTTCACTGCTATTGTTATTGTTGTTTAAAGCCCAGCTGACTGCATAGAGCCATATCAGGGCTATAACCACTTCAAAACACAAAACTTCAACAGGAAAAAAAAAAAGAAAAGAAAATTAAGTACACATATCAATGCATTTGCACACATGATCTAAGGAAATGCCCCTGGCGTTGATCATTCCTTCCAATTTATTGCACAGGAGATTTAAAAACATACCTGAATACAAATTTAAGCATACCTAATGACATACACAGAAACGGCTAAATTACCTAACATTGCTTCCGCATATCTTATCTCCCTAGAGCCAAAAATGCACTTAATACATGTACCCAATTATCAATCCTAAGAAAAAGTATGTAAGACTTTATCAAACACATGCAGGTGAGTGGACCAGCAAGGCAGAAAATGATAAGAAGAAATGACAGAAAGCAAAGGAACAAGGCAGAAAAAAAGGAAGTGACAGAAAAGAGGCACAGAATTTCCAGAAGGTGGGGATATAATTTATACTGAAAGAGCCCCCGACATCCCTATGGGGTGGGGGTGGGGGTGGGGGTGGGGGTCTCTCTACACAAACCAGGCCTTAATGAATACATTTTACACAATAAGCATCATCAACTATCTATTGACTGAACTGAAACAGACCTCCAGCTGTCATTCCCCTGGTAGTATGATACACATAGCTACAGGCAGCCTGTTACCTTGAGTGTTTTGTTCTTCAGGTTGCCCATCCAGAAAGCCCTCTGACAGTTGTTGACGGACAGCATGTGTTTGACTCGCAGCACCAGCTTCTCCAAGGCACGCTTCAAAAAGGGCACCTGGTTGATCTGTGACACATCTTGCGTTCTCTGCACACAGTAAGTGAGTGTTTTTCCTCTGGCATCCTCAGCACACAATAAGTAAGTTTGCTTTTAAGGGTTTCCTTAATTTTTTTGAGGGTGAGGGGTGAGAGAAGGCAATAGGTGAGAGTTGTTTACCTTTGTTTGAGTGTCTTTTCCTTTTCCTGCCTTTCAGTCTTTTTTGCGTGTGTATTTTTCTTTGCTTTTCTTTTTCTGCACTTTTGAATCTTCTTTAAACAGAAGCAAAGAAACTCTGGGTACAGCTGAACAGCAGAAGATCCTCAGAGGAGAAGTCCCCATCAAGAAAGTGTTTCTGCCCTTAACTCCTTACATTCTAACAGGGTTTTGGGCCTCATCCGAGTCATGGTTCTTAGATGCCCCTCTGCTGTTGTCATTTTTTTCTCCACCTGAGTTTGAACCTGCATCTCCACGGCAGTCAGGCCTCTCAAGACCAAGTCACTCTTGTGATGGATGTCTTAACTACTTAGCTAACGGACATCAGCTGGACATAGGGAAATTTTAAGCTTGCTGATGTTCACTTTTGCTCCTCCTCAATCAGGTCCAATTGAATCTCTTTTCAGCTGCTTCTGACATTACCTTTAGAGCTCTAGTCCTATCCTTCCCACAAAATGAGAGCTGTTTCATGAGGTCGCTGCCCATTAATGTTCAGCACAACAGCCTTCTTGTAATGCTGGTCCAGGCAAATGGTAAGACATCTGGAACCCGTGTTAATCTCTTGTCATACTATGTCTCTCTTTGTTTCTCGCTTGGCCTTTGACCACCATTCCATTTTTGTGGATCCCAGCCCCTGCCTACTGGTTTGTGTGTGACTTCTTATTTCTCTGACCTTGAGGCTTTCCTTCGCTACATCCATTGCCTCCGGGGTTTTCCATTTTCTGACAGTCTTCAGTTTGGGCTAGAATGATCTCACAACCCTGTCTCCTGAATCCTGAAGCATGCTTAGAAGCCTGATTCAATCACATTCTACTCCTCAACAGATTTTAGGGACAGCTTCAAATTTGCCTGGTGCCAGAAGAGCCCAACAACAGTGACACCAGGTGGGACACCAAACTATTTCCTTGTAGATTTGTTGATTTTGGCCTCTAATGATTCCACTGTGCTACTGCTGATATTGTATATCAGTAGAGGCCAGAGAAGCCTTGGAATCAGCATGAACTGCCGACACCAGACTTTGTTATCTGCCAAGGAAGCCACACTGGTCTATTACTTGAAGGCTTTCTTCCTGCCATTTGCTTGGTTTCATTAACCTTTTTGTATATATGATAAAACAAAACAAAAACAAAATCTGAACAACTTGCACAATACAACTTATGAAGATAAGGGAACAAGGGGACATTCGCAGACAATGAAACAAAACAACAACAACAACAACACAAAACAAAAAACCCTAACAAAAACGCCCCAAAACCTACATGATTTACAATGTAAAGTAAGTTGTGAAAAGCGCTGATCATGGACATGATACATAGATGCCCACCATGTACAAACACAGCAGCAAAATTTCATTGTCATAGGATTTCTATGTGCATGTCTGTGTATGTGTGTGCATGCAAATACGGCTCAACAAAACCACATTTTGATCAATTCAAGGTAATAAAGTAAAACCAAGCACTGTCCATCCCTTCAGAAAAAGATGGAACAGCTACAGCAAGTGCTACAACTTAGGTGCTTCATAGCCATGTGGCGCTTGTAATGGGTAGGTCTGTACATTACATAATATGGTGCCTATAACTTCTGAAGAGACAATTTGCTTGCTGTGTTGTATGGGATGACAAACAATGATACATGTACATCTACTTAATATGCATACATACAAAGAAAATGGAAAGTTATTTAAAAAATTAAGGTGAGATGAGTCGAGAGCTGGTTACCTTGGCGTGATTACACATAATCTGCAGTATGCGTGTGCTCTGTTGCAAGGAGCGCAGCAAGGCATGGACATCTGTGCTGTGAGAGGTGAAGGTTGCATCCAGTACTGGCATGCCTCGCAATAAGAACACCTCCACAAATTGTCGGCCATACTGTCATAACACAGAACACTTCTTTTTCAGACAGTTGTAAAATGCCAACTTCAACAAATTCTTTATTAATGAAATAAAAGACTTCTGTCATATTACTGATTAAGAAAATCATCATTCAAGTAGAAGAAAACATGATTATCCATCTCATGAAAATCTACTTTTTTTTTTAAACGTTATCCTTTTCAATCTATTTACTGGAACCTTTTTATTAATGTTCATAAAAAATGCAACATCTCTTGTTTCTGTGAGCTATTTTAGAATTTAAAAGCATATACACAGTGTTCTCCCTCTCTGTCTTTTGTTTTGTTTTGTTTGTTTTTGGCTGTCACATCTTCTGCAACACCTCTGTGTCACAGCCCCTACACAACTCATTTCAGCTCTCCAATAAAACTCTAAATCCATCAAAACAGGTCACCATGACAGCAAGGCATCAAACTCCATGGAATCTGGGATATTTTTCACAACACTAAGATTTTAATAAGAATGGGGATAAAAATGATGATAGTATGAAATTACATTTTGGATTGAGATTGCATGACGAGGTTTTATTGTAAGTTTCTTTGCACACACACACACACACGCGTACGTGCACACACATACACATGCATGCAGACATGCACACACACCCACATGCACGCACACACACACACATGATATAGTTTTCACACAGCGTGATGAATTTTGCTGTTCCTACCAAACCAAAGTTTATCAATTCTAGCCTGGGTCACTTTCACATTGGATTCTCCAATTTCAATTTCTTTCATATGGCCTTTTCTTTGATCTTTCCATTTCAGACAAACTATCTACTCCAACCAAGCAAAGCACTGCTTACACTTTTACACTTGTTCTCCTAGTCAGTCTCTTGTGTGACAGTTCTTTTGTCCATGCTGAGTTTCCAAACCATTTTGAGTTGGCAAAATGAACTTACTAGATTATTATGACTAGATTATTATAAAAGGAAATGGTTGGGAACATTTTTTTTTCTGTGAAGCCCAAATCTTAGCTAAATAAAAACTCACTTTTGAGAATATAAAAAAATAAAAACTCACTTTTGAGAATAAACCATCTGATAATATACAATTGTGGGTTTGCAGTAAGGAAATTTGCAAGCACACATATCTCAAAATGTTCTCAATGGGCATATATAAATCTCAAAAACAAGCCTTGGGCTTTAAGATTTATGAAAATGGTAAATATATGTAAAAATCCAATGTCTGATTTATTCAATCTGAAACTATCACTAGACAGGGATGCAGGGACAACTGTGCATATATATTTACTCTACCTGTATAATTCTTGTTGTCCTTACTAAAAAAAATAATAATAGTGGGAAAAAAAAAAAAAGAAGATGAAAGAAAGAGAGAACGGTTTTTCAAAGACACATCAATAGCCATACCATGACAGTGGAACAGTACTGACCTTAAGACTGGCAGCAATCCCAGCACGAGTGTTCAGTTCTTTCACCATACCCATGGTCATATACAAAATTCGCACAGCCACACTCCATCCCAGCAACTGATCTTCTTGTACCTGAAATTGAAACAAATAATGCAGTATATACACACACACACATATTTATTCACGGACTAGGAATATATAAAACAGTGCCATAATCCTGAGGCTTTTAGGGAAGAGAGGTGATAGACTGCTGAACGTTTTTTGGGGCGTGGGTGGGTGTGTGGTAATTAATGCCCATCTCCTCTCCCTTGCTGCTTTACTTTCTCTAACCCTGAAATGGGTCAGGTACCAATTCAAAGCTGGGTGGACTTGGACGCCACTCACACATATTTCTATCTTGAGCCAGTTTGAATCTGTGCATGCTGGAAGACTGAATCGTTTAAAAAAAAAAGAAAAAAAAAAAAAGAGAATGTAGGCCCACTGCAACGCCACTAAAATCCCTCACATTATGATGCCTCTCATTATTTCATCAAAGCATCTTTCTGTCATGAACAATTGTCTTGTTGGCAGAAACACTGAATAAAACATGAAAGGCATTTCTCAGTTCAATTTCCAACAGGAGAGATAACACAAAGTGAAGATTACCCGGTTTGTGTGTGTTTTTGTGTGTGTATTTGTAATATATACATATGCATTTTTTTTTTTTTTTTTTTTACAAAATCTGTCAAACAGATAAATAAACAACCTGGCAGAAATGGAACTCTTCAAAGGCCTATCTTCAGCACTGACGAGCTAGAACAGAGTGCACTGAAAACTTGAACCAAAATCAAATGAATAGCAAAGTTGTGGTTTGATTTAAATCAGTTGAAAAATTATTACTCCTAAAATTTTCAAAAGTCAGCAGCGCGAGCACCAATCATTCTCAAAAACCGGCCATTCGGGCACACATCCAGCACAGAGGCACCTATGTGTTAGCGCAATTAACCTTCTTTGTATGAATACATGTGTAAAACATCAAGTACTAAATCTGAAGCGAAGTCTATACACTGTGTAACAATATAATATCCATACTGAGTGAGCCAAACAGTGTGCATACACACATAAAAAAACAACAACAACAACAAAAACAACAACTAAAAAACAACTGCTCAAGTCAGTAAACAAAATGAAATAAAAGGAAAACAAAAAATAAACAAACAAAAATAAAGTCAATACACAAACAGACCAAGACTATTGCAAGGAAAACTGACCTTCCTAGAATCTGACCGTTTGAGTGGAGGAGTGCGTTTAATGCTGTCAATCAATTCACTCAGAACCACTCGCAGGAACACGGGGAACGAGGACCTGCAATAATAATCATGCCTGTGCATAAAATTCTGAAATAACTTACCATAGTGTGTGAGTGAGTAAGAGAGAGAGAGAGACCCTCTGTGTGTGTGTGTGTGTGTGTGTGTGTGTGTGTGTGTGTGTGTGTGTGTGTGTGTGTGTGTGTGTGTGTGTGTGTGTGTGTGTGTGTGTGTGTGTGTGTGTGTGTGTGCATTTGTGTGTAGATAGATAGATAGATAGATAAATAGACAGATAGATGGATAGAAGCATGTGCATGCATGTGTGTGTGCATGTGTGTGTGTGCGTAGATAGATAGATAGATAGATAGATAGATAGATGGATAGATAGATAGATAGATAAGATAGATAGATGGACAGGTAGATAGATAGATAAGATAGATAGATAAACTGATGGATAGATAGATAAACTGATGGATAGATAAATACATAATGAAAGATAGATGGATATAGATAGAGGGATAGACAGAAAAGATATACAGATATATATAGTAATATACACACACACGCACATTTTTTTTTTAATAAAATTTATCAAATAGATACATTATTATTTCCATCACTATTCGATTGTACAGTCTTCCTCCTATTATATGGAAAATGTACACAGCCCACAAAAGCTCTACCTTGTGAGTGTTGGAAAGGTTTCTGATGCACCCTGACGTTCTGCCTGAAGTAACTGTGTCATCCCTGTGTCCGCTATCATCTGCATAGCTTGGGAGGGATCAACAGCGTTTGACACCCAATTTCTGAAAAGAAAACAAACAAAAAAGCTTGGGAGGGATCAACAGCGTTTGACACCCAATTTCTGAAAAGAAAACAAACAAAAAAACACATACATAAAAAGAACCCCAAGAGAGTCATGCCATTTGTTTATTTTTGTTTTTTTTAAGGATCATCACACTCAGGGAGGTTATCTTTGTGCTCACCTTTTTTTTTTCGTCCCATTTTCTACGTAACTTTAATGGCCCACAGAAGCTAGAACAGTTTTTACAATGCAATGATGATGATGTCAATGACTATGATAATCATGATGCTGTGGAGTTTCATCTAGGATTGAGACTGCATGACAGGGCTGTACTCTACGCTTTTTATCATAGTATATCCTGGCATCAACCAGGCCCAAAAAATGTGTTGGTCAGAAGATTTGAGCAACACCCTCAACACCCTCAACACCCTCAATGACGTATCTGTGAAGCGGATGAGACTCAACTGTGTAGCCCCAGTCTTCCAAATGAGTCCATAGCATTCCCAACTCTGGGTAGGAGTTGGTTAGAGTCAAAAAATCCCACAATGATTTTGAAGGTACTGATGGGGATTCAAACCCACAACCTTCCAGTCGGTAGTCCATTGCGTTAACCACTACACCATGGTGACTGGTGAGTCACGCCATTCTATAATCCTTCCAAACCATTCAATATTTTTTTTCCTGTTTAATTAAAAAAAAAAGAAGAAATATTCATGTTTCACACATTCTACCACTGGTAAGGAATATTTTACCACAGCACTACATGAGGCTGCTATACTGAAAAATTCTGATGTATCAATAAAACACGTTTAACTTGCTTATGCTAACACTTCTGTTGTAAAATTTTCAGCAAATGTTTAAAATTGGTATACGGTGTGTGGTGTAAGCGTGTGTGTGTGTGTGGGGTGTGTGTATGTTTGTGTGTATATGTGTGGTATATGGCATGCGGTGTGAGTGTAGAAGGTGGGTGTTGAGACGGTCAGGTGAGTGAATGTTAGGGGGTGTGCGGGGGTGGATGGGGTTGAAGGTGTATGTGCGGAAGGTTGTGAGAGGTATGGGGGTGTGATGGGGACCTAGTGGCATGTTGTGTGTGTTTGGGCTATGAGCATTATGAGGGTGGTATCCTCTCCCTTGTTGCTTTACCACCCACCCACCCCGAGCCCCAAACAGGGTCAGGTACCCATCACAGCTTCTCCACATCATGCATGAAACAAAAGGAGCAGAATACTGCATTTATAACTTACCTGAGAAGCGTTTCCACCATCTCATTGCATGCTGCTCCTTTCTCTCGCTGACCTCTGGCATCCAGCCATTCACGCTGCAACTGCTTCTGGGCCAGTTCCGCTATAAGACACAGACATGTAAGTTTAATGAATGTAGACATATGGGACCTACAAAACCTTGTGAATATATTAGAAATAGAAAACAAAGTAAGGGGTTGGAACTAAACAGCAGGAAGACTGAAGTCATGGTGATCAGTAAAAAACATGAAATCCCCTCATGCAAAATAACAGCAGATGGCACGACCTTGACACAGGTTAATAAGTTTAACCCTCTCCCATTTGCATAGCTCGCAGTGAAACTTCCCCTAGTATTCGTGGTTTTTCAGCTTTTTTCAAGGAAAATATGGTTCATGTACGCTATACAGCACTATTCAGCTGTCATTTGCCGTAGAGCAACAATTTTTGGCAGAAGTGTTTATGAGTGAACATACTTTGGTTTGCATGTCAATATGTGTGTCTCATTTGTGGATGTCGTGTCGTTGTCCCCTCTATTGTCACATGTCACAGGTGTTTTCGAGGTGACATCATGATGTTAGTAAAGATACACGGTGTAACATGACATACAGACGTTTGTGAGTTACAAACAATACAGAGAGGCCTACGTGAACTTGTCCCATCACTCCCGTCACTACGGTAATCCATCTGAATTGTCAGTGTCACCAAATCCATGTCACCAACTATACGTGTTTATAGTCAAAGAACAGGAAAAGCACTACAAACTAACACTGTTACACAGTCTACTTTGTACACTTTATGGAGAAAAACAAATAGCTATATGTATATATATGTATGTATCTGAGAGTACAATCGTGTCGGTCACTGCCAGTGTGCTGGTTGGTTGTCATTTTATCTGTCATTTCAGTGTCACAAAATTGTCAACTTTCAGGTGCAGATCCTAACTTGTTTGCTTGTAGTTATTGGTTGTTGTTTTGGTGCACAAGATTGCTGTCATGGTAGTCCCTAAAACAGTCACAGCCGACACGACACAGTGGAACTTGACAAAATCCGCACTGAAATGACGTTTCTACCTGTCGATTTGTGGGTGTCAGTCGCCCTACGATGACACACTGGCGACAGACTCTTTTGCGTCCTTCTAGCTTGATCAGCTTGTGGTGGTTGATTGTTTGGACAGCAATCGGAGCCTCGGGGATTTGTTTCCGCTTTCCTGTTGTCAACTTACGGCAAGTAAATCCACCCCTCAGTTGGTCGGCGACATCAGCTCGGAAGGCGAGATGATCGTACCTTTTCTTGACAGGTGGATCGTGTGTCGATTTCTCCCAGGTGAGAAAAGCCTGAACAATGCACAAGTTGACAAAGGAATTGAAGATGTATTTCCACCATTTCTTGTTTTTGTGTCCCACGGGATAGTAGGCCATGTACTGGTCACACTTGTCAACGCCACCCATGTACTTATTGTAGGCAGCGATGACAGTGGGGATCTCTTTGTCACCTACGGTTGATTTGCCCGGTGGCTGACTGGTGCTGAGCATGTAAATCTGGCGTTTGTCTTTGTACACGGTGGCCATCAGAGAACTTTGTTGCACCTGTAGCAGATCACCTCTGTTGGGTAGTTTGGCCGCCTTCACCTCGTCAGGAAGTCCTTTGCGGTTTGGCATGATTGTCGCACAGGCATAGGTCCCTTTGCTGGACAGGTGTTTCAAAAGGGGCACTGACGAGAAAAAGCGGTCAAAATAAAGGTGCCTGTGTTGGTTGTAGTAAGCTGAGGCCAATTTGTCGACCACCTCCTCCCCCAGGCTGATGTTGGTATTTTGGCGGCTATGACGACCCGTGTAGATGTCAAACGCCACACAGTATCCACTTTCTGCATCACACAGTTGCCACACCTTGATCCCCCACTTGGTAGGTTTTCCGGGCATATACTGTTTGAAAAACACCCTCCCTTTGTACCCAATCATTGATTCATCAATGCTCAAGTCACGGCCAGGGTTGTATCGTGACTTGAACAGTGGCTGGATAATATCAATGAAAGGCCTGATCTTATACAGAGGGTCGTAGTTCGCACTGTCACGCCCAGGTGTGTTCGATGTGTCACGCAGGTGAAAATACTGATTGATTTTCAGAAACCTTGTCTTAGGCATAATACTGCTAATCCAAGGGTCTCTGAATCGTGGATCAGTCGACCAGTACATATCAATCCGCGGTTTACGGTTGATTCCCATCATAATAAGGATCGACAGGTAGGCACGTATTTCAGTTGATGATATATCTCTCCACAATGGATCACTGGCCAAGCCTCTAGCTACGATCTTCTGTTGTGCATACTTGTTAGTCTCCTCTGCCGCCGTTTGAAAAAAAGATTCCGGTAGAAATAAAAAAAAATAATCCAAAGGTTTTGCATTCGCGGGCAATGCGTGTGAAGGGCCAGTTTCGAGATGGAATTCGTTCACCCGGCTTGCTACAGCAGCGCGTCGCCACGTCGTCTGCAAATCCGCTAACAGCACATTGTCTTCAGGGTCGCTTTCTTCCTCGCTTTCCTCCTCATTATCATCTCCTTCAGCAACATCAATTTCTACATCTGATTCTGCATCTTTTTCTTTTTCCATTTCTCTCAAAATAATTTCTAATTCCTCCTCTGTATACTCCTCCCATTCTACTTCTTCGTGCTGCGCCGCCATCTTTCTCATTCACACGTACACAAGAATGGAATGCGGTCATTTCCTTCTTCTGTCTTGTGAATGATGCCAGTGGTGGCGTCTTAATTTAGTGTTAATAGTTCATTGGTCCTCCGTGGACCTACCCGCCAAATTTCATTCATTCAGAGTGAGCTAGCTCAAGGTTACAGCGTGATGGAAAAGTACTGGCCATGAGTGCAAACATGCGGCCGGCCGCAGCCGGAGTGAACAGATGCGGGAGAGCTGTGTTTGGCCGGATGCAGCCGGAGTGAATGGGATAGGGTTAAAACCTGGGAACGATCATTTCATCAGACGACAGATGCACATCAGAAATGGCCGGCAGAGTCGGCCAGGCCAGGACAGCAGTCAGGAGGATGACAAGCATTCTTACCAACAAATGCCTATCGATTGACATCAGGAAGAGAGTTCTTGAATGTTATATACATGCTGTAGAACCAATACTGTTGTACAGATGTGAGGCGTGGACAGTCAACAAGCAAGGCCAGAGCAAGATTGGGGCAGCCGAGATGTGGTTTCTGGGAAGAATATTGGGAGTTCCATGGACAGCAAGGAAAACAAGCGAGACAGTCTTGATGGAGGCAGACACAAGCAGATCACTCATAAGGAAGATTAGGAAAAGACAGGCAACATTTATAGGCCATTTTATGAGGAAGGGGGATTTGGAGCACCTGGTCACGGCGGGAAAGCTGGAGGGAAAGAGAGCACTGGGTGGACCCAGGGAGAGAATGCTGGACGGACTTACAGGGTGGCTGGGAATGAGGAGGGTGGGGGAGATGCTAGGGGCTACGAGAGATAGAAAGATGGAAGTCCATGATCGCCAACGCCATGCGGCAGGGCACCTGATGATGATGATGATGATGAGACATATGGGACAAGGAATAGATTTATATGGAGGGACATGATCGCCAACACCATGTGGCAGCACACATGACGATGATGATGATGAGACGTATGCGGTATGGGCATGAACAAGCATAGAAAATGATGAATATACAATAAAGAGGATCACCCACTCAGAGTTAGCGGGTTTGCTGTTGACATGACATTATGGTCTCTTCTCTTCAGATCTTTGTTAAACCAAATGCTTGTCATTTTTGATATGGTGTTAGCCATGATATGGCTCTAGTAGTCAGCTGGGCTATAAGCAGTATAAACTTGAAGTTGAACCGAATGCTCAGCTATGAGGAAAGCTCTGTCAGTGGCGGCCAGCTGTGTGTGTGTGCATATGTGTGCGTGCATGCACACGTGTATGTGTGTCTGCGTCTGCGTGTGTGCGTGAGTGTGCATGTTTATCTGAATGTGCATGTATGCATGCGTTCAGGCACAGGTGTCTGCTTGCATGCATGCGTTACTTGGTGTGTTTTCAGTATTATACAAAACTGCACTGGATCAGAAAACAACAAAAGCTGAACAAACACACAAAACAAACGATGCACTGAGTGCATGCAAATAAAACGATATACAAAACTGAATGATTCAAAATGTACAAAGTGTACACACAAATCCAAAAATGTACAAAAGAACAAAAATCCAAAAAAAAAAAAAAAGTTCCCTGTACCCAGTCTGTGTTGCAGGGTTTTGTCCTCTGCTTTATTGGCCAGCACAGTCAGGAGACGTATCAAAGAGGTGGCAGAAGCAAGACTGGGCACTGTTTCAGCAAACTTCTCAATGTACTGGAATGCTCCCCTGTTGCAACAAACAAAGTACTGTTACAGAAAACATATAGGCATGCCCACCTATAGCTTCAAACAAAACAGTTTCAGAAAACTTCCTTTATGGATAGGAATGCTCACCTGCAGGAACTTTCCCTTATGTGTAAGAATGCTCACCTATAGCATCAAACAAAACAGTTTCAGAAAACTTCCTGTGTATACAGGAATGATCACCTGTAGCATCAAACAAAACAGTTTCAGAAAACTTCCTGTGTATACAGGAATGATCACCTGTAGCATCAAACAAAACAGTTTCAGAAAACTTCCCTTACATACAGGAATGCTCACATATAGCATCAAACAAAACAGTTTCAGAAAACTTCCCTTACATACAGGAATGCTCACCTGTAGCATCAAACAAACGTTTCAGAAAACTTCCCTACATCAGGAATGCTCACCTTAGCATCAAACAAAAAGTTTCAGAAAACTTCCCTTACTACAGAAATGCTCACCTACAGCATAAAAAAAACCAGTTTCAGTAAATCTTAATAAGGAATGCTCACCTGTAGTATCAAATAAAACAGTTTCAGAAAACTTCTCTTATGAAAGGAGTGCTGCCCTGTAGTATGAAACAAAGCACTGTTTCAGAAAACTTCCATACTGAAAATGCTTCCCTGTTATTGCACACAATACAAACTTCTCTGTATACTGAAAAGCTTCTTCTTAACTACTAAGCACATGTCCGAAACTTCTCTGTAGACTGAAAAGCTATCTCATCAAAACCTATCACACTGTCTCATGAAGAATTCTCGGTACTGAAAAGCATCTCATCAAATCAACAAGCCACTGTTCAGAAAACTTCTCTGTGTACTGAAAAGCTATCCTCATCAAACACACAAGCAACGTCTCAGAAAACTTCTCTTGTACTGAACTACCTGTTATAACACAAGCACATGTCTCAAACTTCTCTTGACGAAAGCACCTCATCAAACACACAAGCACCTGTCTCAGAAATTCTCTTGTATGAAAAGCTATCCTATATACACACAAGCACACTGTCTCAGAACTTCTCTGTGTACTGAAATACCTCATACACACAAGCACACTTTTCCAGAAAACTTCTCTGTACTGAAAGCATCCTCCGTCATACCACACAAGCCACTGTTCAGAAAACTTCTCTGTGTACTGAAAAGCTTCCTTGTCATACCACACAAGCACACTGTCTCAGAAAACTTCTCTGTGTACTGAAAAGCTATCCTCGTATACACAAAGCACACTGTCTCAGAAAACTTCTCTGTGTACTGAAAAGCTATCCTCGTCATACCACACAAGCACACTGTCTCAGAAAACTTCTCTGTGTACTGAAAATCCAGTCTACTACAAGCACACTGTCTCAAACTTCTTATACTGAAAGTCCTCTATACCACACAGCACACTGTCTCAAAAAACTTCTCTATGTACTGAAAAGCTATCCTCGTTATACCACACAACACACTGTCTCAAAAAACTTCTCTATGTACTGAAAAGCTATCTGTATACCACACAAGCACACTGTCTCAAAAAACTTTCTGTGTACTGAAAAGCTATCCTCGTCATACCAAAAGCACACTGTCTCAGAAAACTTCTCTGTGTACTGAAAAGCTATCCTCGTCATACACACAAGCACACTGTCTCAGAAAACTTCTCTGTGTACTGAAAAGCTATCCTCGTCATACCACAAAGCACACTGTCTCAGAAAACTTCTCTGTGTACTGAAAAGCTATCCTCATCAAATCACACAAGCACACTGTCTCAGAAAACTTCTCTGTGTACTGAAAAGCTATCCTTGTTAACCACACAAGCACACTGTCTCAGAAAACTTCTCTGTGTACTGAAAAGCTATCCTCGTCATACCACACAAGCACACTGTCTCAGAAAACTTCTCTGTGTACTGAAAAGCTATCCTCGTCATACACACAAGCACACTGTCTCAGAAAACTTCTCTGTGTACTGAAAAGCTATCCTCTCCATACCACACAAGCACACTGTCTCAGAAAACTTCTCTGTGTACTGAAAAACTTCCATGTCATACTAACAAGCACACTGTCTCAGAAAAACTTCTCTATGTACTGAAAAGCTATCCTCGTTATACCACACAAGCACACTGTCTCAAAAAACTTCTCTATGTACTGAAAAGCTATCCTCGTTATACCACCAAGCACACTGTCTCAAAAAACTTCTCTATGTACTGAAAAGCTATCCTTGTTATACCACACAAGCACACTGTCTCAAAAAACTTCTCTATGTACTGAAAAGCTATCCTTGTTATACCATACAAGTACACTGTCTCAGAAAACTTTCCTGTGTACTGGAAAATTCCCCTGTCATACTACACAAGTGCCGTTTCAGAAAACTTTTCTACACAAACGAATACCCTCTTGTTGCATCAAAACAGGTGGAGTGGTGAGGGAAAGTTCACTATTGGCAAACACACAATCATTTACTGTGGAAACAAAAAGGCCTATATGGGGTGGCCATCACATTGGATAAACAACATCTGCAGCACTGAAAAGCTACGACACAATTAATGACCGATTGATAACTGTTAACACAAAGCCAGTTGCATTAAACATAATATACACAAACACATGGAGTCAAAAGTAAAAGCAGGGCAACCTGGCGCAATAATGCTCACAGTTCAACAGTATATGCAGCCAAATTAAATTTTTTAGTTAAAGACATCGATCTTACTTCATCAGTTCCAACATGGACTGCTGTGTGGGTCCTGTGACCTTGACCCTTCCCACCAGCACAATAAGGCTATCCTTCAAAAGTTGCCGGTTTTCAGCCAGACCAAACCCATTCCTGAAAATGACAAAACCGAAACAATCACCGCCATGTTCTACATGCATGTTTATTAAGATGTGGAAATGATGTGGTGTGATGTGGTGTGGTTTGGGGTGGTGTGGTCTGGTGTGGTGTGGTATGGTGTGGTGTGGTGTGGTGTGGTATGGTGTGGCGTGGCGTGGCGTGGCATGGCATGGCGTGACATGGTGTGGTGTTGGCATGTGTGTTGTGTTGGTGTGTGTGGGTTGGAGGTGCAAGAGTGTGCCAGTGTGCATGTGCAACAACAGTATATCATTATGGGCATTGTTACCAACCAGTGCAGTAGGCTCACTTGTTTGGGGTACAGTACAGTGCGGCTGCATAAAAGTAGTTATACTCCACAATGACTCATCACATTTGAGACTGTGTCCCACCAATTACTCTGGTCTTACAAATGAAATAAATTGGATTTTCTACATTTACAATAAGCTATGAACAATCCATCTGAAATTCGTACACATCCATATCAGACATGTGAACAATTTGGTAAAGGTCTAAGAAAGTAGATTGCTACCTCCCCCCCCCCACCCCCTTTCTTTTTTTTTTAAAGCATTCATATTTTTCTCAGCATCTTTGCACAGTGGTTTGTGCATACTGTGCAGGCAGCGATTTTGCTGCAGTGTGCTTATTCCATCTTCAGTTGGGTGTTTTCATTATTTCCATAAGCCACTGAACAATGACATGACTTACAAGATCTTTAACATACATATCAAATGTTCCACATGTATATGCACACAGAGGGTGTCTAGGCACTCAAAGGTCTGCAATCATTTTGACCTGGCAGACTGGAGAAATCTCCATCCTTTACTCACAAGGCTGGAGGTACCCAAGCAGAATCAAACACAGGCCTTCCCATAGGAGCCCTATCGACTTGACTATGGCATCCATCACACTGATACCTGTTTCTGTTCCATTTGCTAAATAAAAGTTTTTCTTTCTAATATTGCATTTACTTAATATAGTTACTGTGATTCACAAGTACCAACAATCTCTGGTTATGATTCATTCCTGCTTATAAAAAACAAAACAAAAAAACAAAAAAACTGTGCCGCTGTTAGCATCACTAAGGTGTCAAATAATATGACAGCTGCATGCACATGAACACTTACCTCCTTCTTTCAAGACATTAGCTTTCAAGAAATATCTTCAGTTTCCTGTTGGTGCTGTAACATTTACACGAAAAAAGCAATATACAGATTTAAACTCTTTCAGTCCCTGAGCCTAGCCACCAACTTCCCACTGTAAAAGAATGGAAGAAATTCATGTTAAAAGAATGAAAGACAACAACCGGTTTACCATGAAAAGAAAGCAATGAAGGCTTGCAGAAGAAGATGCAGACACGCTGCCATGCGTAAAGCCTCTGGGGAATGGCTGCCTGGTCCATCTAACACTCCATCATTGTCAGCCATCAATGTCTGAGAAAAAAAATCATTACATTACATGCACACACCTTGCAATCTTTCCAGTTTTCTCACCTCAAAATCTGTGAAAAGAAAGACCATTAAATTATCTGCATACACCTTGTAACCCTTCCATGTCTCACCTCTATATCTTCTCCTTCTCACAATCTCAATGGTGCATCCAGATGTTATAACTACAGATGTTGAAAATATTGACCGTGCTACTCCCTGTCAGGACATAGGTCCAACTGAAACAGTGCGCACAGATGGATACTGTCTTGTCAGATTTTACAAATGTCCATGTTATCTTGGAGAAACATGTCAGCGCACAGTCAACTTTGCAATGATAGTGTCAACATTACTTGGTGTAAGGGAATTAATTCTGTGAGTTAATCAGTTTCATTTGCACAGTGCTGACAATATTCCATTCATTTAGTCTGTGTCTTGTCGATTCACCAACACACTTAATCTCCACAATTTTCCAAAACATGAAAAAGATAATACAGCAAAACAAGGTCAATGACATTTTTCTTTTTGACAACTTCCTATGACTATCAAATTAAGAGATGATCAATTTCATCGCTTCCTTCCATTTTGTAAGCTCCAGCAAGATCATAACAATGCACTGATCATCAACTAAGCTCAGTATCAAGCCATGCCTGTTTGAAAAAGTCAAACATTTTGGCCATGAAATACATGTAACTTCAAAACTATGCCAATCAATCCCCCCCCCCCCCCCCCCCCCAACATCCTGTGAAAGAGGGGCAAGGTGGCCTCTGGGGCTGGAGTGTGAGTGCCTCCCACCCTTCGTGGGGAGCCCTTGCTCTTCTCTGGCCTTGTAGACGAACCTGGCACCCTCAAACAGGAAATGTTCAGACAGCCCTGCCCTAAGAGTCAAGGGGGATGCATAACCACCCCTCCTGAACGTTCTGCTGAGGGGCTTGCTGCAGACCACCAACATAGGGAGTGATGGCCCACTGGCCGCTCCCTACTCCCACAGTAGACTGGCCCCTTTGGGAAAAGGAAAGCAGGAAACCTCTGAGGTCAGGGATGTACCATGCCCAGCCCGCACCAACCTCCACTCCTGGATTAGTCTTACAGGATCCTGTTTTACCTCAACTGGTCCTCCTCAGTGGGCTGTACCAGGCATTTAGGGAAGCATGAGTATGGGCGCCTCAAAGACCCAGGACCTTGCAGACCAACTCCACCCTCCCCCTTCATGCCCCTCTTGCTGAAGGGCCAGAGAGGCCAGGCGAGGCCCAATAAGCGCTCAAGGGCATCGGTCACTATAACTAACGCCTCTGTGGCTGCTTCAGCCTGGAGGTGCCATGAGTCAGCCCTCACACACACATACACAATCAAGCATAAACATGCTAAAAGCACACACACACTCATGTACACAAGCACCAAGCACACCTGTACAAGCAAGCATCACTGCCCATGTGCACACGGGTCACACACACAGACACGTGCACACGCCCGCACACACACACACAGAGTCTTGCTAGACCATAGGCCCACCAAGTCAAAATAATCCTACACAATAAAAACACCTGTTCAACCTGATAAAGGTGCAGAATATAGGAAAATTAACTCAAAGTAAACAAACTGGTGCATCAGCCAAGTAGTTAAGTCACTGGACTTCCACTAGCAAAGTGAGAGTTCCACTCAGATCTTCTGAATGGAAACATGATGTCCTAACAATTGGCTATCACAACAAACACAGAAAAATATTTAGACAAGCATGGGTGTACCTGGAAGAAAGCACTGGTGGCCTCTAGGTGAGAACAGAGAGCAGGTAAGAGGTCAACCATGAAGACAGCCACCTGCTGCGGTTTCTGTTGGTCAAGGTTACTGAACTTTGGCTTGCCCCCACTCTTTGCCTGTGTACATAGCAAGATGGGGGAAAAGCATCACATTTGTGAAATAAGTCAATGATCTATACTGACAAGTGTTCACACAAATTCACACTCATACACAAAAAGAGAAAAACTCTCTCCTACATATTCAGAGGACACATTAAACACACGCGTGTAAACAGAACAATAAGACTCTCTCGTTTATGCACGCACGCACACGCGCGCACGTGTACACACACATGCCTACACATTCACAAAACCACATTGTCTCATGCTGATTACAACCACTCTTCGTTTTTATCATAATGACAAACAGGACAATGTAATGACAAAATATGCTCATCTTGCTAACAGATAAAGTTACTTATGCGCTAAACATGGAAAAGCAAAAATAAAAACTATCCCAGAGTTTTCACAACAAGACTCACACTTGTGAAGATCCAACATTTCAGAATTTTCAGGTGAGACAATGTTTATTTCTGCCCTCCCCTTGAAGCCTAATTAGTCTTCTTGCCTGAGTATGAGAGAGGAGAGAGAGAGAGAGAGAGAGAGAGAGAGAGAGAGAGAGAGAGAGATGGAGAAGAGAGAGAGAGAGAGAGAGAAAGAGAGAGAGAGTGTGTGTGTGTGTGTGTGTGTGTGTGCACGTGCATGTTTGTGCGTGTGTGTTTGTGTGTGATTGTGTGTGTGTGTGTGTGTGTGTTTGTGTGTGTGTGTGTGTGCGTGCGTGCGTGTTGGTGCGTGTGTGTGTGCATGAAACAGAGGGAGGATGACAGTGGTTTGCGTGTGCTTTGTACCTTGGAGGATTCATAGTCGGTGGTGACTACTTTGGTGAATGATGAGAGTGCACATCTTGGTTTGGTTCTTGAATCAAGATTTGTAGCCTCATAATTATTTAATGACTACCGGGCTAAACCTAAGTCTCAGTAAAATGGCTACTCACTTGTGTAGCTTTCATCGGCGATCCGGCCGACTTCTTCTGCACAACTGCTGGGTTGAGATCTGGTTACAGCACTCACTTATTACTATTATTATTTCAAACTGTGTTGCCATACCTTTCCAGGAAAGGAGCGTCGTTTGGAGGCTGTGACGATGAGAGAATGGTTCAGTTTCTTCACCAGATCCTCCATCAAGAACTGAAGCTGCTGGGTCTGGATCTGCACCTGCCGTGCTCTCTAAATCAAATGAAAGGCCAATGTATATTAATCTAAATCACATTAAATTAACAATTAATCTCAAATTAAATCATGTGTCTCCATCTACACTTGCATGTACATCTGGAGTTGCGCCTGATTATTTGATATCCCTGCCAGTATGTTCATGAATAGCTCGAGACACACTCACCAGAGCACATATGGATTTTTAGGTTTATGCTCTGTACTCAATGTATATGCTCTGTACTCACAGTGTATATACTCAGTACTCACAGTGTGTGACATTTTCATCTTCTTTAATCATGATATTCACCTGAAAGAGTGGTCAAGTTAAAAAAAAAAAGGAATCATAAAGCCTTGTGAACTTACTACAATGGGTGCTATAGATAATGTGTATGTCATTTATACTGATACTATTACCCTCCATCTCACCCATCCACCTTTCATCTCAGTGTCTTTATATGTCTTGTTTTGCAACAGTAGAGTAATTTGGACACTGATCTTCAAACCAAGAGATCTGGGTTTGTGCTGCTTGGATAACACCTACAGGGTAAAGGGTGGAGATTTCTACAATCTCCCAGGTCAATATCAGTGCAGACCTGCTATGCCTGAAACCCTTCCAAGTGTATATGTGCACAGAACATGAAATACGCATGTTAAAGACCCCACAAGCCATATCACTGTTTGACGGCCTATGGCTGGTTAAAGGAAACATTAAAAAAACCAGTGTGCACACCCCTGAAAATGGAGTATGATTACCTTAATGGCAGGGTAAAAAAAAAAAAGGCCATACACATAAACACCTACTCACACATCTGAGCGTGTATGGGAATTGCAACCCACAAACGAGAAACAAAACAAGAAAACAAATTATATGAACAAATGAAAAGACACCACAGCAATACTGTTCACTAGGATATTAAGCACAACAAATGTTCAAATTTTTAACCATGGCACTCACATACTTTGAAAAGAAATCAACAAATATTTTCAAATATAACAGCTGATTTTAAGCCAACGGTATCCTCAAAGGAAGTCAGCAATACCTGCAAGTGCAGTACATTGCATAGCAAAATCTTCCATGCTCATCTTCTCTAGACTTCCACTCCAACCTCCCAGAGGAGGTAAATGTAACCCTCAGATAACATAGGAAACTAACGTTTTCATCTATCTTTCTTCACTCAGTGTTGATAAGATTCTGGTCCACATTGCACTTCGCCCTAAACCATTTCATGGCAAATTGACTGGTAACAGATAACTAGTACATTGTTTCAGTTGTAGTAAGCTGTTTCATTATACCTTTGTGTGGAGTTCAGTGTCAAGAGAAGCCTGAGTGATAGATCCTGAGTGCAGTATGGTGAACACATCCAGATCCAGTTCCCTGAAATCATCACCATCATCATCAAGAAAGTTCTAGGATTAAATAGCAGAATTCAGTATTTAAAAGTAATACTAAGTTTAAACAGGGCTTAAAACAGGAGGAAAAAAACCACTGAAACTAGGGGGGGGGGGTCCGGGGACAAATCAGGGGCCATAACTTGCGCGCCGTTGCTATGAACGCTTGCAAGCCAATCACGGATGCCTTGCTCCTTTCATTTTTTTTTTTTTTTTTTTTTTGACAAACGAAAATGCGGAATTCCGCCCAGACGCGGAACGTTTTAAGCTCTGTTTAAAACAGCATTACAAGCATGCAAACTGAAACACAGATGAAATCATCCTGATGCTGCCTTCTTTTGGAACAACCTCTAATCACATCACATGCCGTGTAATGAACATGTTTATGTCAACTATAAAATGACAATGCTGCATTATTTGTGGAAAGCACTGACAAACTGCGACTGTTCATGGTCATGTCCTACATCCGGAATCAATTCTACATTGACAGTATGTGTACAAAGGACTAGCATTATGAATGCTGAGGCCTGAGAGGCACAGAATTGCAGCTCCAGCCTTCCACTCTGATCGTACAGTTTGTGTAAACCTACCCCAAGGAAAAAATATGTGTAGTCTTCAGTTCATCCAGCTGTGAATAGGAACCCAACCCCTTTACAGCATTTGGAAAGGTAAAGCACTTAGGGAGAGAAAATGGACACCAGCCTCATATTGCTCACCCCAAGAAATGTTAAGGTCTTCACCATCTTACTCTACTACAACCTCATAGTTATGGGAAAACTTTCACCTTTACTTTTCATTATGAAAGCTAAAAGGTGTACTTGGTCCAGAAAGCCATAGAACACAACTGACTGGCTGCTGAATGGATGGATGACCAGGTTCATGCCTAGGACTGTGGAAAGTAAAGCAATTAGAGTGAAAGGAGGCATTACTCTTATACTGGTAGCTTCCATAAAAATGAAGTCTCTAACTCCTTGTTCTCCAACAACCACTCAGGTTAAGGAAGAACTTTTAGCTGTTCAACAGCAAGTTAAACAGAAGACCATCACTGATGAGTACTATGATCCCAGACAGCAGTTGACAAGAAAACATGCATTGTCACATGTGTGAGTAGCCTGTGATTACAGGGACAGTCCCTTGTTCTGTAGTGGAGGGTCATGGTACTGCCCATTATGCCACTGGGACATAGAGCAGTAACGAAGATAGAGCAGTAACGAAGACCCTCCATTCCTGTCTGCTCCAGCCTCTGTATAATACCCCGGGTGTGTTTCAAGGCCTTGAGTTCTCGTCCTTTTGTCACCAGATACTGCACAGTCTCCCTATTATGCATCTTCTTTCTGATGTCCAGTGAAGGGCAGACCACGTGATATTATCTTGCCCTCTTCAGATGACATGCCCAATCAGTCATCTTTTCATGACGCCAGTTGTGGTAAGTCTGTTCCATCTATTTGGATTGGTGAGGGGTTTGGGGTGTTCAGTGTCATCATCTGGCCTATTTATTGTGCACAGATGTTGAGACAGAATATTTTTTCCTGCACATATTTATTGGTAAATGTGGGAGACCAGTGCCAGGTCATCTGCAAAGTCAAGATCTTCCAGCACTGAAACAAGATTCTAGACAAATGAAACAAAAGAGATACACTACTTATGACTGAGAAGGAACATAAATACCTTCTTATGCTACATTTAGGATTGTACTCATCCAGTACTTAACTGTCACGGTGTAGTATTGTGTACCATGATCTGTTTGTACACCACTGGTCAGGATGCTATACTGTATTCTCATTATAGAGAAACTAGATGAAAACATTACAGCAACTTCAAAAATATATAATCTTGCCATACATGAAAATGTATTTCATATTCCTACATTTTCTCTCTTTTACCAAGAAATAATAATCAAAAAGGTTACTACATTTCTACATAAATTTCAAAGAAGACTTAGACAGACTGCATCACAAAATAATATAATCTGCATCATGATGTTAACTCATTTGTATTAAAGTTCTTTTCTGTCTTATCTATAAAAATCATGAACATATATTTGCATGTTTAAATATTGTTCTCACTCTTTTATAAGGGAAAATGACTTATTTGTATGAAAGATCCAGTGTTTAGTGTCTTTTACCCGCTGTCTGCTAAGTACACAAACCTGAAGCAGTGGGCAAATGCTGACAAGTCCCCAACTTCAGGAGTGGCTTTGTCTCCCTCATCCTCTCCATCACCTTCTGTTTCCTGTCATCATCAAACAGCAATGCTCCAAAATATAAAACAGGCGACACCAGCCACTGTGGCATTATTGCTACTGCACTAGATTACACATTGACATATTACAATGGAGTTCAAATGAAGACAGATAAAAAGACTGTAGGTTTGAACCCTTTATCAGTCAAAAAAGAAAATTAGTAATTGTCGGATTTTTCTGCCCTGACCAGCTCCTTCCCAGAACTGAGCATGCCAAGGACTCGTTAACCCTTTGCCTCCTTCACCCTATCCACCAACAGCAAAAACATAACCCTTTGATTCCCTCACCCTATCCACCAGCTTCCTGCAGGAAGCCTAGCTGGTGAATAGGGTGAGGGAATCAAAGGGTTACGTTTTTTTTTGTTGCTAGGATTGTTGACAATGTAGGATGTTAGCGGACGGGGTGCAGGAGTCAAAGGGTTAAGGAGACTGGGAGCACACATTTGGGTCTCATCCATTTCATGAATGCGTCACAGAGAACGTGCTCAAATTTCTTGAACAACACCAAAAGTGTCTGCATCTCCCGTGCCTGGTTTACACCAGAATCGTATTTTGAAAGGAAGCATTGAGTAAAACCCTGTCATACAGTCTGAATCTGAAAATGGAATTCCAAAGTATCATCACTACCATCAACATTGTCACCCTCATAGCATTGTGAAAAATTGTCCCAGATTCTGTGGTCTTTCATGTCCTGCTCTCATAGTGACCTCAGTTTCAATGGTTTGGAATGTGTTGGAAAGCCATAATGAGAAGACTGGGAGAAGTGATTCATAAGCAATTCAATGGGGTTGGAATGTGTTGGAAAGCCATAATGAGAAGACTGGGAGAAGTGATTCATAAGCAATTTAATGGGGTTGGAATGTGTTGGAAAGCCATAATGAGAAGACTGGGAGAAGTGATTCATAAGCAATTCAATGGGGTTGGAATGTGTTGGAAAGCCATAATGAGAAGACTGGGAGAAGTGATTCATAAGCAATTTAATGGGGTTGGAATGTGTTGGAAAGCCGCCATCATGAGAAGACTGGGAGAAATGATTCATAAGCAATTCAATGGGGTTGGAATGTGTTGGAAAGCCATAATGAGAAGACTGGGAGAAATGATTTATAAGCAATTTAATGGGGTTGGATATTGCACAAAACAAACAAACAAACAAACAAGAAACTCCTTCTTTCTGAACCATTTCATTCTTTCACCTTATACACCAAGCTTACTGAAAGTGATTTAACTTGATATGGTCACTGAGGCCACATTGAAAATAAGAAAACAGTCTGCATCTCTGTCTCCTTCAATACAATGATACTATTCAATGGGAAACAACAGCTCAGCTTCTTTCACTTTCAGTACCTTCATTTTTGTATAAAACAACTCTTATTTTTTTCCCTGTGACTTAATTCTCTCTGTCTCTCTCTCTCCTCTCCCTCTGTCTCTCTTTCTCTCTCTCTGTATGTATAAACTGAGCAAACGTTCAGATTTGTTTATTCAATACTATTCACAGAAAAAGTAACCGTGTAATGGCAATATTTCTGTGATTCTGAATAGTCAAACTGCGCATGAGTTGTCTGATGAGTGTGTTTACAAGACGGGAGGAAAAGGAGGGGGATAGAAAACTAGAAAAACTTGACTGAATGTTCTGTATGACTAAGAATTATCTCACCTTTTCACTTTGTGTTGTCACATCCTGAATGGTCTCCCCTTCACCTTCTGTTGTCTCATTCTCTTTGTCTGCACGTTTTCTACAAGAAGATTTAAATTTTTCATTAGGGCAGTGTCCTGGACGTTGTTTTCATTTGCTTGTTTCTTTGTTCGCCTCTTTTGTTTCATTTGTCTGTATTTTCTTTCTTCCTTTTATTTATCTTTTTTTTTTTAGGGTGGGGGAGCAGTGTTTTGTTTTTGAGAAATAGTGAGCCAAGTTTCAAGCTTTTTTTTGTTTTTTTATGTTTCGTTCTGTTTTTCTCAGAGGTGTAGTGCAACATGGTGTAGTGTAATGTGGAGTGGTGTGGTATGGTGTTGTGTGGTATGGCATGGTGTGAAGGTGCAGTGTTGAGTGGTCTGGTGTGATAGGTGGTGGTGGTGGTGGTGGTGGTGGTGTGTGTGTGTGTGTGTGTGTGTGCGCGTGTGCGTATGCTCATGCGTGCGCGCTCATGCATGTGTGCCTGCGTCTGTGTGTGCGCGCACATGTGTGCGTGAATGCACACACAAACCATGTGTTACATGCATGTGCTTGTTTGCATGTACATATGCCTTGTGTGGACTGCTATCTTTCTTTTCTTTTTTTTCATTCTAATTAATACTGCAAAAAAGTTATAAAAAGGCCAGGGAGAAACAAAAATGGAAGAGTAAGAATGAAAATGAAGACAAAATGGACAGAACAATAATAGTGAAAGACATAAAAGACAGACAATAAATGAAACAGGCAGACAAAGGGAAAACAAAAATATGATCAGAGAGACAAACAAGGCAAGAATATAGATTTTTTTTAAAAAGATGAAAGAGGAGAAATATAAAGTAGAGAGGACAAAAGAATGAGAACAAAAGGGCAAAATAGCACCCACCCCCCCCCATTTTATTTTTCTCACCTCTTTCTGCCTCTTTTCTTGTCTCCAGCTGTTTTGCCTTTAGACGTACCAGAAATGGATGGCTGTTTTGCATCTTCACATCCCACACCAAGTATAGTGGGACTGTACTTTGGGTGTGCTGGAAAATAAAATAAAACAGTGGAAACAACTTCTCAGGAGTGTGTTTAAAATTGGGAATAAATCCATCACAATGACACAAGTCCATAAGGCACTACAGAGAAGGGCAACACCAAAAAAACAAAAATATTACTTGTCCCCATCAGCCAGACATATGACAGATCACCTTCACACCTTCGCCTATCCCAGTGTCTCGAAGACCATTGAGGCACCACAGACTTTGCAACCAGCTTCCTCCATTCCTCCCAGTTCTCAGACACTCTTAGGCAATGCAGAGTGCAAGGCCTGTCCATTCAATTATGTTGTTCTCCCATCTCTTTTTCTGTTTTCCTATCCTTCTGCCTCCATGCACTATTCCTTGTAGAATGGTTTTGGCAAGTCCTGTTGATCTTGATACATGACTATACCATCTCATTTTCCTTCTTTTCACTATGGACAACAGGTGTTCATATGGTCCAATGGCTTGCCTTACTCTAATCTGGACCTTGAGGTTGGTAATGAGATGCCAAGGATCATTATTTGACAGATGCCTGTATAATAATGTGGATAATGTCACGCAGCCAAGCACTTGCATTTAAAGTAATTTCTACCTGCCAGACATTAAGTCCAAACCTGTACAAGGTGAATCATGCAAGTGAGAAGCTAACAAGTGTGCACTGGTGGCTTTGTGAAAAATGTGTTCACCTGAGGAACCAGGTTAAAAAAAAAATCAATGGGCCAAAGTTCAAGTCTCTATTGATCAGGGATTTTTTCCTCACTCCACCAGAGTGTAGAGGTTTGGGTGCTAGTCTGTCAGATAAGAACATAAACCAAGGGTCTCTTTTTAATGACACCATACAAAAACGTGAATTGTTATTCCCACGGGCAATTGAAAAGCACTGCATACGTTTTTCTTAATCTCTTTATATAGTAAGTAGATTTTTAATATTGACTAGAGAAATAATTATGTATCTTAATTTTTTTAAGTACATAGTTTATATTCAGAATAAACTGGCACACTCGAAAAAATTTTCAGGTAGATCAAACACTGGATATTAAAATCTTTACTTTTGCTACAGGTTTTAAACATTGAATCAGATTCTAAACAGATGCAAGATACGAATCTTTTAAAAACAGCTTATCTATTAATACATACAGGTATTTCTAGATTACTATTGTTAGAAGCAAGGTCATTTTTGCAGCATGCATTCAGCACACTTAGTAAACAGCAAAAATTTGTCCCTGGTGAAACCATACAGTAAAATGCACTCATATGATAAAGGTAAACAAAAATACTTACACACAAAAAGAAAAATAAGAGGTGAGGCAAGGTTTTGTATTGCTGCAAAATGCTCTCCTTGGGACAGCAGCCAAACTTTGACACAGTAAATCTACTGTGAGAAAAGGATTTCAAAATACAATAAATGAACATACAAAATTTACACAGCTCTCACCTGCCAGGCATTTAGCCAACACCTGTGTCAGGTGAGTGATGTCATGCAGTCTCTCTATCACCTTGCCCTTCATTTCTGGGTCCGTTTGACTGGCAAAAGCATTCACAATCTGCAACAAGATAGTCCAGCATTTGAATGGCAAGGCATTCATAGACAAAGGTGTTCATAATCTATAGCAAGATAGTCAGGCATTAGACTGGCAAAGACATTCACAATCTCCAGTAAAATTAAAGAATTAGACCAGAAGAGGCATTTACAATCTGCAAAAAGATCAAGTATTAGACTGGAAAAAGCGTACACAATCTGCAACAAGAGATTCAAGCTTTTTACCGGTAAAAGTGTTATGTATCTGAATCCATTCATTTCAGTGCCATTAGTGTTGACATAATGGTTGCCAAATGTTCTTTTAATTTTCATGACTTCTTTGTGTACAAAAAATGACAAAATTGTGCAAATTTTTCATATCTGTGTTTAACAGTGATGCACAACTTTTCCCTTAAGGATGACATATATTTTTCAACTGGATATGTGTGGATCACACTGAGCTGGCAAATGATTGTTGTGAATTCAAAACTTGAAGGCAAACTTTGATATATGCTGCATGAGTGCAATCAAATTGCACTCCCATCAAGTTTCCATACAACTTAATCTATCAAAGCATGGAAAACGTCTGTTTTGCTTTGGTTACCCATAAGAAAAAAAAACAAAAGTTCTGAAGCTAATTAAATCATGAAAGACACACACACTCACAAAAAATCAACAGAACTGCCTACAGCAACAAAGAGATGACACCAATGAAGAGTGACAAAGTCAAAAAGGCCACAGTGCAATAGGCCTCAAAGTGTGACTAACTGATTAATACTTGACACATTGAGACTCCAGTTGGGCTGACTGATTTTCATGGAGTGATGTTTGGAAGGACAAGAAAAACTGTACATATATTCAATGCACTTCAATATCTATTCGAATTCCTGACTCAACTTTGTGGTCCCAGTTTTTCAAATGAGCCCATAGCATACCAGAGCCTTCTCTGTTTCTGGTCCACTCTCCTGGAACAAACTTCCTCTCTCAGTCCGTCAGCAACCTACTTTTGTCTCCTTCAAGTCCGCTCTCAAAACTCACCTTTTCTCCTCCGCATAAAATCCTAACCTCACTCAACCCCCCCCTGTCTCCGCTCGGAGGGGAATCACATGGTTATAATATATAATTGTATATGCTATGCTCTCTATAATTTTCCATTGCTTTTATTCTTGCTTTTATTCTTTCTCCCCATTTATAGCCATGCATGTGTGTGAGTGTGTGTTGTGTGTGTGTGTGTGTATGTGTGTGTGTGCGTGCGTGCGTGTGCGTGCGTGCGTGCTTGCGTGTGTGTCTGCTTCAGCGTTTAGATTTGATTTTATCAAGATTTTGCGCTATATAAATATTGTAATTATTATTATTATTATATACTCAACTCTGGTTAAGAACTGGAGACTGATGAAAAAAAAAGGCATACACACAATGATATAAACTAAAGCGGCTTTAACTCCCAACCTCCAAATCATCAGCACATTGTGCTAACCATTTCTCTATATGACTGGTTGTTTATTCAAACTGAAGCACCCATCACAATTTCCTATGAGACCAGACATGTGATTCAAATACCCTAAAGATCAGTTCATAAACAGTCAATAAATCCTTGCTGACACAAAGCCACTAAATTTTGTCTACACCTAACTACTGGTGTATTCTGGTGAATGGTTGTCTTCCCATTCTTTTTAAAGTGAGAACTTACTTCTTTCTCTCAACCCATCTTTCTATTTGTTTTAGATTATTATCATCATCAAGTGCTTGCCACATGGCGTTGGCGATCATGGCCTTCCATCTGTTTCGTCGTTATCCTTATTTTCCTTGTTTTGTCTGGCCATGATCCGTCTTGGGAAAGTACGATGGTGGTTTCCCGTTGCCTTCCATTGGTTTGTGTACGGTCTCTCCGTTATCCTTTGTCAGTCACACGACAACTTAGATCAGGATCATAAAATAATGAATTATATCATTATCAAGAAGACAAATGCTGTCCCATTGCCCTGAGCTTGTAGGGAGTGAGGTGGCAGAGAAGCCAACTTTTTTTTGGTGTATGTCTTCTCTCTCTTGCTACTTTATTTTCTCTAACTTTGAAGAAAGATCAGTCAGGTTCCCACTCAGCTGCTACACTGGATGCAAAACACATCAAGTTTTCCTCAAGTAATATTTACATCCATGCAAAACTGCAGTCACACTGGAAGTGTTTTACCTCCATGCCACAGGCTACATATCATTAGAATCATTGTTATAATCATGGGCGTGCACATACATATGCACACACATGCATGCATACACGTGCGCGCGCACACACACACATAAAGAGAATAGTACAAACATCACTCAAGCATTCTGAATTTTCACTTGCATATCTTACTACACTTTGCATACACACTTGCCATCGCTTACTAAAAAAAAACGATTGAGAGGAGACATACAGAGAGGTAAGCAGCAGACAGAGAACATAAAAGTGTATGAGATAAATCACTGAGACCTCTCTGAACCAGTTGAGGCAATGAAAGAGAGAGGTGCAGAGAACATCCTTTTCCTTATCAGACAAAGAGTCCAGCTTGGTGTACACCGTTTCGTCTGGCATGTACAAAGGACAGCCTGGTAACACAAAACATAATACAATAAATAACACACACACAAGACATGGTCCACATCTTCCTTCAACCAAACTAAATATCTAGTAGGTAACAACATCAAGTTCTTTGAGTTAAGACTTTTTCTCAGATATTGTGTGAATGTATCAACATCAATAATTGAATGTTACTATTGTGTGAATGCATTAAATCAATAATTGAATATTACTATTGTGTGAATGTATTCATCATCAATAATTGAATAATTATAGTAATAACTGTATAACATATTGAAGACATCAACAGGTTAAAAATAATTTACATGGTATTTCTTATTTAGAGTACAAATAGTGCAACACATATCTATGAACATAAATATTGCATAATATACTTATTCAGAAAAATACTACATAATATGTGTACTCATTTGTTTAGATATCGCAAAAAACATATGCTCTAATTTCAATTTCAGTTTTCAAGAAGGTGTCACCGCCATTAGAATAAATTTCATATGCACTGATGCCGCAGATACCATTTGATGGATAAGATCCAAAATGGTTGTAGCATAAGCCCTATATCTGTGTATAAGTTCTACATGCTGGCAGGGTCTTGTCTATCTTTGTATCAACCCGTCATTGAAACAACTCAAATTATAACTTAATTTGTAGGGAAATGTACCTCTTCATCTGCTAATCTGTCAGTGGAACAATTTATAAGTCATACTGTAAAGAAATCCATCTGTTTATCTGCTACGTCCTTAAAAAAGTATGACTGCACTGTACAAACGTTTCAAAGAATCACATCATACAGATCTACCTACGAGTAACCCAATATTTGACTGCTTCTTGTTTTGTAACACAATTTATCATCTCCATCACCTTAATTCGTTTTAAAAACAAATCTGTTTCAACCATATGTAGCAATGGAGAATGGTTAAATACATCATAAATACAAAAACAACAAAGGTAACTGGTATGGGAAAAATAAAAGTGATTTCAGATCTTCCCCAATTTTTAATTAGGTCTGTCTGAGATTTATATGACTAATATATATTTTATAAGTGAGTCATTACCGAGAAGTGCATCTATGCCTTCCATGTTTCCATCCTGCGTTCGTTTCTCTCCAGTTTGCACCAACCGAAAATGAGGCGACAGGCACACGGAGTACACCATATTCTGACTGTAGACACACAGAATTATCAGTCAAAAGACTTTAAAAGACCACTATTCTGCTCTCAAAAGTTGTCATCCAGGACAACTTCTATCACAGAAATTATCTACATTTCAGCCAACAATATTAACCTCTTATTAATTTTTTGTCATCTGGGACACACTTCTTTCACATTTTGCTAACACCAAAGAGATAAACAATGCTGTACTTTGCTCTGTAAAACATTATCCCATAGTGATCGGGATGGAAATTGTTCACATAAACAAAGACAATATATAGGATTTCCTCACAGTTCAGAATGTCAGCAATGCAAAAAGTTGTGCCCAAAGTTCAATGCAAAGCACATTACTTTAAACCTTTGACTTCTGTACCCTATCCACAACTGCAAAAACTTAACCCTTTGATTCCCTCACCCAATCCACCAGCTTCCTGCAGGAAGCTGGTGGATAGGGTGAGGGGGTCAAATGGTTAAGTGTTTGCTATTCTAGTCAAAATGTTGTTGTTGTTATTTTTGTTTAAAGCCCAGCTGACTGTGCAATTTCATCAGGGCTATTATAACAGTTTCAAAATATACACAATTAACATTTTCAAAATATTGTTCCCCTGTAGAAACCATCTGATGTTTACTAAATCACAGATAATTTTCTATCTTTAATCATAACCACTGTTATTCTATGGGACTATCTGACCTGCTGGATGTTGAAGATGATAATGACTTGGGCTCCATGATTTCCTTGGACACCAGTGGAAGAAGGTTGATGACAATACTGCTCTCCTCCTTATCGTTCAGACAGAACTGTGCCATCATGGGAATGCCACACATGCTGAAGACAAAAATATATCTGTTACTGTCACCTAAATGTCAACTGAAAATGCCTTTACAAAGCAAAGACAACCATCTTTTCAAACATCTTTCCATCAAATAGTAGGCATAGTCTTAGCACATACAAAACCATCTGAGCACTGTAACACACACACGCACGCACGCGCACACACACATGCATGTGCAAACACCAAGACAACTAAACATTCAGTCAGCTTTCCCTTTCAAAAGAAAATGAAAGTTTCCCACAACAAAACAGCACTAAAAATATATCAAATTGTTATTTCTATTGTTTTTTCAAAGCCCAGCTGATTGCACAGTGCCATATATTAGGGCTAGAACCATCCCAAGATGTACATAATACCTCGATGATGAAAAAAGAAAAAAGAGAGAAAAAAACCCCAGGAAAAACCACCACATGGACAAGAAAATTAAGTACACCCATTCCATGCTTTTTTCACAAGAAGGGTTAAAAAAAACCTGAATATTTATCAAATAAACAAAGTTGATCAAATAAGCATAAAGGACAAATAGAATCTTCAAATTTGATAAATCATCTCAATACAAACAACACATTCACTTATCTTGACAAAATAATTAGAGAGCAGAAATAACTCAAAAATAGATTACCTTGTGTTCCCTTCTTCAATGTCCACCACGAAATTCTCTTGAAACATGTCAGTCATATTCTCCAAGATCCAAGACTGAAATACAAGCACACATTTTGTCATTAGAATTGGACTCTGAAATTCCATTTACCATGAAACTGAAGAAAAAAAATGTCATGAACCATCATGTAAAATTTGCCTAAGATAATGTCTGAAATTCCATTTACCATGAAACTGAAAAAAACAAATTGTCATGAACTATCATGTAAAAATTACCTAAGATTATGTCACCTTTCATATCTGGTTCTCAAATGATCTGTTTCAAATTATTTTCTGCTGCTTCCATGCAATGTCTTTAGTGCCAGTGGTTCGAGGAGTCTGTCACTAGAGGAATGAAGTGGCAGTCTCCACACCACAATGGGTGATCACTCACTTTGGTTCTGTTAATTAATAAATTATCTAAAATCAGTCAGTAGAAGGACTCCCTTTGACTCCCGCACTTGATCCACCAACTGTAAAAACGTAACCCTTTCACTCCCTCACTCTATCCACACGTTCCTGCAGGAAGTTTGTGGGTAGGGTGAGCGAATCAAAGGGTTAAGTTTTCTGTTTACTAGCATGGTTGACAATGCAAGATGCTGATGGACAGGGTGCGGGAGTCAAAGGGTTACGATGGATCAGAGCAGACACTACTGATTTCCATTTAAATGACCTGGTAGCAGTACAGTCTTCTCTAAGGGTAACCTAGGTTTGGTAGTGCGTTGGGGAATGAAATCAAATGGCACAAGAGTCATGTATCCAGAGCAGCACTGAAGATCATCATCATCAGGTGCCTTGCCGCGTGGCATTGACGATCAGGACTTCCATCTGTCTCTATCTCTTGTTGCCTCAAGCATCTCTTCCACCCTTTTGTCTTCAGCCACTCTGCAAGTCCATCTAGTATCTTCTCCCTGGGTCTACGTGGTGCTCTTTCCCTCCAGCTTTCCCGTTGTGACCAGGTGCTCCAATTCCCTTTCCTCATAAAATGGCCTATAAATGTTGCCTGTCTTTTCCTAATCTTCCTTATGAATGATCTTCCTGTGTCTGCCTCCATCAAGACTGTCTCATTTGTTTTCTTTGCTGTCCATGGAACTCTCAACATTCTTCTTAGAAACCACATCTCCACTGAAGATGAGAGGGTGAAAACAAAACAAAATCAATATACCAGAGGGACAACTTATTGAAATGACATTAATAAACTTAGCAAGCTATGAAATTGCCTGATTGAAAACAAAGCATGCAAGTAAATGCAAACTAATGCACATGTCTACAAATGCACTCAAGCATGCGCGCACACACACACACACACAGTACCTACACACACGCATGCACACACACACACATAGCACCTATATACACCACCACAACGCATACATGAACACACACACACACACACACAAAATGACTTGATTCACAATCATTTGTTTTTATCAAAAACAGGATTTTCAGGATCTCTGAATTATTCTTCGCCCCTTTAGCAAAGTCTATACATGTTATACTAACTAAAAACTATTCTCTGCAGTTACCTCCACTTTATTATGCAGGTTGCCACGGGAGACCAAAGCTGAAAGCTCATCCAGAAACAGTGCAGAAGCTTCTGATCGTCGACTACTACCACTACGAATCATGATCAGCAGGCTCACCACATCATTCTGACGGGACTCACTCAGGTCTGTTTCCTGCTCACTGTAGGTAGAGCAATGTATAACTGAGATTCTCCCCTCCCCCCTCTCTCTGAGCTCTCTCTCTCTGTCTCTCACACACACACACACGCAGCGTGCGCATGCACTCACACACACACACACATGAACGCGCACACACACACACACAACAAAAACACATGCATGAACGCACACAACACACAAAACCACCACACAAACACCACATGCACACACACCACACACACACACACACACACACACACACACACAGAGGCATACATGCATGCACACGCAACTTAAACATTCATTTGCAAACTCATAAGTTCATGTTTTTACTACAATGGTATTGAAGAAAAGAATTTTTTATTCATCTTAGCAGTTAGTTGAATATTTATTAATATTAACTTTATCACAACTTTTTTTCAAAAGACTGAAAGCATGCATATTTTTGTTCTGTTTTTTTTTTTTTTTTTTTCTGTATTAGCTGAATGATGAATAAGAATGCAAATTACTTTTCATACAGGAATGATTAATTCATGTTTTTCAAAGGACTGTTTTTCTGTTGTTGTTGTTGTTGGTGGTGGTGGTGGTGGTGGTGTTAATGTTGCTTTAGCTTAAAAAGGATTATATATATGAATGTAACCAAGAGCATACAATGTAAGCGCTTACGTGACATTGGCCATTCCAGACACCATCATCACACCTCCCACCACTCCACGACATAGGTATCTGCAATGAAGCAATTTTTTTGACTCTCTTTGAAATACCCAACAGACCAGTCATCTGAGTAAAAATCAATACTATGTAAATAGTAGAAAATAAAACATGTTAAACCCAAAAAAGCAGTAAGTTCACAGATGACATATGCCTAAAAATATCACGGTTGAAATCTCTTCTGATGAAAAAATGTGTTGCAGATTCTGTAAATTTTGATTATATGGCAAAAGATCAAGGTCAAAAAACTCTTTCAGCACAAAAAAGCAGCATTTTGTATCTGAACGCATGTTTTCTAGGTTAGGAATTCCTCTATAGCCAGCTTTGTAGCCTGGTCTGCTATGTAAGTGAGACAGAGCGTAAAGTAGAACGAAGACATAGTGCTCCTGTGTGTGAGAGTCCAATAAATACATGCATACGCACACAGTCTCGATGATGGTAACCAAAAAGAATGATAGGAGGTTCTTTCAGTGCATGATCACGCATAAGAGGCATTAAGGGTTGGACCATGAGCCCTGACAGGGCTACGTCTGGTACTTAGCTGCAAAATTCGGCTGAGACAAGGCCATTGGTACCATAATGCTTACATTCGAACATAATACAGGATATGGAATCAAATAAAACTGTCTTATAAGTTTTTAATGGTCATCTCTTTCCTGATTGTGATTCATGGAAAGATCTAACTTACTTTGTATCCATACTTGAAACCAGCTTCCGAATCACCATATGTAAGTCATCCTGCAATGAACAAAGGCAACATATAAACATAAGTGTAGTGATATGGAGACTTAATGATTAGTGGGTTTACTTATGATGCAAAAGTTCTATTGTTGGATCAGACAGGGATTTTTCTTGTCCCTCATGTAGGAGATGTGGGTGCTAATCAACAGACATGATAACAAAAATCCAAGGCTTCACATGAAACATAAGCATAACATAACATAACATCAGGTGCCAGTAACAGACTTTAATTTTGGTGTCTATGTACTTTCATTGTATGTGGCAGGTCTAGCCTTATCAATTCTTTGAATATTTATAATTGTGGTTTTTGTTTCTTTAATTTTTGTCCTTTCCCGTATTATCATAATGTTCTTTTTTATCTTGTTATTGTGGACAACTCCTCAGAGAAGATCTGTAATGGAATATGGTTATGTATGTTGCCACAAATCTTTTTTTGTGTGTGTATTTGTATTTGTTTTGTTTTTCTAATGGGCTTACCATGTGAAATTTGGTCCGCTCTTCCCAGAGAAAACGTGTCGCCACAACGCAGCATCACCCATTTTTCTTTTCTTTTTTTTTCTTGTGTATTCCTGTATTTCTGTTTACCTTACCAAAGTGGGATTATTTTAACATATTTTTTTTTCCAGGGACAATTCCTTTCTTACTGTGGGATCTTTAACATGTGCTGAATGTATGCGGCACACAGGACCTTGGTTTATCATCTCATCCCAAAGACTAGCACCCAGGCCACCACTAAAAATCTAGAGGAGGGGTGAGAAAAGTCCCTGTTGTTTCTGCAATACAAACCTGGGTTTCTCAAGTCCCATGCCAAATACTCCCTCCTCTGTGTGTGTGTGTGTGTGTGTGTGTGTGTGTGTGTGTGTGTGTGTGTGTGTGTGTGTGTTGTGTGTGTGTGTGTGTGTGTTGTGGTGTGTGTGTGGTGTGTGTGTGTGTGTGTGTGTGTGGTGTGTGTGTGTGTGTGTGTGTGTGTGTGTGTGTGTGTGTGTGCATGCATGTGTGGGTGTGTGTGTGTGTGTGCATGCATGTGTGTGTATATGTGTGTGTGTGTGTGTGTGTGTCTGTGCATGTGTGCATATGTGTTTATGCGTGCGTGTGTGTGTGTGCATGCATGCGTACAAGCATGTTGTGTATGTATGTGTCTATGTGTGTGTGTGTGTGTGTGTGTGTGTGTGTGTGTGTGTGTGTGTGGATGCATGTGTGTGTATGTGTGAGTGTGTGTGTCTGTGCATGTGTGCATATGTGTTTATGCGTGCGTGTGTGTGTGCATGCATGCGTACGAGCATGTTGGTATGTGTGGGTGTATGTGTGTGTGTGTGTGCGTGTGTGTGTGTGCATGCATGCGTACGAGCATGTTGTGTATGTGTGGTGTGTGTGTGTGTGTGTGTGTGTGTGTGTGTGTGTGGTGTGTGTGCGTGTGTGTGTGTGTGTGTGTGTGTGTGTGTGTGTGTGTGTGTGTGTGTGTGTGTGTGTGTGTGTGTGTTGCGTGCGTGCGTGTGTGCGTGTTTGTGCGTGCGCGTGTGCGTGCGTGCATGCATGCGTATATATGCACATTTTGTAGCATATGAAAGGAATAATACAGAAGGTGCTCAATTTGTCAACATGACAATCACATTACATCTACAGACAAAAACACTTCTAAGACAGGCCATCTCATACACACATCACCTGAATGAGAGCAATGTCCTGACTGGTGCTGAAAGCCAGACGCGCCAACATCCCAAACAGTTTGCGCATTCCTAGCAGTGACAGACTTTGCTGCTGGAAGTCCAGTAGTCGCTGTAATCAGACCAGATGAAATATTAGCATATCAAACTTTGCTGTAATCAGACCAGATGAAACATAAGCATATGAAACTTCGCTGTAATCAGACCAGATGAAGCATAAGCATATCAAACTTCACTGTAATCAGACCACATGAAACATTAGCATATCAAACTTCACTGTAATCAGACCACATGAAACATTAGCATATCTAACTTTATTGTAATCAGACCACATGAAACATTAGCATATCTAACTTCACTGTAATCAGACCACATGAAACATTAGCATATCTAACTTTGCTGTAATCAGACCACATGAAACATTAGCATATCTAACTTCACTGTAATCAGACCACATGAAACATAACATATCAAACTTTGTTGTAATCAGACCAGATGAAACATTAGCATATCAAACTTCAGTGTAATCAGACCACATGAAACATTAGCATATCCAACTTTGTTGTAATCAGACCAGATGAAACATTAGCATATCAAACTTCACTGTAATCAGACCACATGAAACATTAGCATATCCAACTTCACTGTAATCAGACCACATGAAACATTAGCATATCAAACTTTGTTGTAATCAGACCAGATGATACATAAGCATATCAAATTTTGTTGTAATCAGACCAGATGAAACATTAGCATATCTAACTTCACTGTAATCAGACCACATGAAACATTAGCATATCAAACTTTGTTGTAATCAGACCAGATGATACATAAGCATATCAAACTTTGCTGCAATCAGACCACATGAAACAATAGCATATCAAACTTCATTGTAATCAGACCAGATGAACATTAGCATATCAAACTTTGCTGCAATCAGACCAGATGAAACATTAGCATATCAAACTTTGCTGTAATCAGACTACATGAAACATTAGTATATCAAAATTAAACATTCAGAAACATGCAATTTTACTTTTATTGTTTATATGAGTCTCTATAACAATTAATTAAAGTCAGATCAGACAAAAACACAGGCAAATAATCAGATTCAATGTTCAAAAGAGCTTGCACATTCCTAAAAATTAGATTTGCCGCTGAAAAGTCTACCATCTGTTACTGTCATGGCTGCAGAAAAGTCTACAACCTTTTACTGTCATTCTTAACAAAATACTGGTATATGATCAAATGTCTGCATTCAAAACTGTTTGTTCATAATTGGCAACAGCAGACTTTGCTGTTCTTAGCAATACTAGTAAAAAAAATGTAGGGTAGATAAAACACAGGCTATGCAGGACCTCAGGATCTGGCCAGCTCATGGGTTTATGTGCAGGCTTATGGCTTGTGCCATGATCACCATCATATGGTACCTGTGACATTAGTGCATATGGAATTCATCCCGAGTGCAAGATGTCACCTTGAGAAACTGAAACTGAAACTGCTGACAACTGTTCACCACCAGGCAAAACACCAGCACACGATCAAATTTTGACATTATAAACAACCAACGTATTTATGATAGTGACAAACTTTGCTGCCAGACATCTGCTTGTGGCCATACTGGAGAAAACAGCCACATAAGAAAAATTCCATGCATGACTGAGATAACGAGAACAAGCACATGGCCATGACAAATCTGAAAAGTCAAAGCTGTGGTACACACCTTAAAAAAGATAGCAAAGGGAGCCATCGCTGATAGATGGCGTTCCACCAAGCCTGCCAGGACATCCAAGGAAGCGTCGCTTTCATCACTGTTACCACTGCCCAGATGCATGACCAAGTTGGCTACGATTTCCTGCAACCAGACCAACAGAACACTATTTCTGTTCTGCACACATAGCAGCCATGACCTTTAGAAGTGGAAGGCTGCATAAAAATAAACACAGTGAAAACAAAACTGCCTAATCCACGTTTGAAGTATTTTCTCCTTATTTTCTTTACCAGAAAATTCAAAAGAATGTGTAAATCATGTGGTACATGAAACTCAAAAGGACGCATGAATCCTGCTTTATCTGAATCAACATTCACATCACATCAATTGCGACATGATCCTTATAGCTGGATATTACCAAGATTGATGTACTTTTCATCTGAGGGAGGTTTTATACATCAGCACTACAACTCCAACTCCTTTTTCATCTATTTTTGCAGAATAAACATTTCACCATATCATCATCATCATGATCATTATGATCATCATCAGGTGCCTTGCCGCATGGCGTTGGCGATCATGGACCTCCATCTATCTCTATCTCTTGCCGCCCCAAGCATCTCCTCCACCCTCCTCATCCTCAGCCACTCCGCAAGTCCGTCTAGCATTTTCTCCCTGGGTCTACCTGGTGCTCTCTTTCCCTCCAGCTTTCCCGTTGTGGCCAGGTGCTCCAAATCCCCCTTCCTCATAAAATGGCCTATAAATGTTGCCTGTCTTTTCCTAATCTTCCTCATGAGTGATCTACTTGTGTCTGCCTCCATCAAGACTGCTTCGTTTGAGTGACAATTATTTTCCTTTTTGAGATATTTCATAATCACATTGTGAACTAACATTATACACATGCTTATATCATAACACACACACACAGAGCATGCACGCGCACACACAAACACACAGACACAAACACACACACAGACACACACATATCTCTTCCTCTCTCTTTTCCAAATGTGCCCAACCTGTCTACAGAACGTATCCAGGGAACGGAAGGCCAGCCTGTACAGGAGGTTGCCAATGTAAGACAAAGAAACTTCTGGAGACTTGAGTAACACTTCTGCCAGTGACAGTAGGGCCTTGAACTTGCTCTGCACCACCTGTGCAGACATACACAGACTGCTGAAACAAACTGTTGAAAACTCATGACAACCATTCAAACCTGCTGTACAATGACACAGTAAAATATGTCCGTGTATATATGGCGTAAAACCTGAACACAGCTTACATCGTGCACACACACAGCTCTAATTTCTCTTGCCTGATAAAATGTACTATAAATGTTGCTTAGCTCTTCCAAATCTTCCGGCAGGCCCCAGTAGCTCAATTGGTTTGAGCGTCCGATTTACATGCTAATGGTTGTGGGTTCGAATCCCAGGGTGTGCTATATTAAAATTGGCCATTTCACTTTCCCATCTTTACACAATTGTTGTTCTGGTGGTGTCAGTATAGGATTAAATAAGCCCCCTGCCCTCCCCCACTTCCCTGGGAGGGTTATCCCCGTTGGCCATATCACCTGAGGTGGGTGTCAACGTAAAAACTGAACTAAACCAAACCAAACCAAACACAACTTACAGAAAAATTATTCACTCACGTTTACTTTTTACCTGCTATTTAAGTGACAATCTTTCCAGACAAAATCAGCATCAGCCTTTGAAACATGGCTATCTCTAATTTGCTTTCTAGGATAAAAGTTTTTAAAAAAAACAAAAAACAAAAACAAAAAAACCAGGGACAGAGACAGATTTCCATTCATTTCTGAATCCGACTTATTAATTTCCTTGCACTTTAAAGCCATTTTACAAAAGCACTTCCAGCTTTTCGCACAACTGTCATGATAACAAAAAACAAAAACTGAATAAATTAACAAATCAGCTTATCAAATATCACAGTAACAAGTGGTGTCCCTGATATTCTAAATAACAAATTTGCCACTCAATATACAGGTAAATTCCCCCAGTTACCCATAACAAATTGCCACAGTTTCAATCCTCAATATAAGATATTTCCCTATCTTAGTTTCTGAGTCCTGTATCACATGGTAACACATCTCACTATGTTGTCATTGTTTTCATTTCGATTCACGATTTACGATTTTATTTTCTGTTATTTGCCCCTTTCACAGTTTCTGTTTTTGTGATGCCTCACACAGTGTATTTTACAATTTTCTGTCCATGGATCAATTTATTGTTTTAATAGTATTATTTGAATGTTGTGTTTTGCAAAAAGTTTTGGAGTTTTCACCACAGTACACAAATATGAAATTGTAATTTTCAGTTTATTCAAGGAGTATGATCTCCAAGGTTCCAATTATATTATCCATTCCTCCACGACTGCAGGCTTGTACAACTCCCCACACATTATATTTTATGTTTTCAATTTATGTTTGCTTTGGTTTTCTTTCTTTCCTTTTTTTCTTTTTTTAAAGAGTTCACGCCTTTTAATTTGATATACAATTCATGTTACGATTTTTTGTTTGTATTCCCTGATTTATGAATTTTACAGTTGTTTTATTATTTTATTTATTCTTGTGGCCACTCACATCGACACACATTTCACAAAATCTTCTCTATCACACCACCTGTGTCCATCTTGAGAAGCCTAGACATATGTGAAATCATTAGGTGCGGATCTTAAGCTCAACTTATCACAACTGATCTATGCCTTGTTGGCGTATTTTGGGTTCTTATGACAGATAACTCAGGTTCCAAGTTCTCTCTCTCTCTCTCTCTCCTCGTTCTCTCACATGCACGCAAACACACACGCGCTCCTGCACACACACACATGCATGTATTAACTTTTCTTACCTGGGATGTAAAGACGGCCTGGAGAAGGGTCTCAGTGACAGCACCACAGCGAATCTTGTTTCGCACCAGACTTTCAACAGCCTTGCGGTGCTTGGTTTGATGTAAAATCAGCAGCACCACAAAGTCCAGCATGCTTAGTTTCTCTTTGGCACTATCTATTGTCTTAACACAAAAAATATGGACAGAATATACCCAGTGAAAAAAAAATATGTCGAAAGTTTTGTACTTTTAAAGGTATAGGTATCCTCACAAATTGTATCACCAACAAAAAAAAACAAAAAAAACTTCAGAAAAAAATTTTCTCTGAACACTGAAAAGGCCATTACTTGTGTGTGTCTGTCATGTTCATGTGGACTTGCACAGGAATATCACTCTGGAAGCATAATGCCAGCAAAACGTGTGCCAAAATTCTGGCACAAGGCACTTGTTGTAAGGTGAAACCCCTTGAGTGATGCGTACATGGGATTTATCCCAGGAAAGGAAAAAAGCGCACAGAAGCTATCTTTGCCCTAAGACAGCTTTGTGAAAAGACAATAAAGCACAATAAAGAATTACACCTTGTCTTCATAGACTATGAAAAAGCATTTGACAGGGTAAACAGAGACAAGCTGTGAAGCGTGTTAGAACTGCACAACATCAAACTATTCAAAGGCCAGCTTTCAGACATCACAGCCATCTATACAAGCAGCATGGGTGTACCCCAAACACAAGATTGACCCACTGACTGGTTTGAAGTCACATCCAGAGTGAGACCGGACGGTGTCCTATCAACACTACTGTTTATAGTTTACACATGCAAGATCACATGAAAAGCAAATCTAGACCCAGAATCTTTGAACAACAGTGCTGACTGCAAATGAAAAAAAACAAGAACTATATGAACAAACAACCGACCTCAACATCACTTGTGAAAATTACAAGAAAATCAGCCTTAGCAAAATCCAGATGATGTAGGTCATCAGGCAATCTTAGCATTAACATTAAAGGAACTCATTTCAAACAAGGACGTGAATTTAGACACCTGGTAGCATTTTCACTCAAGACGAAAGACAGGTTGAAACTCTGATCCAAAAAGCAAACATGTGGGTTATCAACTTGCCCTGCTTCTGAAACACTCCAACACCCCCAATATTCCCCCTGAAACAAAAGCAGTAGTTCACCTTTTCCATCTGATTCCATTTTCATCTCCAATCCACACTCACCAGTGCCAGATCTGGATCTTGACAAAACCCTTACAGCACAAAATTATTATCTGTGAAATGCATTGTTTGAGAAGAGCTCTCAACAAGATCAAATGCGACATGATGAGAAACACCAAGATCAGAGAAATGGTGGTAGCAATACCAGTCCAGCAACACCAGTCCACTATCTAACTGATGGATTGTAGAACAGATTGTTGCTCTGTGTAACCAGTACAGAATCAAGGAAAAGGGATTAAAAAAAAAGACAAGTGGGAACAAAGTTTGTCAGGCACAGAAACAGAAAAATCCCAGCATTAAAATTCAAATGCCATTCTACAAAATATGTTTGTGTCAATAGTTTCAGGACCAATCATGTATGCATGCGCGCATACATACACACACACATGCACAGATACATATGCACACATACACACACACACACACTTGTTTTCCTCATCCTCTTCCAGCTACCATTTCATCCCTCAGGACTGATCATAATCAAGCAACTCCTTCATCCTTCCTCCAACCTCCCACTCTTTTCTTTTTTTCTTTTTCTTTTATGGACTAAGATCACATAAGTGAAAAGACATTACATCAGTGACCCATCCAAGACAGACACACACCCAAATACAACATGCACCATCAACAACACACACTAACAACAATTTAAATCAACAACACAACAATAATACAACATATAATGATGTCAACAACAACAACACACAAACATACCATACAACAACACACAACTCCAACAAACAGCAGCAACAATAGCAGCAGCAGCCACAGACACAGCCGCCATCATTACCATCAACACAAACACACAAATACAGTGAAGGAAAAAGAAAACCTTGAGCCAGGCATCAGCGATGCCCCTCTGGAACTGAATGCCAGACTGCACAGTGTCGACAATGAGTAGAACACAATCCTGGCTCTCATCATTCACTCTGGAAAAAAAAGGAACATCATGCTTTTCATTCTCCAATGTAAAAACAAGTACAGGTAAAGACTGTCCCATAGTCCTGAAGTTGTATGGGAGTGATCTGGTGTACACCTCAACTTCTACCTGGGCCAACATTATGAGGCTGGTGTCCATGTCATCTCCCTCAATGCTTTTCTTTCCCAACCCTGAACAGGGTCAGAAATCTATTCACAGCTAGGTGGACATGAAGCTTCTTGCACAGTTTTCTCATGTGAAATCCACAGTTGTGCAAACACATGCAGTCAGATTGGAAGGCGTGAAATATATATTTTTTTTTTAAGGATCATTGCACTCAGGGAAGACACCTTTGTGCTCACCCCCCCCCCCCCCCCCATTTTCTACGCCACCTTAATGGCCACAGAAGCTGGCACAGTTTTTACAATGTGATCATGATAATGCCGATAAGGATGACAATCACAATGCTATGGAGTTTCGTCTAGGATTGAGACTGCATGACATGGCTGTACTCTATGCTTACTATCATAAGATATCTTGGCATCAACAGAGATACAGACACCTGTGGTACTGGTCAGAAGATTTGAGCAACAATACAATACAATACAATATTTTATTTACATAGCGCGAAATCTTGATAAAATCAAATCTAAGCGCTAAAACAGACACACACGCACGCACGCACGCACACACACTCACGCACGCACACACACACACACAGCTATAAATGGGGAGAAAGAATAAAAGCAATGGAAAATTATAGAGAGCATATTATATACAATTATATATTACAATGCGATTCCCCTCCGAGTGGAGACAGGCTGCAGAGGGGATTGAGTGAGTCAGGATTTTATGCAGAGGAGAAAAGGTGAGTTTTGAGAGCGGACTTGAAGGAGACAAAAGTAGGTTGCTGACGGACTGAGAGAGGAAGTTTGTTCCAGGAAAGTGGACCAGAAACAGAAAAGACTCATGGACCATAGGTATTGAGCTTAGTGCGTGGAAAGCGAAAAGTCAGAGGATCGGAGGCAGAGCGGAGGGTATATGAGGGAACATAGATCTCAAGTAGGCTTGACAGGTAATCGGGGGCTGCGTTATTGAGGCTTTTGTAGCACATGGTGTCTAGTTTGTACTGTATGCGCTTTGATACAGGGAGCCAGTGAAGTTGTGCCAGGAGAGGAGATATGTGATCAGCTTTTTTCTTTTTGAGTACAAGGCATGCAGCATTGTTTTGAATGCGCTGTAGGATGTGAATGGTGGAGGCAGGAAGACCAGACAGGAGTGAATTGCAATAGTCAATGCGAGACATTATGAAGGAGAGAACGAGTTTTGCAGTTGTTTCGACAGAGAGATACTTCCTGATCAGGCTTATATGATGGAGGTGATAGTAGCAAGATCTGGCAGTTTGAGAAACAAAGTTGTTCACCCTCAATGATGCATCTGTGAAGTGAATGAGACTTGACTGTGTGGTCCCAGTCTTCCAAACGAACCCATAGCACACCCAAATCTGGTAGGAGCAGATTAGAACTGAAAAATCCCACGATGATTTTTGAAGGAACTGATGGGGATTCACACCCAAAACCTTCCAGTTGGTAGTCCGTTGCACTAACCACTCAATTGTACAGAACTTATATTGTACACTTTGAAGCTCCTTGACAACGTCCAGTATATTTGATTCTGATTGGCTGAACGTTTGCTAAGGGGGGCAACTCAGCTACAACCACACTCGATCAGTCACTGTGAAAGATGGTGGAGGAAAGACAAAATCGACGTCTGTAAAACCTGTTAAATCAGTCTTCGGCAGCTAATGTTGTTCCAGAGGTGATGAATTGAGGGACCTGATTGTTGACTACTTCATAGACGATGGTATCGCCTCCGATTCTTCTTCTGATGAAAGTATTGCCAGGGAAATGGGTGATATCAAGGCGATGGAGACAGAAGACCGTGAAGAACACAGTGACAATGACAAACCCTTCGTTCGAAAAAAAAGCTGAAATCGGCGCGCAACCTGATGCAGAAACCGAGAGAGAACAGGGTATAAGTCTCGCTAGGGCCACAAACTTTCGTAGTGGATGTACCCAAATTAAGACTACTAGAAGAAGGAGTGGAGAAAGGCCAGTAGAGAGGCCATCAGTACAAGAAGTGGAGAAAGGCCAAAAGAGAGGCTGTGTCAGCCAGTTTACTCCTGAAGAAGTGGTGGCGTTGCAGCTGTTTGGTTTTAAAACAGGAAAAAGCTATGTTCAGCATCACTGGCTCTTGGGTGAACAAATAATGATGAGAACACTAGTATAGGGACAGTCGTTGAGTTGTTCAACTTGTTGATCAATTTACTGTTTGTGTATGACTTAAACATTTTACGGCCGTTATTTTTAAGTTTACTACTGTCATTGTATGCATTGCACTGTTGCTATACCGTCAGCTACTTTGAGGGGTGCTTGTTTTTTAATTTGGGAACAATTCCTGTCACAAATTCTGACATGCAATATTGGATGCTATTTTCTTCTCCTTTCAAAATATTCACAAGTTCCGTAACATTTTGGTGATTAATGTACATTTTTCTTAATTTTTCTTTTTGTTGTTTTGGATGGATGGACAATTAAGTAAACAAGGGAAGTATGGAATTTCAGCTGATTTGGTTGATATTTAATGCTTGTTGCTAAGGAGTTTCTGACTATACCCTTTCAATTCAGGCCTATTCTCTTCAACACTGTTTTTCTCAAAATGGCTGACTTGACCCCTCTCAACTTTTTTTTTTGTAGCCTGAAACTCAACTTTAGTCCCATTTGAAAGCTAAGATTCTAAACTTTATAGTGATACCAAAACCTAAAAATGTTTAAACTGAGACTTATTGTGCCTTTGTGAGAATGGGTCACATATGTAGACCTGGCAGATTGAAAAAATCTCCATCCTTTGCCTATTAGGTGGTATCTAGACAGTCAATTCACCATTTTTAAGAAGTCCTATGTCTTAACCACTTTGCTATCACGCCAGTCATACAAAACTCAACACTGAAACTCACGTTTTCGTTCCTTTTGTTCCCTTTCCTTTGCCTGACCCTTTGGTGCTTCTGATTAAGGAGTAAAGGTCAAGGCCGTTTCGAATTTCTCCAATCACCTGGAATATCATTCAAAACGAACAGTTCCGTCAAAAACTTTGTATTTCTTACACAGTTTTGTCAAACACAAAATTCAAAATCTATGCAATATTATAGGGTATTACCAGTCACAGTGGTTAGTACAATGGACCAATAGTTCGCAGTTTATGGGTTTGATCACAGTGATCACTTAATTTTTTGGCTTCAACCATACCCTACCCAGAATTAAATGTGCTAGGGGCTCACTGAGAAGACAGAGACTATGTAGTCAAGTCTCATTCATTTCATGGATGCATAACTAAGGGTGCTGCTCAAACTTCTTGACCAACACCACAGGCGTCTGTGTCTCTCAGGCCTGGTTGACATCAGAATATATCATGAAAGGAAGCCCAGAGTATATCTCTGTCACACAGTAATGGAACTCCACAACATCAACACTATCATCCCCATTACATTACATCATCAGAATTGTGGACAAATTGTCTGATTCTGTGACTCTTCATGCCCTGGTCTTATGGAACTTCAGTTACAGTAGATCTGGAGGTTTATCAGAGAACCAAAATGAGCACAATGGGAAAAGTGGCACTACGGTGAACAGACAAGGTACAGCTAAAACAAGTTTTTTAAAGATACAAACAACTGGAACTGAAAAGTCATTTAAATCTGCACAAATATGTTCCTGCCATTTACATCCTAAAGACATGCAGTTACTTTGCCGAGACTTTTGGAACTGATATAGCAAACCTGTAAATCAATCGCAGGATCTTCTCTACTACACTTGGTTTCTGTGTTGATTACTGACATGCACTAACACCAGTTTACATCAACTATAACTTGATGCAGTTGTAGACACTTATCAGCACATTTTTAAACAGAAATCTTCTTAACCAGCTGCACAAGCAATTAACCACTGAAGCATAAATTTTCCTCCACCAACCCCATTCTTTTATATGGAACTGGAATTGGATTTGGAATTTGCTTAAACGGATTCTTCATACTAAAAGAACTCCATTAAAACCTTCCAGAACCTCCTTGAGTTATGTTAGGATGGAAGATGGCCTAAGTGACTGGTCTGAATTGCTGATGAGGCTGCATCTTGCCACCACTCCTTTTTTGTAATGGCTTTAGACTGTGTGCTGAAGAAGGCTGCGGAAGGGAAGGACATCCAGTGGAAAGAGGGAACATTTTTCCGACATGGACTTCAAAGAAGACATCACCACACTACATAAGCCTCATGCATCATATGATGCAGGAGCTAAGTCTTCTAAAGCCTGCACAAACAATGCATTGCCAAGTCTTATAGAATCATCTCTTACAGGGACTGAAAGGAGCTTATCATTGTCCAAGATCATTTAAAAAGGAGGGTATATACAAAGCAGTGACAAATAAATGATTACCTCAGGGAGTTCAGCAGCCAATGCAGTTTTGAGAAGGAACTTGAGAACTATGGGAAGGTTCTCAGCATCGACAGACTGCAAGGCTCGTGTTGCTGACCCACGTACCTGCAATCCACACACTTCATGCCATTTTCAAATGAATAAGAAAACAGCTACAGTCAATTTTTGAGCTGCAAGATAAAGTTCTGATATTCTCATATATCAGTAAGGAAAGTTTAGACTGAGAGGTCAGGGCGCTGGGAGGAGGTGGAGATGGAAAGGGTAAGGAACAGAATTTGTGTGGCTAACTTATATATCTAACTTACTTTTTTCCATCTGCTTGTTCGGGGAGGTGTCAAAGGCTGATGAAACAGCAGTCCACAGCTAGATGGGAAACCTGGCTGAGAAGTTGTTTTGCTAATGCAGAATGTATCTGCCCCTTCATCTATCTAGCACTGTCATGGCCTTCTCAGGCTCTGAAGCCTGAGCATATGGTGCTGTTGGTTAGCATCTCGGTTAGGTGATCAACAACTTGATCAGCTCTTGAGCCATAATGGCTGACAGGTGTTATTCTAACCATCTCTAATTCCTTTGTATTTAATCCTGTTTCTTATGTCTCACCTGTTGCTCTTTTCAAGCAATTCATCTTGCATGTTGCCATCTTTCTTTTAAAGGTTTTGTTTAGGGTCCAGGTCTAACAATGGTAAGCCATTGTGAGTACTAAGACTATACTGATAAGCCTGGCTTTAATTTTCAAACGGATGGCTGGGTGTTTTAAAGAAGGTGAAAATCTGCAGCTCAAAGCATTTGCCTTTTAGGCTTTGGTCTCAATTTATTTGTCATATTTTCATCTTTGGTAAGTATAATTCTCAGTACCTAATTCTGAACCTTGGTGAAGTTGATTCTGATGTCCAGTTTGTTAGATTTTCATCCTTCTAACATTGTTAAATCTGTCTTCCTGGTGCTGATTTTCATTTCATAGGTTTGACAATCGTTATTCAACTTGTTTGTATGTTTTTGCAGCTGTTTCATAAAAGTTTGTGTGTCCTTTGTCATCAGGGAATAATACTTTACTGAAAACTATTGGATTAGAGCTTATATTTTAAATAATTTTGTCCATGAAGAAGATGAAAAGAGTGATTAGAGAACATATATTCAGCACAAAATCATAATATGCAAGTTCTCTATCTGTCTAGTGTTTGATTTCAACTCAAAATACATGATTAGAATCATGTTTTAACTCCACACGACATGTACAGGCACGTGCATTTTATCAGTTCTGAGAGTATTCCTGCACAGGTTTTTTTTAAACACACAAATCAAACCAATGATAAAAATTTGATTTGAGAGTATAGTCCTACACAATTTTCTTTTTGAAACTCAGAAATCAAAACCAATGATTAAAAACATTTATGACATCCATAAATATTTGGTGAAGAAAGTAGCAGTAAATGACAAAAAAAGAACTGTTAGTTTTCATATTTTACCTGACTGAGCACTTCAGGAGCAAGATCCAGGCACACCAAAGCATCTAGGATGACTACTGTCAGCTGGGTCTGACTCACCAACAACTCTCTGTCAACATAAAGTTGCATATTGTATTGTCCTGCACAACACGATGAATAAAGCATTACACTACATCATCTGTATCATATTTCATACATCATATTGTGCAGCTTTGTACTAAAATATTATTCAATTCTAAGCAATGCATCACTATGCTGTGTTGATATTGTTATCACAATTTATTTTTTGTATAATATTTGTATTTCTTGCCTCAGGGACTGCACATCAGCACAAAACAGTATCATTTCTTTTTCTATGTAAATAAATAGCTTTGATACATAGTTATTTAAAATTTTCCTTCTTTCATTTTATCAGTTAAAACAGGTTCTTGTTTCCACATTTATATTTCCCCATTTTTACATGTCTCTGTTTGAAAAAAAATTGCACCATACACCAATGCTCCATTTTCACCACAAGTTGTTATCATACAGTAATGTGCATATAGTTTGGATGTTAACTGGCTGCTCCCCATTTATGAAAGTAACATTTTGACTGAAAAACCAAAACAGTGCCTTCCAATGTTTAATGCCAATTAGTTACCAGTCTAACAGTAACAGTTGTCACTTGGCTCTTCATGAACAAACAGACAAGTGCACTATGGCATCATAAAGGATAAAAAGTACAAGATCATCTGATACAGAATGTTGGCAGTGGTGACTTATTTTCCAATATGGTTAAAAATACTATCAGCAGTTGCAACTGATCAGCATGTTAGACTCACTGACTTCAGTTATGTGATGGACCTGTCAAGAGTATCAGTTCTGGCAGTATCAGGAAATGATGGACAATAAACAGTACAAAATTCAAACACGTACTTCAGCTTGCTGGCTACGGTGGCATGATCAGAATCATCCACAACAGAGGGCAAAGCGCTGATGATCTCCCTTTGTACATCCAGGTCCGTGGCTTCTATGAGCTCTAACAGCACCTTTGTCATATTCTGATGAACAAAACATAAAATACAATGGTAGAGCCACAGTCAATTTTCTGCCTTTTTAAGCCTTTGATTCCCACACCCTATCCACCAACTGCAAAAACTTAACCCTTTGATTCCGTCATCTTATCCACAGCTTCCTGCAGGAAGCTGGTCGACAGAATGACGGAATCAAAGGGTTAAGTTTTCGCTTTGCTAACATGGTTGACAATGCAGGATGCTGGTGGACAGGGTGCAGGAGTCAAAGGGTTAATTCTACACCAGTGTAAACCTATCCATTAACCCATTGACCTTAAACTACCAGTGAAGTCTATTCAGTATTTCATATGCTTCATTTTTTGGTACTGTTATTCTCTAGTTGTGAGGCCTGTTCGGTGTAGACTAGGTAAAACTTTTCTTTCCAATCTGCACATTTTTGAGTCTGAAAAGTCTACCTAGCTGAGAATGGGTACTTGACAATGTTTAGGGTTGTCAAAGATAAAAAAGAAAGTGAGAGAGAAGTGGAACCTGCTTTCAAAAAGCTGACACCAAAGGAGACTCTACCACCTCACTTCCATAAGTTGTGATATAATCTTATGATTGTGGCACTCTCTTTCCTCTTCATTTCTTTTCCTTTTTATTCTTTAGTTAGAGCAAACATATACAATATTCACAAACATATGAATGCAGAAATATAATGCAAACATATACAAGCACAAAAAATATATTTCATTTTATTTGTATGGCTCATTTCTACCCAATGTTTATAACCCTAAAAACGGAAAAATACAAATACTAAAAAAGGAAAAATACAAATAATAATATTAAATGATTCATAATAAGTACAGTAAAATATATGATCAATGCAACTTTATACCTTGCTGTCCACAACAAAATCCAGCCATCTGAACTGAGCCAGCAGCAGCCTAGGAAGATTGGCTCTTTCCCCATCTCTGAAACAATACCAGTCACAAGAGCATTATCAAACTCATAAGCCTACCTCAAGCACTATGAAACTCATAAGCCTACGTCATCTGCCTCTGACAGACAAACACATCTGAGCATGACACTTTCACCTTCTTCCTTGGCAAGCATCTTGACATCAAGAGACCATAGTATAAACAACAAATGTTATATGGCGGTTTTGAAAACGACGTTTTTAATTCCCAGCCACACAGTGCTGTTCTTCTTTGATTCCTGATATGCCAAACTGGATAAACAGAGCCTCAGTTTGTGTCACCCTTCAGCTCCGTCGCTGTCAATATATGTGCTTTTAGACTATCACTAATCTCTGATCCCAGCAAAGAATATTTCACAAACAGCCATTTTATAACTTACTACAATACAAAGAAGGAGAAACTGGCAGAAGTTGTAAATATAACATCAACAAATTATACATACTCATCATCCTGGGAAATTTCTGGCAGCTTCTCCAGCAGACTTTTCACCAGTGATGGCTGCAGACACAAAAGAGGCACATATTTTATCATTTCTAGATTATTTCAGTCAAATTAGAAGTACTGAAGCTGATTTCCATTCTATTTATCTTTACACCTCAGCCAAATTCAAGTCTGTCAATAGAACTTTTAAAAATAGGAAGTATGATTTACTAAGACAGTCCTTAAACAATATCGTCATCTTACAAATCTAAGCACACAAACCCTCACCCAATACATACCACAAAAGCTTGTACAGGACAGAAATGTATTGAAAATAAGTGCTTAATCAAGTTAGAATGGAATGATTTTCAGGCATTGTTCAACTCTAACGAAAATAACCCAGTAGCAGTGCAGGGCTCCTCTGGTGGGTTGTTCATGGCAACTTGACATCTCTGCCTCCTGTGGGATTTCTGGCACTGAGACTTCCACTGAAAGCCATTGGGACTGGTGGAGTGTTCTGGAGCTGAATGTAGGATCAATGTCATTGAGGCAGCACAAAAGTTGTGATAGCAACGAACAAAAAGAAAAAAATGTGTGTTCTTTGGTCTCTTTCCTGTTTAGTCATTGTGACTTAATCCTTCTCCTTCCTGTTCATTTTTATTCTGAAAAGTAATATATTCAGCTGTCACTGAAATCGCTTTTTTTTTTGCTACTACAAACTTTAATTTTAATTCAGCTCAATGACAAGTTGAAAACAAATCACACACAAACACAACACAACACACACAAACACACACACACATACACACACAAACACACACACAACACACACACACACACACACACACACACACACACACACACACACACACACACACACACACACACACACACACACACACACACACACACATGTATATACATATACATCACAATAGAAAATGAGAAAATCAGAAACACGTACAAACAAAAATTCTAATAAATTTAAAGCAAACAAAAACCCTGATAGATTTAAAGCAATAAATAATAAAAAAAAAGAAACAAACAAAACAAAAACAGAATATGTTAGTCTAACCATACAAATATTCAATATTTTTTCTAATCTGATGAACAGCTGAGAAACAAATTTACCACAAAGATGACGCCACATGTATATCAGAACAACATTCAACCTTTTTCTATAGAAAGAAGAAAAAGAAAAAGAAGAAGAATAACAACAACAACAACAAACTGAAAACACTACGACAAAAACAATTCGAAACAAACCTGCAATGATTCTACTCCCAGAAGAATCCTTACAACACTGTCTTGCACTTTTGATCTGGCACTGAAAGGAGAAAACTGTCACCATTCATTCTGCCTGTCTCCCCTAGAACAATTTTGGACAGTACATATTTTTCTTTTCATCCTAAGTGACATGATGCCAACACACACATGTGCTCTTCATGCTTGGTCAGAAACTTCTTTTGCACAGCTGCTTACTCACTATTTCCTGGACTGCAGGATTTTGTTACACAATGACAAAACCAATACAAACTGTTTCAATATAAAGATTATCAAAATGATGTACATTACAGAACAGAATCAGATGGAGATCAAGTTTGTCTAGTTAGTTGTATTTAAAAGACATTGGTTTATATTATCAGTTGACATGAGAATGACATTGGTTTATCCTATCAGTTGACATGAGAATTTATATCTAATTAAAATTACCATTTGTTCCAATGTTCTGAACTTTCAATTCATCAAAAACAAAAATCAGGTAAAAACAGTAAAAACACTGCTCAAAAATGACTGGGCACACTCATACTGCTGTTTTACCTCTCACAGTCCTTTGTGGTATTTGTCGGCAGCAAACTCTTGTGGAATCTGGAGGGGAAAGTAGAGTGGATCAAATATCTGGAGTTAAATATATGGTCACATACGCACACACACATACACACCACACACAAATACCACACACTCACACTGAAGAGCACACCAGGTCCCCGTTAGCTATTTATGCAGACTTTTTAAGACAAAAACAGAGAAGACAGCAATATACCAGCACTGCCATTCAAATATCAAATGGCTTTGGCATGTAAAAGCACTGACTAGTCAACATCTTTCTGCTGGAGATCCTGATGTGTTGTCAACAATTCTTAATTGCAAACACTTCTTAAATACTATAAAACTGAGCCAATGGCCATCATCATCATCATCATGTGCCCTGCCGCATGGTGTTGGCAATCATGGCCATCCACATAAATCTATCTTTTGTCATTGCAAGTATATCTCCCACCTTTTCTGTCTTCATCCACTTCACAAATCCATCCAATATTTTCTCCCTGAGACTACCTGGCGCTTTTTTCCCCTCCAGCTTTCCTGTTCTAAGTAGGTGCTCAAATTTCTCTTGCCTCATAAAATGTCCTATAAATGTTGCTTGCCTTGTCCTAATCTTCTTTGTTAATGATTTTTTGTGTGTGTTTGACTCTTTGAAGACTGTTTCGTTTGTTGTTGTTTTTTTGTCTTTTTTGTTGCTGTCCATGGAACTCTTAACAATCTTTTTAGAAACCACATTTCAAATGTATCAATCTTGTTCTGACATTGCGTGTTAACTGTCCATGCTTCACATCCGTACAACAGTACTGATTCTATATAACACTGAAGAACTCCCTTCCCAATGCTAATTGATAGGCACTTGTTAGTAAAAAACGCTTTTCATCTTCTTGAATGCTGTTTTAGCTTGGCCAGTTTCGCTGGCTATTTCTTATGTGCTTCTGCCATCTGGTGAGATGACTGTTCCCAGATAATTAACCTTATCAACTTGTCTCAGTGTTGTGCCATTTGCTGTTATTTTGCATGAGGGGATATCTTGTTTTTTACTGATTACCATGACTTCAGTCTTCTAGCTCCAGCCCTTTATTTCTGCTTTCTTTTTCTATTATATTCACAGGATTTTGAAGGTATTTTTCATTTCCTGCAATTAGAACGATGTTATCTGCATTAACAATTTTCCTCCGACCTTTATCCCAGGGCATTCTTCTAACTTTAAAATGAAAATAAATCTGTTGACAGAACACATCCCTGCCTAACCCCTCTTTCGATATTTTGGAAAGAGCTTATATCATTTTCTACTCTCATCACCACTAGTTTCCAATACATATTCTTTATTATTCTTAGATTTTTTCCATCAAAATTGAGCCTTTCCTGCTGGTTGATCAATTCTTTGTTTTACCCGATGAAAAGCCTTGGTATAATCAACAAAGCATAAATACATATCTTCACTGAACTCAACTGATCTTTCTATGAGAGTTCTTAGGATGTATACAACATTAATAATTCCTTTCCCTTCAACAAATCCACACTGTTCTTCTGCTGTTTCTGCTTTGAATCTGTTCCTTGTTCTCAACATGATTATTCTCAATAGAATCTTTGTCACATGGCTGATGAAGGTGATTGTATGATAGAGTTCACATTCTATAGCCCCTACTTTCTTTCGAAGTGCTATGAAAATTGATTCTGACATATCTCTAAGGATTTTTCCAGTGTCATAAATTTCATTTAGGTGGACAGTTACTTTTTCAATACCAAATTCATCTAAAGCCTCAATAATTTTTACAGTAATATTGTCTGGTCCTGGGGCTTTTCCTAGTTTCATCTTTTTCAGCTTGCTCTAACTTAGTCTTTTGTTACTGGTGGTCCTTCAACATTCTTTCTCATGCTGTGTTCCTCCTTTCTGTCATTGTCAAAAAATATTTTGTCTTTTTCCACAACAATCGTACAATCTTTAGATTTTAAGCGACCAGTTGATGTGCTCATCTTTATCCTGTGGGCAATTTCTTCAATGTTTTTGTACATAAATTTAGGGTCTGTTTTGTGTTGTCTTCTATTTCTTTGCATTTTGTTTCTGGCCAAGCTTCCCTAGCTTCATTGCACCTATTTCTGATTTCCTTATGTATCTTTTTTATATTCCTCCTCTTTTCCCTTTACCCTTCTCCATTCATCCATCAAGCCTAAAAATTTTTTGTCATTCAGTTTTTCTTTGCATTTCTTTCAACAGCATGGATTTCTTCACAAGCTTCATCTAATGAGTTTCTCAAATTTGTCCATTGTTCTTCACTGTCCCTAAGGTTCTCCAGAGCACTGAATTTATTTAGAACATAATTATACAATGAATTTTGCACGAGTTGATTCATCTGTCTTCAAGAATCAAAGACTTAGTTTGACATTATTTTTGGTTTCTTTTCTTTTCTTTATTTCAGCCTAAATCTTCCCATTACAAGATTGTTGTCACTGCTGCAGTCTGTGCCTGGTAATGTTTTTGCCATCAGTGAAGAATTTCTGAATCTTTTATTTATCAAGATGTAATCAATTTATCTTTTTGTGCTGTCACCTAGATTCATTCATGTCCATTTTTTTCTGTTAGGTTGTTCAAAACCATGTTTCCTGTTATGAATGCATTTACTTGTGCCCACTCAACAAGTTTCTCTCCCCTTTCATTTCGCGTGCCAAGGCAATCAGGTTCAACTATGTTATCATTTTCCTGTGCCATACCACTTTGAAAACATTGGTTTTCATTCAATCAAGCGTTAAACTGTGTAACGTTTGCATGTTACTATTAGTAAAGGATATTACCTATTTCTAACACACTGGCTTTATGCAACGTAAAAGCTTTCATTTTTGTTTACAGGGCCGTTTGGTTTACTACTGTCAAAGGTCTGCTATGAAAAATGGTGTACCTCTGCAAGTCGTCAATGTAGTCAACAAAACCTTCCAAAAACTCCTCAGTTACCTGCGCACACACAGAACGGGTACACAGAAATATAAAAGTCACATTATTAATATACATCACAGTATTCAATTGTTTATATTTTTCATCACTTATGCACTAATATTATACATAGACAGGGCTCATGAATACAATTATGTTAAATTATTTTACATTCATATATAACACTTTTCTTTTTCTTTCTTTTTGCCCACTGGTTTTTTATTTTTTAATTTCAACTTAACAGTATTTCAATTCATGCAGAATGGCCTAAAATTGACAGGGTTTATATCCTGAAAGGATTCTTATTTTTTGTTTTAAACTTGTTATATCAATGTTGTTCATGTTGCAGTAGCATATAATAAATTCAGCAACAAAAGTGGGTATGTGATAAACATGTATATGAGACAGTGACAAACGGTTGTGCAAAAAAGGGGATACAGACCATAGAATTTGAAAACTTAAATCAAATAAAAATTTCTGTAATACTATAAAATTACTTCCATTTGTTTGCTTGAAAACAGAGAAAGGAAAAGAAAACTTGTACAACACTTTTTCTGATATAATGGAAAATGTCAGATCACTCAGTGAAAAGTCAGTTGTGATGTTGGACACAAAAAAAAATCTATAATTGTACAGTAATACTAATAGTGAGGCAAGAGCCATGAAACTGGTGCTTTCATGAAAGACAGATGATGTTACTGAGATCATGTATAAAACATTGAAATTCTGTGAGTTTATAAGTGAGGAAAGAGGTACAGTTTTCATGTCCACAAAACATGTGAATGTGTAAATTACTCTTCTGTAACTATCTGAAATCTACAAGTCTATCAACATTGTCAATATCACAAAGAAGATTACAACGTCACATGGAATGACATTTATCGTCTTCTGATCACTGCTATGTTCCTTCACATAAAATGAAGTGTCAGATGTGGGTTTTGGATATATTATATCCTCTGAGAGATCAATGGTGATGATTGAATTGATGGAAATTCCACTAAAGAGATGGAAAACAACCTCACCAGCTTCTCTGCATAATACATACATGACTATCAGCACATTTGAGTTCAGCAATGTTTCAGGCATATCTTCAAGGCAATTATCCTTCACCACTGTTTTAATCGAAAGTGTCTATCATTACAGTTTGGTTAAATGTGATTCTAAGAGTCAGTTGTGATGGCATAAACAACGCGGACATGATTGAAACATTACCTATTTACCTCCTGTCATCTCCTCAGTTTTGTTTCTGGCGGAAGGATACCTAGTACATAGTGTAAATGGCTGAGATGCATGGCGCATTAAATTTCTGCCATCAAAATGTCAGTTGTGGTGATCGGACATGAAAAAAGTGCAGAGAGATTTGTTCCAATCTTGAAAAACATGTCAACCAAACTTCCTGATCAATAGGTTTACAGTGTCAATAACACACTTTGATTTAATGAAATTAAACATTTGGATTGTTTCTGAAAAAGCAGAAAGTAGTGAAGTTTGAAGACATGTCTACCCGACATGGCGAATCATGTTCCACCAAGTTCACTTTCGCACTCAACTCAAAATTAACCAAAAAAGGCACCTGCATGTTTTGGGGATTAAAATGTTGACAAGCACATATTGTAATTGTTTCACACATTCCAGTTTGCATCCTGACTTTGCAAACAGCTGTATGGACTTGATATTTGTGGCATGTCAGTGGATGTCCCATTTTGGCATAGCCAATGTCAACTTTTTTCTCTGTACAAAGATCAGTATTAACAACATGATCCGACATATCTACTTGATGCTATAGGATTTATCTCTTTATGACAAAAGTTATTGGAAAAATACAACCAAACAAAGAAAAGTATTCCTGGATAGTTTTATTTCTCAAATCAAACACACAAAGGTGCGTCATCACAACATTTTGTTACTGGCTCATATACATGTGTAAATGCATGTAAGTCCACATAGCTTACATATCCACATATACGCATGTACATTACACACACACACACAAATACACATATACACACACATACATTTTTGTATATATATATGCACCTGAAAAGAATCTTAACCAACTTCTAAGAACAATGTTATCTATGATCTACTTCCACAGCATCAACCTGCCTACCAAAGTGTTTCACCATCTGATTTTAAATGTCAAATTCAAAATCTCATTTAATTCAAACAGAATAACTAAGGTTATTATAACTCAACCACTTCTTTTATCTGTCCACTTGTCCAATCTTGGGTACCATGGAGAGACAGAGTTGATGGTCAGCAGAAAGCCAGAATGCCTGAAATGTATCACTCATTCGGCAATACTTTCAACTGACACTCTACCATTTCTTTTCCAAATGACGTTCATCTGCAAATCAAACTATTAACCAGCCATTGACCCCACACTTCGAGAAACAACCACAAATGCCTACCTCAGTGATATCACCTTGCTGTCGTTTTAGAGCCACCATAACATTCTTTTGGAACACTGCTTTATCAACACCTGTCAAACAAAAGTAAAGGTTTTCATTTAGGTATTTGAACCATCTTCTTTCTTTCAGGTTTTTTTTTACAACTTAATGAATCACTGATCACACAAACACACTGATATAAGTTAACAACAGAAAAAAAAGACAGATTAAGATCAGAAGTAAAGAAAAACCATGTACACAGATTACATGAATTTTTGTTTCAGATTTAGAAATATGTAGTCACATAACCATAACATCATCGGAGGGTGAAGTGGTGGTGTCCTCACTACTTGTAAGTCAGCTTTTTTTTTTTTAGGTAGGTCCCAGTCTTGTCACTGTTGCTTTGTCCTCCCCAACTTTGATCAGGGTTACGTACTCAATCACAACAGTGTGCACTGGAGGTGACATGCACAGTCCTGTAAGCCAGGCTTGAACCTATGCATTCAGACAGTAAACTACTGGGTAGAAGAAGGCATAAGCTCCGCCTGTATGCCAGAGGCCACCAAGTAACACTCCATATCACATCAGCAGTGCTAACATAATATTCATCACACACACACGAATGCACGCACGCACCCACCCACCCACGCACACACACACATATACACACACAGAGATTTATCAGGACATTTAGTAAGTAAAAGAAAACTCACTTATTTCATTGTTCTCTCCTCCATTTTTCAGTATCAGTCCTGCTTTTTTACATACTGCAGCAAACATGGACTTGGATTTGTACAGACGGGAGGGCATCTTTGGCATTGTTATCTATATTCTGAAAAATGAAATACTATTACTGTATTAGTATTATTAGGAAAGATGGAATCAATCATACACATACACACACACACAAACATACATACACACATACGTGCATGTGCGCGCACACACACACACACACACGCACACACACTGACATAGTACAAAAACAAACATTTATTTCCTTTTCAAAAAATGGAGTGCATGTTTATATACTTTAATATGGCCAAAAATGAGTCAGGAAATATTCTTTTTTGAAGGAGGCAGAATAGGGGCATTACTTCAAATGTACTTTTCACCTGCAAGCCATGTCAGTGTTTGATCAAAACATGAGAACACCTCCAATGGGTGCAGTAATTAAGTAGGTAAGATGTCAGATTTCCAGTCAGAAGATCTAAGTTTGAGCCTGCCTGTGTACCTCCACTTTGGTGGGTAAAGGGTGGAGATTTTTCTGATCTTCCATGTCAGCATGTGTGCAGACCTGTTCTAGTGCCTAATCCCCTCTTCATGTATGATAATTGATGCATGCAGAATGTCAAGCATATATGTTAAAGATTCTGTTGGTCATATCAATGTCCAATGGTTTTATGGAATCATGAAAACACCTGCTATGACATAGCACTCATGCACTCCTACCAGAGTAAACAGACTGTGCAGCAACATACCAACACAGTGTAAGCGAAGGTAATACGCATATTGTATACATATGATCTAAGAAAAATCCTAATGCTAAAAAGCAAACAAACAAAACCTAAAATCAATAAAACACCCATTAAGCATGGCCAACACAGTACGCAGATCATGCAGCAATATATCAATGCCTTGAAAAGTCAGTTACCAAGTCACTCAGGGAAGTAAAGATAAAAACTTAAGAAGCATACTAAATGAATGCAGAGTTGCTGTTAGGGACTGTCACAGCAAGTAGTTAATAACTGGATGCCTGGCATTAATTAATTTCTTCTAGTTCTAGTTTTAATTATTTTTCCTTATTGCTACCACTACTATCACTGATATGACAACATGCACTTTTGATTAGAGACAGAGTGACTAACATCTGCTTAGGTCTCGTCAGTTTATAATGCAGTCGGTCCACTTGTATTATGTATAACATTTAATTTAGATTTAGACCTACTGAATTCAAGTGTTTAGTGTTCTGTAAAAAAAAAAAAAGAAAAGAAAAGAAAATCAGCTGTACCTTAAGTATGTTGGTCACTTGTAAAGAGATCTACAACACAAGATTTCATCAAAATTGTCACATATCACTGTAAAAATGTAAACGCTCATCAGCAGACTGTGGGCACTTTGTTCAAGAATATCATCAATATGTGTTCTGAGTATATGACTGATAAAAATGAAGACTGCAGTGTAATACCAAAAAAGGATCAAGAGATAGACTCGATGAACTCCAGATGACCACGACCACATGTCCTCAGCTCAGTTTTAGTTCAACACATAACTAAAAACAAAAACTTGCAACCATGTTTTAAATGTTTATTGGGTGTAGCCTCTTAAACTGGTACAGATGCATCTTGCAACCACATTTTAAATGTTTATTGGTTTTTTTCTCTTCAACTAGTATGGGTGTATCTACGGTGGTGGTGGCACTGGTGGTGAATTTGCTGTAATTGTTAGGCAGCCTTGTCTCTTACATCAAAATATCCACCAAGAACTTGACTTTAAATCTTTTGAAATTAAATCTCTGAAGTTAATTTACAGTGCAAAAATCATTTGTCTGCCTTCCTGTCCATCAACCTATGTCCATCTACTTATTTTTATCATTAAAGTTCATAAATTATTAAGTAAATTATCAACTTATCAAGATCAAAATCGTGATCATATTGGAGGGCGAGGCCGTGAGGGTGCGTCTGGCTAGCAACAACTTAAGTCTGTAAGTCGTGTTACAGCACACTCTGTGTATAACCTTTTGATAGCGCTTCATTTCATTTTTTGTGAAAAAAAAACCCACACTAATCATTACTGTTGATCTCTGAAGAAACATAACATATGGCACAACCCCAGTGACCAGACGATCTTGATCATTTCCAGTTCAAGCGTGTTCCACGATCAGTGCTAACGACAGAGTAAATAAAGCCATAAGAACAGTAACACGTTTTACCAGTGCAGTACGATTTTGTTATCCCCGATGATGTTAACAAAACATCTGATGTAAACATAAAATTATGTTTATTATGCCCGCTATCAAAACTCCCGGGAACTGTAGGACGGTCAAGGCCTTTTGATTATCTTTTTGTACAACTTGACTAAAAAAAAACAACTACATTTTTCGTTTCAAACGACGGCATTAAACATTAAGCAAAACCTACAAAAATTAAACCCATCTTCCCCAATATATCTATCAATGACTCAGCAAATTAACAGTAGATTTTCATCTTGCGCATCCTTCCCATGATATGGCTGCTCTAGATAACTCCCATGGCAAGATTTCTTTCATAAATATGGTACTTAAAACCCTATAAAAAGATGAGGGGTAGGGTTGGTGTTGAGACCGATCACTGTACATGGTGTTGAGGGAGGTAGGCAGAGCAGCCTTATTTCTTATGCACAGAAAAAATGGGATATTTGCCCGTACACAAAATCTAAGATAGGGCCAAAAAAACTAAAACCATTTAAGTGAAGCAGCCTTATTTCTTATGCACAGAAAAAATGGGATATTTGCCCATACACAAAATCTAAGATAGGGCCAAAAAAGCTAAAACCATTTAAGTGAAGCCTGCTTCTCTTTGTGTGTCAAATTTTCTCTAATGTTCACATCAAGTCAAACACAGATTGTGCTTTCACAGTACGGAATGGTTCAATTAACACTTATATCGAAAGGCTGAACATTCTGAATTGAAATGCAGTGAAACCTGTTATACCAGATATCACTTTAACAGCTGACGAAAAGATTCAAAGATCGAATATCCTTTCCCTTATCCTTTCACTTCACATTTACTAAAAATGTCATAATGCTATATTCAATTCATCTGTCCCACAATTGACATGAAGAAATAAGTTTATCATTCTCTGGTATGTAGTCATGGAACTCACTCCCCTAGACTATCATAAATACACACTCACTTCATTCCTTCAAGTAAAATTTATTGAAATACTTGACGTCCATGTAATATTCTGAAAAAGATAGCAGTAGACTCAACTACTTCATGTTTCATTGCATACAATTCAGTTAACATGTGTCCACAAATGTGATGTACATGTGTATATTACGCACGTTGTTGCTACTGGAAAAATTAGTAATAGTACATATAGAAGTATATTTGTCCTTTTTTTTTTTTTTATTATTTGTCTTTTCTGAACACTTAACTAAAGCAGATTGATAAAAAAAAAATCATGCCTGTCTCGTTTTGTTATATATTAAACGAATGTGTATTCTGATTCTTTCTTTCTTTCTTTTTTTTTTTGCACGTGTGTGTGTGTGTGTGTGTGTGTGTTGTGTGTGTGTGTGTGTGTGTGTGTGTGTGTGTGTGTGTGTGTGGTGTGTGTGTGTGTGTTCTTGACTGTTGAAAAATTTGTTATATTAGATTAATGTCCATTCTGATTCTTTCTTTATTTGAGTACTTGTTTATGTAGTTATCATTTATCTCTTGTAATTGATGTAGTTATTGGGGGGAATGTGTTTAATTTGTGTATTGTTAGGTTAATGGCTGTGTCTGTAAGTAGTTACTTCCCTTGTGTACATCATTTCGTGTCTGTGCCTTGTCTGTGCTTGCCAAGCAACAAGTTAACAACCGATGTTGGTCTTGTTCCGGACAATGGGAGCCTGTTAACTATGAAGCTGTGTGATAAGCTATTTCAACAAGTTTGTATAAGAACAGTTCGTGCTCAGTTCGTCTGCTTCAGGTTGTTGTAATGTATTGACACATGATTTGCTGAGATTTCGGTCTACTTCCTTACCAAACTGTCCAAACTATCAAAGCCAAAGGCAGCTGAGCCTGAGGCCGAGGTTCAAGTTTCGTTCCTCGTCACGCTCGTGCAGATATTGCAAAAGCGTCTGTCCCGTTAAAGTAGACCTTTTTATCTGTGGTGTATGTAATTTTGAACACTTGCTCGTTCAGGCTATAGAAAAGGGAACAAAAGTGACCGTGCGTGTCAGTCAGACCCATTGACCATTCAGAATGGGACTTGTTCAGAGTAGGTAGGCTATGTGACAAAAAATTTCAAGTTTTGAAATTAATTATCATGTCACTATTGTCAGTAACAGCACTTTAAAAGTGTGTGTGTGTGTGTGTGTGGTGGGAGTACTCCAAAGGTATAAACAGATTTTCTCTTGGCTGACTATGACAAAAGTTACGAAGCTTTGAATGATAAAATTTTAAACTTTTTTGTTTGTTTTTTGTTTTCACATAGGTCTGCATAGTAGATACTGTGATTGTTTGTCTCTGTTTCGAGAATATAAAACAACATAACTTTACAAAGAATGATTCAATAAGCAAAAACTGAATATCACCAGAAAGGTTTTCAAAATCATCAGTACAAGACAGCTAAACTATAATTTATGAATATGAGATAATGAAACTTTGCTCAAATTAGTTGAAATACAATTAATTACCTAACCAAGCTGTACTAAAAACAAACAAACAAATCAAAACAAAACAAAAAACATAAACCGAAAATATTAAAATCATTATAGGTTTTTCTACAGATGTAGGAATTCTGGCTTATTTGTCACACTTAGACTCCAGGTATTAATGGTAATGAAAAAGTATTAACACTATAATAACAGTCACACTAGTTTTTTGTTATTAACCCAAAAATGAACTAATTGCCTTAATGAGCTTCTGTAGCAAAAATATAATAAACTATAAAGGTCATAATTTATTACAACTTCTTGGAATTCTGGCTTGTTATTTGCCACACACAGACTCCAGGTATTGTGCATGATGAAAAACTATAAACTATCAAAATGGTTTTTCGTAATTAATCCAGTAAACAAGTGGTTACCTTGTCAGGCATTAAAAAAACATGTCTTTTTTTTTACCCATTAAAGAATTAGTTGCCTTGTCATGCGCGGAAAAATGGCGGCATTTTTCAGTTCAGCGTTAGGGAATTAGGGAAATTGAAGTCATATTATATATTATTTAACTTTGTGAAAGATTGTGCATATTTACTTGTATTAGTGAAAGCTGGTGGATCTGAAAACGAATCCTTCATCTGCCCACTCCAGGACTTTATTGGATAGCAACAGTGTTGTGTTGTTGGAGCACTAAGTTCACAGTTTCATTTTTCGTTTTTTTCATTACTAACCAAAGTTAGGCTGTAAGTATACTGCTCAATAGTTAGTACAATTGTAGTTTTCTGACTTAGAAGGCTAAACTAAAATGTCCTGAAGGGGTCGTGGAGGTAGAGGTGGAAATCAGGGTCGCGTGGGGAAAGGGCAAAGAGGAAGGAGCAAAATAGAGGCATTAGGTACATGGCAATGTACGGTGTGCGACACCCCTAGCGAGGGACCTAGAGACCTTGAGTGTTTTGTCTGTAAACAGTGGACACACCAGAAGTGCGTCCAAATGAAGGACGAAATGTATGATACACTGAATTGCCCGAATGTGCAGTATGTTTGTCTTAAATGCATGGACAGTCAGGACATACAATCGTGTTCGGATGTCCGCCTAGACAAACTATTGCAAATGGTTTATGATCTGACCAAACAGGTGAAGGATCTAGAGCAAGGGCTAGGAGGAGAAAGCTTGGACAAGAAAATCGATGAGGCAGTGAGTAAGAAAGTTGAGGAGGCGATGGAGGAGAGAGAAGAGAAAGAAAAAAGAAGGATGAATGTGATCATAGTGGGTGTTAGAGAGAGCTCTGAAAATAGTGCAGAGGATAGGAAGAAAGACGACTTGAAGGCTGCCAAAACGATTCTGGGAAAACTGACAAAGATAGAAGACAATGATGTGAAAGAGCCTGTCAGACTGGGAAAGGTGGGAGGAAATAGGCCCAGGATGTTGAAGGTAACCATGACAAATGAGGAAAAGAAGAAAGAAGTAGTGAGAAAGTCTCCTGAGCTGAATGCCGGAGTGACAGATCTGACAAAAAAAATCTATGTCAACCATGACTACACTCCCAAACAGAGGCAAAAGTACAAAGAGCTGAGAGAAGAACTGATTAGAAGAAGGGATGAGGGCGAACAGAACATAGTAATCAGGAATGGACAGATTGTGACTGTGAGTTCCAGGCTAAGAGGAGCAGAGGGTGGGAAAGGGCCAACAGGAAGTGGGAGGGAGAAAGCTACATATTGAACCTGACAAAGGATCATGTACATAATGTAAATAGAAGTGAACATGTAACTCAGGAAGAGTGCATTGTTGTATACTCAAATGTTGATAGTTTGTTAAACAAAAAAGATGAGTTTTTGGCCCTCATAGATGATTTAAAACCAAGTGTGATTGGGCTGACAGAAATCAAGCCGAAGAATGTGAGAGATTTTATTGAGAATCAATATTCTTTTCCTAATTTTGATATGTTTGTGTCAAAAAATCCCCAAAGGGGAGTTGTATTATATACTGAAAAAAGGTTGAATGCAAGAGAGTGTGAAGAGTTAAATAATGAAGACCTTGAAAAAAGTGTGTGGTGCTCTTTTAGTGGTGCTAATGGTGAAGAAGTATTGTTAGGATGTATATATCGAAGTCCTAATACAAGCACAGTAGAAAATGACAAAAAGCTGTTTGATGTTTTAAAATCTGATAAACTTAATAAGTATGATAAGATTTTTATTGTTGGTGACTTTAACTTTCCAAATGTTGGTTGGGATGGAGAGTGGAGAGGTGATAAAAGTGACAAAATAATTGAGAATTTACGTGATGCATTTTTAATTCAAAAGGTATCAGAACCTACTCGAAGAAGGAAAGGACAAATTCCTTCTCTGGATGACTGGGTACTACTACTAGTAAATGAAGAAAACTTAATCTCAGATATAGAGCACTTACAACCGGTTGGTAAAAGTGACCACGACGTATTGAAATTCAAATTGTATGTCTCAATGTATAATGCACCTATAGTAGACAAATACAAGTATGATTTTAATAAGGGTGATTACAGAAAACTTAATAATATTGTGAAGGATGAAGATTGGAGTGACTTGGTCAATATGGATGTTGAGAGTGCTTGGGGTATGATAAAAAAAAGTGTTAAATGATGGTGTTGAGGAATGTGTCCCAAAAGTTAAAGTTAGTAATTATAAACATTTCAGACTATATGGTTAGATAAAAAGGCTCTGAGGAAAATTAAAAAGAAGTATAATACATATAAAAGATATTTGAGAACCAAAAAAGGTAGTGATTATGATAGATATATAACACTTAACAGTAAGAAATGAATGTGCCAAATTGTTGAAGAAAACCAGAAAAGAGTATGAGAAAAATATTGCTAAGGAAAGTAAGAGTAACCCGAAAAAAGTTTGGAAATATGTACAAGAAAGGACAAAAGCTAATACAGGTATTAGCCCCTTAAAAACCAATGATGGAAAACTGGTTGTTACAGATAAAGACAAGGCTGAAGTTTTAAATAAATTTTTTGCAAGCGTTTTTACAACAGAAGATATCAGTACATTACCAGATTTAATAGAAAATTCAAAGTCAAATGGTATACGATATCAGAGTTACTCTAACTGCGGTAGAAAAAAAGTTACAGGAAACCTAAACCCGAATAAAGCTAAAGGACCAGATTTGATATCCCCTAGGATACTAAAGGAAGTAAGTAAAGAACTTGCAAAGCCACTTTGTATATTATTTAATAAGTCCTTAGAATCAGGTGAGTTACCAAAGGATTGGAAAACAGCCGATGTTAAAGCCTTGTTTAAGAAAGGAAATAGGAGTGACGCTGGGAACTATAGACCTGTAAGTTTAACTTGTATTGTTTGTAAAGTACTGGAATCACTAGTAAGAGATTGTATCATTTCTCACTTTGAAAGTAATAAATTGTATGCAAAATGTCAACATGGATTTAGAGGGAAAAGATCCTGTGTAACCCAATTATTAGAAGTTATGGAGGATTTCACCAATATGATGGACAATGGGGACCCCTTTGATATCGTGTATCTTGATTTTAGAAAAGCTTTTGATTCTGTACCTCACGAAAGACTGCTCATAAAATTAGCATCTTATGGTATTACAGGAAATACACTCAAATGGATCAAAATTTTTTTGTATGATCGAAAGCAGAGGGTAAAGGTAGGAAATGCTGAATCAGAAGAAACAAAAGTAAAAAGCGGGATCCCTCAGGGCAGTGTATTGGGTCCAATCTTGTTTACAGTATTTATAAATGACTTACCTGATTCACTGCACTGTACTTGCAAAATGTTTGCTGACGATACAAAACTATATGACAAGGTTGCCAATGTTAATTTAATTCAACAGGACTTGCTAATACTACAAAACTGGTCAGATACTTGGAATTTATATTTTAATGTTTCAAAATGCCGTGTAATGCATGCTGGTAAGAAGAATATTAGACGAGAGTATTTCATGAAAATTGGAAATGATGTACAGAAAATTAGTGTGTGTGAAACGGAAAAAGACTTGGGAGTTACATTTGATAGTGAATTATCCTTTGACCTGCACATTAAAAGAGTAGCAAATAAGGCTAACCAGATGATAGGAATTATCAAAAGAACATTTTTGTACATAAATAAACATACATTTTTAATGTTGTATAAGGCTTTTGTTAGACCACATTTAGAATACGCAAGTGTTGTTTGGAATCCGTATTTGATAAGACAGTCAAAAATGATTGAAAATGTACAAAGAAGGGCAACTAGGTTGCTTATAGAGTGTAAAAATATGAGTTATGAAGAAAGGCTTAAGTTTTTAAAACTTCATTCACTGAAAGGTAGGAGGGTTAGGGGGGATTTAATACAGGTATACAAAATAATGAATGGGATGGATAAGCTATCAGTTGAAACATTTTTTTCCTTTCCACAAGCTAGTATAACAAGGAATGCTGAAGGTAAAATATTTGTTAAACACAGATATACTAACACAAGAGCATTTTGTTTTTCTAACAGAATTGTTAAATTGTGGAATAAAATTCCTTTTGAAATTAAATTTACTAACAGCATTAACAAATTCAAAAATTTCCTGGACGATGACACAGAATTCCAAATTTTATTTAAAAAAATAGACTGAAGCAGATTTGCTCTAGTATGAATATTAAGGCATGCTTTTCAGACCCGAAGAAGAAAGCGTAAAACAAAAAAGATAGGGCATTAAAAGGCCAGAAGGCCTAGGCTACAAGCCAGCCCTCAGCTACTACTACTACTACTACTACTACAAACATTAAAAAGACAACATGCATAAGTCATGAATGAAAAGTTTGATTTGTCCGTTGAATCTCTTCCAGAATGAAAACATAAAAGCAAAATCAGCAACCCACTACTGAAGGTGCCACCTCTAGCATCGTGACATGGCTAATGATAATTGACCATGCAGACAACCTTCTGAGAAGGCCTTGATTTTACATCACAGTTTTTGGGCGACCACTTGCAGCTGCGCAGAGGGGCATTTCTTCACATCCCTGCAGAGTGATTTTTTTTCAAAGAAAACATTTCTACACCTTTTATCATTAAGTCTAGATGTGTTTGCATACTTTTACTTTATTCTGATTGAGAAGCTCTCTTGAAAACTGAAACATTATTTTGTTAAAAGTGATCATTATCACCATGTGCCTTGTCACTTGGCATTAGTGATGATGGCCTTCCATACAAATCTGTCCCTTGTTGCTGCAAGTACATCTCCCACCCCCTCTGTTCACAGCCACCCTGCAAGTCTGTCCAATATTTTCTCCCTGGGCATACCTGGTATTCTCTTTCCCTCCAGCTTTCCTGTTGTGGCCGGATGCTCTAATTTCTCTTTCCTAAAAAAAGTGTCATGTAAATATTCTTCTTGTGTCTGCCTCCTTCAAGATTGTCTCATTTGATTTTATTTGCTGTCCACGGAACATTTGTCTTAGAAATCACATTTCAGTTGTCTCGACTTTGTTCTGACTTTGCGTGTTGATTGTCCATGCCTCACAATGGTACATCAGTTTCAGTTCTATATAAGTTACAACACTCAAGAACTCTCTTCCTGATGTTAACTAAATTAATAGGCATTTGTTGGTAAAAACACTTTTCATCTTCTTGAATGCTGTATTGGCTTGGCCAATTCTACTGGCTATTTCTGATGTGCATCTGCCGTCTGATGAGATGACCGTTCCCAGATATTTAAACTTGTCAACCTGTTTCAGTATTGTGCCATTTACTGTTATTTTGCATGAGGGAATTTCTTGTTTTTTACTGATTAGCATGACTTCAGTGTTCTTGCTATTTAGCTCCAGCCCTTTACTTTTACTTTCTATTTCTATAATATTAACAAGAGTTTGGAAGTCTTTTTCACTTTCTGCTATTAGCTCAGTGTCATCTGCATAACGAATGTTAGTATTTTTCCACCAACCTTTATCCCAGGGCATTCTTCAAGGTTTCTCATGATGGTTTTGCTGTAAAGTGAAAACAAATCTGGTGACAGAACACAACCCTGCCTGACCCCTCTTAAGCTCTTTTGATATTTTGGGAACAGCTTATATGGTTTTCTATTTGCTGCTAATGTTAGTTGTTAACAGTACCCACTAGAATCACCAGAAAATTGAAGTGTCCAGCATTATCACAATGGTCAGTCATCTCACTACCACTCTGACTCTACCCCTCACTCCTGTCAGTCATCCAGCAGTGTTAGTGTTACACAGGCCCATCACATGTATAGAATGAAAGACTAGTAGTGGTAGATTATCAGTTATCCTCTTATCTCATACTCAGGCCTGTATATTTATCAATATTTATAATGACCACCATGATCAGGCTGGACACTTATGGTAACTTGTTGTGGTAATTGTATGCTTAAGATGATCCCCTCTTGTTTCCCGGCAATCTATTCATAGAGAAAAATGATGCAGTTTAGGTTTCTCAATGCAGTTTAGGTCTGTTTTGTTGTCCTTAGAAAGAGGAGGGATGTGTTCTTTACACTCACACGTGTTTTTTGTTGTCATTAGAAAGAGGAGGGATGTGTTCTTTACACTCACACAAGTGGTTTTTTGTGTGGGTTTTTTGTCCTTAGAAAGAGGAGAGATGTTTTTACACTCACACGTGTTTTTTGTTGTCATTAGAAAGAGGAGGGATGTGTTCTTTACACTCACACAAGTGGTTTTTTGTGTGGGTTTTTTTGTCCTTAGAAAGAGGAGAGATGTGTTTTTACACTCACACGTGTTTTTTGTTGTCATTAGAAAGAGGAGGGATGTGTTCTTTACACTCACACAATGGTTTTTTGTGTGTTTTTTTTGTCCTTAGAAAGAGGAGAGATGTGTTTTTACACTACACGTGTTTTTTGTTGTCATTAGAAAGAGGAGGGATGTGTTCTTTACACTTACACACAGATGGTTGTTTTTTATAAAGTATTCACAGTCACTCTTGTCACAGTCTCTGTGTGTGTCTTTTTCTCTTTTTTTCTCTCTTCTCTCTTGCTCTCTCTCTCACAAAATAAACACACACACAGACACACACACACAAAACACACACACACACACAAAACACGACACACACACACAAAACACACACACACACACACACACACCAACACACAGATTCAAGATGGCGGAGATTCCTGACGGATAAAAATTTCGGCAATCAGAGATAACAGGAAATAGTCTAAAATGACCAAGTCTAAAATGACCAGGACAAGACTGGGGGGCAAGAAGTTACGTCTGTGGAAAAGACCGATTACGAGAGGCCGTCGACCAGCGACAAGGGAGACAGGATCGAAAAGGCAGAGACTGTCCCTACAAATGCCAATTGATGGCACTTCGACCGTGGTTACCACGAGCACGCAGAGCGGGACAACTTCCTTCACATCTACACCGAGCTTTGCGGAACTTGTGAGTATGATCGTTGATCTAAAAAACATCGTACTGGATCTGCGCAACCAGGTCAGTACCTTAGAAAGGACTGTGCTTGCGCAAATCGAGGCCCGGTCGACAGCAACCGTCACCATCAAGCCGACCAGGAACAGTCATACACAGACAGATAATTCCACAACAACTCCCACGTGCGCAGACGTTCTAAAACAAAAGCACACACGCAGGCAGGACGTCCAACAGGCACAACAATCAAACACAACCAAAACTAGCAGCAATACACGAGCAAAAACAGAGCCTGAAAAGAAAACCAAAGACGGGAAAGAACATCATGACATCAAAAAAGCTAAAGACGTCACATCACAGCTCAAGGACGCAACGTCACACACCAAAAAGATTTCAGAACAACGTAAAACGAACCACGACCTTCCCTGGATCTGGATCTGGATAATTTACGCTGCAGGAGCCTTTTCAGGCTATCGTCGCAGCGGGTGGTAGGAGTGCATGGCTTGATTTATTTATGGGAGGCAGCTGAGGCCGCTCTGCCTAGTGCTGCAGAAAATGCGGCGACGGAGCGTGCCTGCACTACCTCCTCCTCCAGCTTGTTCCAGTCTTCAATAGTCCTTGTGAAGAAAGAGCATCCATACTGCTCTGTCCTTGTCTGGGGGACTTTGTAGCCACGGCTGTTGTTACATGCGTGTTTGGCGATGATGTTTGTTGCCACGTGGTCTGCATAGGTCTTCATTTTGGTTTTCTTTGGTCTTATCCACTGGGGTCAGGTATTTTTCTGGTGGTAGGACTGGAACCTGACCTTCTGTTATTTTATATAGTGTTACCAGCCTTTGGTGTGTCCTTCGCTGCTGCAGATAGGGCAGACCAAGCTCTTGGAGCATCCTGGTGACGCACCCTGGTTTTTGGGACTTGTAGTCTTGCTTTATGAAGCGTGCTGCCCTTCTCTGTACTCTCTCCAGTCTATCCTGATCTTTTGCCAAGTACGGGTCCCATACAGTGGTTCCGTACTCCAGGGCAGACCGCACTAGAGAGATGTAGGCTGTACGGCGGCACTCTTGGGGACAGCTGCCCAAGTTACGACGGAGGAATCCTAGTGTAGTGTTTGCCCTCTTTCAGATGTTTGTTATGTGCGTGGACCACTTTAAATCTGCCGATATTTGTACTCCCAGGTATGGATTTTGCTCTACATGTTGGAGGATCTCCTCATCAAGCTTGTAGTAGAAGGATGAGCGGTTTTTGGTTGGTAGGACGTAACATTTTTTGGCATTAAACCGCATTCCCCATTTTTTCGCCCATTCCTCCAGCTTGGTGAGGTCTCCTTGGAGCAAGGTATGGTCCTGGAACTGGCATATCTCCCGGTACAGTAAGCAGTCATCTGCGAACAGCCGTACTTTTGATGTAAATCTGCAAAGTTATGGCAAAGTGATAACCCACATGGAAGTCAACAACTTTCTCGCACCATGCCAGCATGGTTTCATCAGACAGAGATCCTGTGTTACGAACCTTCTGAGTGTACTGGATGCATGGACTGAATCATTAGATGAGGGGAAGCCTGTAGATGTAGTCTACTTGGATTTCGCTAAGGCATTTGATTCTGTGCCCCACCAGCGGTTAATCTCCAAGCTTGAATCCTATGGAGTCACTTCACAGGTGTTATATTGGATTACAGACTTTCTGACAGGCAGAAGACAAAGAGTTGGGATCACTGGGAGTTTCTCCAGTTGGGAGCCGGTGTTAAGTGGAGTCCCTCAAGGTAGTGTCTTGGGGCCAATGCTGTTTGTTGTGTTCATCAATGACATGCCAGAGGTGGTGAACTGCATCTGTCAGATGTACGCAGATGATACAAAAATGTTTGACACAGTAGAGGAGCAAAACAAGAGGGATAGGATTCAACAGGACTTAGATAAACTCGTTGACTGGGCAGATTGTTGGCAGCTGCGGTTCAATGCGACAAAATGTAAGGTTCTACACCTCGGACGCAGGAATCCCAAGGCAGTGTATAGCATGAGACTACACAACAGCGAAGAGAGAGTGCTGCTGGAGTCATCAAGGGGAGAGAAAGATCTGGGAGTATTGGTAGATCAGGAGCTCAAATTCAGCTGGCATGTCGAGACACAGGTCAACAAAGCTAATAGAATTCTAGGACTGATCAGGCGCACTTACCAGTACCTCGACACTGAGACCATGCGACAGCTGTTCATCGCACTGATACGCCCTCACCTGGAGTTTGCCAACAGTGTGTGGTCACCAAGGTATCAGAAAGATAAGGACATCATCGAAGGCGTTCTCAGGCGAGCAACAAAGTTGGTTCCTGGTTTGGTTGACTATCTCTATGAAGAGCGACTTGCCAGAATGAAAATACCCAGCATGCAGTACCGAAGGGACAGGGGCGACATGATTGAAACCTATAAGTTCACACACGAGTTGTACAACGTGAAGAGTCCTCTTGTCCCTGAAAACAGTGCTAAGCAGACCCGTGGGCATAGTCTAAAGCTCAAGAAAGGGAGTTGCAATAGTTCGCTGCGCCAGCACTTTTTCTTCAATCGAGTGGTGAATCCCTGGAACGCGCTCCCAGAAAAAGTGGTCAACGCACCATCTCTTGACAGCTTCAAGGCCAGTCTGGATCGCCATTGGGCAGACCGCATGTATCTGATTAGGTAGACTTTCAGACGGTTGCGCCATCAAGAAGTTTTTCAACAGTATGAATAACCAAGTTTTTTTTTTCGTGAAAAAGACCAGACTAAAGGCTGAATAGCCTAAACCAGTCTGCAGCGGTATGGTATGGTATGTACTGCTCACGACCTCAGGCAAGTCATTGATGTAGCACAAGAAGAGCAAGGGACCAAGAACTGTTGTGACTATCCATGATTCGGTGTTGAAAGGTGTCAAATCGAGACGACTGGGACGATCTTATGGTTTTGAAGGAGACTCAAGTGCTGTGAATAACATTCATGACATACAAAAATCTGTATAAGTTATTATAGTAAAAAAATAACATAAAATAAATGAGGACTACTTATTCAAATCAAGCCATGCGCTCCTACCACCCGCTGCGACGATAGCCTGAAAAGGCTCCTGCAGCGTAATTATCCAGATCCAGATTTAGACAAGACACTTTCCAACTTTGACAATCATGCAGACTGTATTGTTTTACACTGTGGTGTCCACGAATTGAATAACAAAGATCTCAAATCAACAACTCAAAATTTCGCTTCTTGCATCAAACATATAACACAAAAATATCCAAACTCAAAGGTAGTCATCAGCAAGGTCGCCCCTGTACGACATGCACGTATGGAGGTTTGGCGGAATTTGTTCAACGCTTTTTTATCCGCTGAGCTTGTTGACATAAAAAATATATCTTTTGTCTCCCATGACAACCTTCGAATTAACCAGCAGTTTCTACACGATAATATTCACCCCACCGCCAGAGGAAGCAGCATGATAGCGGGGAACCTTGGAAGACACGTTCGGCGGGGAACCTTGGAAGACACGTTCGGGATCTGTTTTGGGAGACGCCTAGGAGACCAGGAGGATCACTATCTTCACGGCCACACGCCTCTAGATTCCCCGAGGACCGTTCCCCTATTTTGACAGCTATGAACCGTGGTGGCTGTCATACAACATGTTTTGAATGAATCGTAGTAGATCTACAGTGACCAACGTTTCATGTCTCAGGACTTTTTCCTCGTCATCTCTGACAGTTCTCTTGGTGAAAGTGTATAAACACTAGAATTCAGTCAATCAGGACTCAGACTGTAATCTCTGTACATTTGAAGGCGTGTATACTATTGTTTAATCTACTTATAATTTGTTTCTGTTCTAGATCAAACTCTTATCTTGATAAGTAGGACTTCTTTTCTCCATAGTTTTACTCATTCTTTTCTATCTTTACTTCGTAGTAAAAGTAATTATTCCCCCCCCCCCTCCCCATTTTCCTCGTACACAGAAAACCAAAGCATACGTGATTTTCAAACAAATCACCGTTAATTGAAAATAAGGGATTAGCCAACAATGAAAATCAATTTTTTACAGTGGAATTGTAGGTCTATTTCCACCAATTCAGCATGCCTGGAACATTTCCTCGCCTCAAATCAGTGTGAAGTCTTGATTCTGCAGTCGCTTAATGTTATACCAACCAAACTTCCCAATTTTCAAAATTACTATTATCCACCAGTGTATGCCTATGGGAATCCCAGGAAGAAAGTAGCCACTGCGATATACATACTTAAAGAGTTACAATATCACATATTTACTTCCCCAGTTTTAATATCAACTGAAGACTTACACGCTTGTGCCGCTACAGTACAATTCAGTAATTCTTATATCCTGAACGTTTTGTCAGTCTACCTGCCAACAGGTCCAAATGACCACAACACAGAATGGTTCGCACGATTCCGGATCTGCAGCACAGTAAATGGCTAATAGGTGGAGACTTTAATTCCCACTCCCCGTTTTGGGAAAAAGATTGCTGTACTGTGACAAGCAATCGTTTAGTAGAAAATGTAGTTGACAGTTCGCTTTACCTTTTGAATGATGGGAGTATCACTAGAATTCCTGATGTTTACAAACATCGGGCAACAGCCATCGATCTGTCTTTAATCTCACCAGAATTAGTATCCTGCTGTACTGGGACACTCACAGAGATACTTTAGGAAGTGATCACTTACCTATCCTCATAACACTAACTAACGAAAACATCAGGATGAAAGACAGCATTCCTGATATTATACCAAAATATAATTATACACGCGCTGATTGGTCCTTGTTTCAGACTGCTCTTGCTAATCGATATTTCACACATTATGAAAGTGAAAATGTAGACGTTATGTTTTCTAAATTCCAGGAGTCAGTTCTAGCTGCTGCAGACCTTTCCATCCCGAAACTCAAAACTTTTAAGTCCAATAACCGTTTGGGTAATGTTTGGTGGACAGAGGCATGTGAGCAAGCAGTTCAGTATAAAAAAGAGAAATACAAAATCTACATCAAAAGCAGGAAACCTGAAGATCATATGGAAATGAAGAAAGCTAACACCCAGTGTATTAAAATCATCGCTGAAGCAAAGAAAAATTATTGGGCATCATACTGCACAAAAGAAATTTCAAATTTCAAGGATTTCCATAAAGTCTGGACAAAAATGAATCAAATGAAAAATGGAGCCAACTTACCTAGGTGTCCAATAATGATTGACACATATCACAAATTTCCTTCCGACATGGACAAAGCTGAAACTTTTGTGGAACTTTTTGCCGAAAATAGTAAAGTAGATGGTTTGACTCCTACCTGCAAACACTACAGGGAAATGGCAGCTAACAACCCTATCTACACAGATCCAATACCTCAGAATGATCGCTGGTTTAATTCTCCAATCACCTTAGAAGAGTTAAAAAACACTATCTTGTCTCTACACAACAAAAGGAGTTCGGTAGGTGTCGATGCAGTTTCAACTGAAATGATTAAACATCTTCCAGAAAACTATATCATTTTTTTACACAAAATTTTTCAGAAATGCTGGGTTGGTGGAACTATATCACAATTATTGCAAAAGTCTATTGTTATACCAGTATTAAAAGCAGGAAAGCCTAAAAACAATAAAAACAGTTACAGACCTATTGCGTTGACGTCCCATATGAGCAAACTATTGGAAAAATTGTTATTAAACAGACTTGCACATTACTGTGATAAAAATAATGTTATTCCAGTAAATCAGGCTGGTTTTAGAAAAGGGAGATCTACAGTTGAGCACCTGGTTAAACTTACCACTCACATCAAGAAACAATTTGCCCGCAGAAAAAGTCTTTTAGCTACCTTTTTTGATGTGAAAAAAGCTTACGATCAAGTTTGGCATATGCGTTTATTGTACAAGCTGAAATCTATTGGTTTATCTGGCAATATGTATGATTATATTAAGTCTTTTTTAGCCAATAGAACTATTCAGGCAAGAGTGGGAACTAGTTATTCTACTTCACGACATCTTGATATGGGAATTCCACAAGGTTCAGTGATAGCACCGCTTTTATTTAATATCCTTATACAGGATCTTCCTAAATTACTTTCAAATCATGTTGTTTTGGCACAGTACGCTGATGATATATGTATTTGGATGAATATTACTTTAAAAAAGACAACTCCACAGAGAGCACAGAATTACATTAGGAAGTTGTATCAATCTGATCTTGATAATTTTGGAAACTATATGTTAGAAAATGGTCCGTCGTTGTCAGTGGAAAAAACTAACATGATGCTATTTAATTCTGGTGGTACTGTAAGTAACTTGCCTACTTTCAGATTGCTTGGTGAAGTGTTACATTACAAACAGGTTGTAACATTTCTGGGAGTCTTTATGACATCGAAATTAAACTGGAATGTCCATTTTGATTATATTTCAACAAAAGCAAAAAAAGCCCTAAATTTTCTAAAGATAATAAGCCGATTACCTTGGGGAATGGATACGAACATACTAATTCATCTATCAACAGCATTTGTACGATCTAAATTATCCTATGCGCAAGAAGTGTTCTTCAGTGCACGAAAATATTTATTAAAGAAGATACAAAGCTTAGACTGCAAAAGTATTAAAATTGCTCTAGGTGTCCCTACTCATGCCTCTAATCTGGAAACATACAAAGTTGCTGGAATTCTGCCTCTGAACAACTATCGTGAGCTAGCGACAGCAAAATTTGCAGTTAGAACTACTTCACAAACGGACAATTTTGTGAGTAAAGAAATTAAAATCAGGTCTGATGTTGGCTTTCCAAAGCGAGCAAAAAGCATTTCATCACAAATGACTGTTGCAACTTACATATCTGACTTGGTCAAACAGTCTAATATAAATATGGATGAAATAGCTAAGACACCATCAACAACGTCTATCCCTACATGGGAGATGCTAAAAGCCTCTTTTGATATTGATTATACAGACGCTAAGAAATCTGAAAACGTCAACATTTCAATATCCACAGCAAGAGAACACATCGATGAAAAATACCGTACCCACCTTCACATTTTTACCGATGGATCAGTCTTAGAAAATAAATGTGCTGGAGCAGCATTTTATGTTCCAAAATTTAAAATAAAAAAGTCTTTTTTCGTTGGGGCAAACATATCTATCTTTACAGCGGAATTAGTCGCTATTAATCAAGCATTGCATTATCTAGTAAGTCTTAAACCCATGTCTTTCAAAGTAGTTCTCTTTGTTGACTCAAAATCTGTATTATATGCCTTATGGTCTTTTGATGCCGACACAAGACCTGATTTGATTACTGAGGCAAATCATCTTATACATCGTTTAAGGGTCAAAGGTACAGATATCTGTTTATGCTGGGTGCCTTCTCACGTTGGTCTTCATGGCAACGAAGTAGTTGACAGAGCAGCTAAGCAAGGCGCCCAGAATTCTGATAATTCTATAGAATTACATGTTCACACCTCGTAAAAGAAGCTTGCAACTTGCTCGAATCAGTCTCATTGACTCGATTTCATGAACATTCAAATGAACAGTTTGTGTCACAACAAATGATAAAACTTACCGTTCAAAATGTATTATGTAAAAAATTGCAGTATTCTTCCATGTATCATTTGAGATCAATTGTTACTGTTTGTTTTCGTATTCAGCTAAACGCATTGAAAACAAGATATTGTAAAAATGTCAAGTGTATTTGTGGCGAACAGTTCACACTGTTTCACTGTTTATTCTACTGCAAAATGCTACGCTCTTTTTTACCGAAATGTTTACTCAAGAAAAGTATTCTGAAAATCATTTCCAAAAAATCACATTAGATCAATCTTTGTTAGTTAGAATTTCAGAATCATTAGTTCACAGTCCTGTTAATGCAGTACTTTAACTTTATTCGGTTTGTGTTTCAGTGTTACAATTTCCCTTCACATTGTTGAAGTTAATTGTTAGTGTTAGTTCTCGTTCCATTTTACTGTTCCCCCACCTACTAATGTCTTTTTCCTCTGTCTTCCCTCTGCCCAAAACCTACCCGTCCAACTATCATTCTACATTTTATTTATTTATTTATTTTATTCCCCCCTCCCCCGTCTAATATCACTTATAGTGAAAAGACGTTAAATCAAAGAACGAACGAACGAACACACACAGATACATGCACACACCCACACACACACACACACACACACACACACACACACACACACACACACACACACACACACACACACACACACACACACACACAGCATGCATGGTCTATACTGATTTTTTTTTTTTTTGCCTGAACTTTTACTTGTAAAACTGTTGTCGTTAGGTATGTGTTGATTTTGCAGGTTGCATGCTGGATGTGTTTCATTTTTCTTTTGATTTCTGCCAGTAGTTGACATTGGACTGTGAGTTTGTTCAAAATTCTTTCATTTGTTGTTTCATCGTTCCATTTCACTTAACCCTTTGACTCCCACACCCTGTCCACCAGCATCCTGCATTGTCAACCATGTTAGCAAAGCAAAAACTTAACCCTTTGACTCCCTCACCCTGACCACCAGCTTCTTGCAGGAAGCTGGTGGATAGGGCAAGGGAGTCAAAGGGTTAAGTTTTTGCAGTTGGTGGATAGGGTGCGGGAGTCAAAGGGTTAAAGAAGTGAACATTAGAGCCACCTCTCTGCTGCTTCAGTCATATTTTCATCTGCTTTTCTGAATATCCAGGCTTCTGACGAGATCAGACATATTAGAATTGCTCAAGCCATGTTCTCTGGTCTCTTTTTACTTTGTATTTCACTTTTTCAGTTTCTTGTATTCTTCTTGGTTGTTATTTTTACGTGCTTGATTTTTCTTTTTAGCCAGTCTTGGTACTTTTCATCAGTTATGCATGATTTTTGTGGGGTTCTTGTTTCTGTGCCTACTTTTGCTTCAGCAGTTTCTGTCCAAACTCATTTAATATTTTCCACAGTGCATTTGCATATTTTTCATTAATTGGCTGTTGTTCTAGTAAAGCCAAAAAATGATTGTCAGTCACAGTTTGGAAAGCAGAGGTGGTTTCTTGATCTTTGAATTTGTCTGTGTCAGATTTGGTTTGTTGTTTTGCCCTGTTTTGTTTGCCTTTAGTCTTAATTTCATAGTCAGCTATATGTGATCTGAATCACAATCCACACCTAGTCTTCATTGTAAGTTAATCAGTGTTGTTTTCCATACTTTGTCAATCATTATGTCTTGTGCTTGATTTCTGTACATCTCTCCAGGGCGTATACATGTGGCTGTGACGTGTTTGATTGAGTAGAGTTTTAGCTATGACAAGCTCATTTGCCTGACAAAAGAGCTTTAACATGTCTCCATGTTTGTTGCATTTGCACAGACTGTAAGGCCCTGTTCCACACTCGCTGTGTGGATCTTCTCCAACCTTTGCATGTAGATCACCCATGATATAACATTTCTCTGGTAATTTGACTTCCACTGTTTGTATGTCATTCTCAGATTGCACTATAACCTCTTGTAAGCTTATAGATGTAGGGGTATATTATATATACTTGGATGATGTTTAAGGTGACAGGCTTGGTCACAAGTTGGTGGTAAGCTTTACTGTTACAATACAATCACAAATAGTCTGGCTCGCTGCATGACGCTTGTCCAGAACGATAGCCAGTCTGTTTTAGCCTTTGTGATTTTCGCACTAAACAGTGTGTGATCACCTGATGTACAGAGAGACCTTTGTTGCTTCGCATGATTTCACACAGTCCAGTTATGTTTATTTTATGCTCCATCAGTTTTTCATTAGGAGTTCAAGTTTGCCCAGTACTCTCATGGTCCTGATGCTCCATGTACCAATAGTTATTATGCTTCTCTTTCTCTTAAATTTTGATGAGGAGACTCGACATGCCTGCTTCTTACAACTCCAGTTGGATACATTTATATAGTCAGCCCAGTTGTACACAATCACGCATTCTCTGTCCCCAGTTGTTAATGAGTTCTGTGTCTTTCTTGGGGTCCCAGAAGGCACAGAACTGTTGTTTTTTTGTTTTGTTTTTCTTTTCTTCTTTTATGTTGTGACATCTTGTGCTCTTTTGGCAAGTTTACATCCAGTAGTTAGCCATTGTGTTCTGGAAGCGCAGTGTGCGTAGTACTGTGTAGAGATCCTGAGCATTGTTTCTGAAGAAGTCATCTGCCCACGACCTCAAGTCAAAGAATAAAGCCAGTTTCAAAGATTCTTCATTCTCCTTCTGACTTATCCATCTCCTGCTGCCAGGATTTCACAGAGTTGTTGGTCAGCAGTGTTTCAGGGTGATCAGGATCAGCCTTAATTGCTAGCATAGTGCATAAAAGGCACACCATTTTTCGACTGGACCTTGAAGCCCAGGACTATTTTGTCCTTCTTCCACCTCCCAGAATCTGGATCTAGAGTTGGGCTTTGGGAGGCTGTACTAAATTACTAATATCTGTGAATTAGGTTTGAAAACTTGATTTTGTGAATATTTTTGGGTTTTGTAATTTTCCACCAAAATGAATGCAACATTCGTTTAAGGAAAACGTCAAATTCATTTCACAGATAAGCCTAACCGTAGTGCTAAACACGTTGTAACTTTTCTTTTTTCACATTCATTGTACCTGTCATACAAAAGGGGTAATTCAGCTTTGCATGTTGAAAATAAGAATGGAAAAGTCTGGAAAAGACCTGAAAACAGAAAAGACAAGAAAAGCAAGAATCATTGCTTAGAAACATTATGTCATTGCTCAGGTCAGTTGAATGAATCTTTACAAGTAAGTTTTAAAAAGTGATTCAAATGATGCTGTCAACACTCCATACAGAACAATTAACCTCTTCTCTGTGCTGCTGATGTACAACTATCATGATTTCATGATCGATTGTCAGTGGGGTTTCATGTGACACTACAACTGAAATGGGATAGTGTTTCATTCAGCATCGCAGAAATGTCATGTGTAGGGATGTGGATGTTAATGAAAGGGGTAGGGCACATTCTGGCCCAGTTTTCTCTTTCTGCATTCTGTGCGTGTGTGTGAGCGTGCGTGCGTGCGTGTGTGCGTGCGTGCTTGTGAGAGAGAGAGAGAGTGTGTGTGTATGTGTTTATAGATGGAAAACAACAAGCAGTAGGAGAGAAGGGGAGAACATTTTGAATTACTGCAGCTTTGTGTATGAAAAAGTGTTAGATTATTCAACAAAGCAAAAACAGAGATAACAACTGAGATGGAGATGACATGATCTATTGTCTTCTTCCAGGAAATTTGTTTAACAGCGGTATACAATATTGAAATGACGTAAAAAGTATAAGTAAATGAGCTTGGTTAAGAGCTCATAGTACACACACGCGTGCGCACGCATTTACACACACACATGCACGCACACATCACGCGCGTGCGCGCACACACGCACACACACACGCGCGCGCGCACACACACACACACACACACACACACACACACACACACACACACACACACACACACACACACACACACAGTCTCTCTCCCTCTCTTTCTGTCTCCCACCACTCACTCACTCTCAAAAACGCTGAATTTGGGTCACATTGCATATTTAATGTAATGCAATCAGTAGAATCAGAATGCATATTTAGTATAATAAAACAAGACAAGCACCTCTCTTGTTTTATTAGATTCTGTTTGTGTGTATTTCTGGTTCATGTTTGCTTGAACACTGGCAATCACTTTGATTCAGCTTTCTAAATAAATCATATTTTCTCACAAGAGGCAGATAAAACGGCATCAGCATGACTGTCTCTATGTCCAGAGCATGTCTCTTAGACACATAAAACACATCTGTGTCTTTCCAGGCAGACATTCCGTTCAGGCGTTTGAAACAAAAAGTTTTGTAAATGAAACCGGTGATAAAAAGTAATACAGTACCAGTAAAACAAAACAACATCATCGTATCTCTGTTTCCAAAATGTGTCTCTCTGCAGAAACGTAAAACAACACATCTCTGTGTCTTTCCATTTCTATTACAATACCAATAAAACAAAACATCATCATGTCTCCATTTCCAGAATTTGTGTCTCTGCAGAAACATGAAACAGCATATCTCTGTGTCTTTCCATGCAGACATTATATTCAGATCTATGAAACAAAAGGCAAAAGCAGTTGAAACCAGTTGTTGAAACAATGCAGTACTACAAAACAAAATCATTGTGTACTCCATTTGCAAAATGTGTCTCAGCAGAAACATAAAACAAAACAGGTCTCTATCTTTCCATGCTGCCATTTCATTCAGGTGTATAAACCAAAAATGTAATGAAACCAACTATACAAACAAAACAATGCAAAACATCAGCAAAACATCAGCAAGTCTCCATGTTCAAAATCTGTGTCTTGACACAAATATAAAACCATGCAGACATTCTGTTCAGTTGTATAAAACAAAAAGCACACAAAACCAACTGTAGAAATAATACAACAATACAAAACAACAGCATATCCAAGATGTGTCTCTCAAAACAAACATAAAACAAAACATCTCTGAAAACCATGGGTGGTTCACTGATTGGATACCCATAGACAGTGTACCGGTACCACAGATTAGAAACCTAGTCTGCCTCTTTAAAAGACATAGATGATTCCACATCCATGATGTATCATTGTATGGCATGCAAGTTTTGTTCTTTCAAAACATGGGTGTTGAATTGCCCAAGACACACTGCCAGGATTAAACTTTATTTCTGTTGTTTAACAACTTTTTTTTGTATTTTTGTAAATAATCCCTTTTTGGTGCACAGTGCATCAATTCTTTTATGACAAAGTCATAATCATTCATGGAGATGGTGCAAAATGTGACCGAAATTTTACATAAAACTAAAGTATGGATGATTTTTCACCTATGATGTTCGGTAAATGTTTTAATATCAGCAACTTGAAAAAAATGCTGTTAGTAAGCTATTACAGTGTTAGTATTATCTTTTTATTGATTATTGATATTAATAGTTTGATAGTATGATAAAAGTGTAGTTAGTTTAGTATTGCTTTTATTGACATAATAATAGCTTCATCAAAGTGCAGTCTAAGTGTGCCTTGCCCCTTGTGCAAGAAGTGTACGGCTAGCTATAAATGTGTAATTGCCACTAATTCTGTCTCTGTCCTCAATTCTCTGAGTCTGCTTGCTCCCATATATATGTGAGTTGCAAAGGATGGGGTTCAGAAGTAAGGTTAGGGTTAGGGTAGGCTTAGTGTTGTCATTGCCTTTTTCAGAAATAGCACTTGGCTAATAATGCTGTGTCAGATCACCAAGCTGACCATAGTGTTGCCAGGGTCAGACTAGATTTACTGTTGTCAGTAATACAGGGGTCATGCTGTGTCAGATCACCAAGCTGACCTTAGTGTTGCCAGGGTCAGACTAGATTTACTGTTGTCAGAAATACAGGGGTCATGCTGTGTCAGATCACCAGGCTGGCCTTAGTGTTGCCAGGGTCAGACTAACCTGCCTTTTTCTGAAATTGTGGCATCATGAAGTGTCAGATCACCAGGCTGGCCTTAGTGTTGTCAGGGTCAGACTAGCCATACTTTTTTCCGGAAATAGTGGCATCATGCAGTGTCAGATCACCAGGCTGGCCTTCATGTTGCCGGTTCAGACTAGCCATTATAGTGTTTTCAGAAACAGTGGCATCATGCTGTATCAAATCATCAGGCTGGCCTTCGTGTTGCCAGGGTTAGACTAGCCTGCCTTTTCCAAAATAGTGGCTAACACTGTACCGGTATCAGATCACCAGGCTGGCCTTAGTGTTGCCAGGGTCAGACTAGTTTGACTGTTATCGGAAATATTGGCATCATTCTGTGTCAGATCACCAGGCTGTCCTTAGGTTGCCAGGGTCAGACTAGTCTTTTTGTTGCCAGGGTCAGACTAGTTTTACTTTTATCAGAAATAGTGGCATCATGCTGTGTCAGATCACCAGGTTAGCCATAGTGTTGCCAGGATCAAACTAGCCTTACTGTGTTTAGAAATAAAGGTGTCATGCCTTGTCAGATCTGTAGGGGTAAGACTAAGAGAGACCTAAACTACACCATTACCATTGACTTTTGATTCTGTTTCAGAATGAAGAAAATTGTGTTCAAGAACAACTACTCTTTAGTAGTGGCAGCAGTGTTTGCATGCATGGTGGTGTATTTGCTGTACACAGCTTCCTGGCAGACTCCCAGAAGCCTAAAAGTACCCAATTTTGTTTCACAAGCAAAAAGACATCTTACTGATTACGATGTGTGGCCAACATTTCAAGCACCCAGAAATGAAATAATTGATCAGGTTGGTGTGTGCTGTAATGTATTGTAAAGTGACAGTATTGTGTATTATGTTTTGTATGTGTGTGTATATTTTTATTTTGTGTGTGTGTGTATAAATACAGGGGGGTGCAAAAGTAGGTATACAGTTATGAGAAAAGAAAACATGTACAATACTCATTGCATTTATTATACAAACAAATGAATATTTCATATATACATGTATGTAATAACAAGCACAGCCTTAATCCCACAGATACTCAAACTGCTTGCCGTCGGTATTCACACACTCCTCTAATCAAGAGCAGAATTAAGCATTATAATAATGATGTGATATTTACTGTACACCTACTTTTGCAGCCCCCTGTATATATATATATATATATATATATATATATATATATATCTGTCTGTATATATTCATATGGTTGTTTAAGATAATGCTGTTTCAGTATTTGTGATGTTTCATTGATTTGTTTACGAGCCTTGTGTCAGTGTATTCCTGTGCTTCACTGTGTAGGTGGTGTGTGTGTGTGTGTGTGTGTGTGTGTGTGTGTGTGTGTGTGTGTGTGTGTGAAGGTGCTAGCATATGATTGTGTCAGTGTGAGTGTGTGTGTGTGTGTGTGTGTGTGTGTGAAGGTGTTAGCATATGATTGTGTGTGTGTGTGTGTGTGTGAAGGTGTTAGCATATGATTGTGTCAGTGTGTGTGTGTGTGTGTGTGTGTGTGTGTGTGTGTGTGGTGTGTGAAGGTGTTAGCATATGATTGTGTCAGTGTGTGTGTGTGTGTGTGTGTGTGTGTGTGTGTGTGTGTGTGTGTGTGTGTGTGTGGTGTGTGTGCATACTTTAGCATGGAAGAATGTTCTCATATCATACATATATTATATATGATACTGTTGTTTTCATTTCTTGGTCATTGTCACACGATGCTTACAATGTTACATCATTGATTATTATTGACTGATGTTTTCATGCAAAACATTTTCTGCAAAGTGCAAATTCCTTAGGAGCTTCTTGCTTCTTATGCTCTTTGATTGTTAAGATATTCTTGTTTTAACCCTTTGACTTCCGCACCCTTTGAATTAACTGCAGAAACTTAACCCTTTGACTCCCTCACCCTGTCCAGCAGGTTCCTGCATGAAGCTTTGCTAGCATGGTTGATAGTACAGGATGCTGGTGGACATGGTGCAGGAGTCAAAGGGTTAAAGTGTAGTTGTATATATTCATTGTCAAGTGATCTTGATTACTAGTTTAAGCTTAGTTGGGTATTTACTGTAATATGATACTGCAGTACACACAGTAAATATGATACTGCAGTACAGAAGCAGGTCTTCGTCAAGTGCTCTGTTCTTAAGAAGGGAAGCGGCTAGCATGGCTTGACCCATTTTATTGTTTAAGTATTTCTGCATTACCCTCGAAAATAAATTTCTCTCTCTCTCTCTCTCTCTCTCTCTCTCTCTCTCTCTCTCTCTCTTATATATATATATATATATATATATATATATATATATATATATATATTAATATATATATATATATATATATATATATATATATATCTCCAAAAATCTCTCTTTCTGTCTCTCTCTCTCTCTGTCTGTCTGTCTCAGCCTCTCTCTGTTTCTCCTTCTTTCACACACAATCACACATGCCAGAAATATACCACATACACAAACACAAAACACACACACACACACACACACACACACACACACACACACACACACACACACACACACACACACACACACACACACACTCATCACACACACACACACACACATCACACACACACACACACATTCACACACACACACACACACACACACACACACACACACACACACACACACACACACACACACACACACACACACACACACACACACACACACGAACAGTAACACATCATTATCATCATCATGTGCTTTGCCACTTGGCCTTGTTGATCATGGCCCTCCATATGATTCTGTCTTCATGTCGCTGCAAGTTTATCCCCTTCCAGTACCCTTTTTGTCCCCATCCACTAAAACTAATATTTTTTCCTAGGTCTACCTGGTGCTCTTTTTACCCTTTAATTTTCCTATTGTGACTAGGTGCTCAGATTTCTCTTGCCTCATAAAATGTCCTATAAATATTGCCTGTCTTTTCCTTATTTTCTGTTCCTGATGTCAGTTGATATAGGCATTTATTGGTGAGAAAAGTTTCCATTTTCTTGAATGCCATTTTAGCTTCTTCTTTTTTTTCTTTTCTTTTCTTTTCTTTTTTTTTTTCGTTTCTAATGTACAATATTTAAACTTATCAACTTTTCTCAAACAAAGTTGTCATTTATTGTTATTTAACATGAGGGGGTTTCCTTTTGTTTACTGATTACCATGACTTCAGTCTTCTTAATATTTAGCTCTAGCCCTTTATTTCTACTTCCTATTGTATTTACAATATTTTGTAGGTCATTTTCATTTTCTACAGTTAGAAGGGTGTCCTGCATAACAAAGATTATAATTTTTCCTCCAACTTTTTTTCCCAGGGCATTCTTCTAGGTCTCTGATGATATTTTTGCCATAATGGTGGGGGGGGGGGGGGGGAAATCTGGTGACATGATACATCCCTGTCTAATCCCACTTTTCGATATTTTGAAAAGAACTTGTATCATTTTCTACTCTTATTCCTGCAGTTTGTTCCCATTACATAGTCCTTATTATTCTTAGATCAGTATTGAGCTTTTCCAGTTGGTTGGTCAATTTTACATGTCTTATCAACAAAACATAAATGTGAATCCTTATTGAACTAAATTGATCTTTCTGTAAGGATCTTTCTTAAGATATATATGGCATTAACAGTTCCTTTCCCTTCAGCAAATCCATATTGTTCTTCTGCTGTTTCTGGTTTGATTCTGTTCTTTGTCCTCATCATGATTATTCTTAATAGAATTTTTCTGACATGACTCATTGAGCTGGTTGTACAATGGAGTTTGTATTCTATAGCCTCCACTTTCTTTGGAAGTGCAATGAAATTGACTTTGACATATCTGTAAAAAAAATTCTGGTTTCATAAATTTCGCTTAGGTAGACTGTATTTTTTTTAAACACCAAATTCACCAAAATTCATTTAGAGCCTCAGTCATTTCTGTTGTAATATTGTCTGGTCCTGGGGCTTTTTGTTGTTTCCTCTTTTTCATTGCTGCTCTGACTTCATGTTTCATTATTGGTGATCCTTCAAAATTGTTTCTAATGATATGTTCCTCCTTTCCGTCATTGTCAAAAAAGTCTTCAATGTACTCTCCCCATCTACCTTATGTTTTGCCTTTTTCAATAATAATTGTACCATCTTTTGATTTAAAGCAACCAGTTAATGTGCACATCTTTTTCCTGTGAATAATTTCTTCAGTATTTCTGTATATAAACTCGGGGTCTGTTTTGTGTTGGTCTTGTAAGTTGTATTTCTTTGCACTTTGCTTCTAGCCAAACTATTTTTTAGCTCATTTCACGTATTCCTGATTACCTTTTCTATCATTTCGTATTCTTCCTGTTCGTATGTTCATCCATCAAGTCAGAAATTTCTTTTTTCATCCAGCTCCTCTTTGCCTTTCTTTCAACTGTTAGAATTTCTTCACAAGCTTGAGTTTTTCCAGTTTCTCCATTGTTCCTCAGTGTTCCCAACATTTTCCAAAGCACTGATTTTGTTTTGAACAGATATGCTAAATTTTGCACAAGTTGGTTCATCTGTTTTTAGGAATCCAAGATTTAGTTTGATGTCATTTCTGGTTTGTTTTCTTCTCTTCAATTTCAACATAAATTTTCCCATTACAGGGTTATAGTCACTGTTGCAGTCTGCGTCTGGCAATGTTAAAGAACTTTGTTGGGAAATGCTCACAAAGTTTGCTCAGTTCCATTCTTTGTTTCTTCCAAGATGTTTCCTTTGCCAACTTGACCACCCACTATTTTTTCATGCCAACCTATATTTAACATAGTCTTCTTCATGTTTTGATTAAACCCATGCTATCTTGCTATTATCTTGCTCTTTGAGCATATTGGCATTTAATGACACATCTATGCCACCAGATGTACTTTTCACTCTCCGCTATCGCCATCATTTGGTTCACAACTGCTGAGCAGCTAACCTCCATACCTCGAGGTCCTTCCCCTTTCCACTACCTGGGGATAGTTGGGTTGGGATGATAGCCCGCGCTGTAACTATAGTGACCCACAGTGACACTAACATACACACACATATATCAGAATGTATCAGCAAAGATTTCTTGGCTCTTTCTAAATACAATAGATAGAAGTTAGTTAGAAGATTTTATTCAGGCTTGGGCAAGATGTTTGTCAAAAGGGCTGAAAGAGTTCTATCCGTATGAGTTTTATTTTAGATGTGTTCTTTTTAAAGGGTGAAAAAAGAGAAAGGGGGGGGGGGGGGGGAGGAGATGGCAGCATTTCTATCCCACCCAACCTCACCCAGCCCCACCTCATTCCAACCCAAAAAGTATATTTTCCATTCATCATTTGATGAAAAAGGCTGTGTATTTTTTATGTTTTGTATTCAGTTAGTGCTGTGTCAGCACAAGTTTGAATATTTAATGTTAATCAAACATTATTATGCAGACACAGTGGAGTCTGCCACATCATTATTGACAGATTTATGAGATTGAGCTGCAATGAAATTGTCTGACTGTTATGAATGAGTCAAGTATTTCCTGTTCTAGTTGAATGGACATAACCCTTTTAATTGCTCTAATAGAGAAAAATATTTATCTGAACAGACACCAAAGTTTTCGTTGTGATACTCCAATGCATTTGCTGTAAGAAAAAGAAAAAACAAACATCTTCCTATTGCAAGGACCCATCACCAAAAACCTTTGCTCCCTTCTGTACACATGTGAGTCCTCAACTACCTATGGACATGTGAAACATTTCCACGAAGATGTCTGTGCAACATCTGCAACATCATTTAGCAAGATTGAATGTTCAGTGTTCCAAGTTCTGGAGAAATGTGGCTTGCCTGGCATTAATGTCTATTCATGAATTACCAGGTTTGTTAGAAAGGACACAACGTCTTTATGAAAGACAACTGCATCCCAGAAATGTTTATGTACAGGAGTTGAAGCAAAGACACTTTTTGAGTGTTTGACCAAAACCATGGAAGTGATACAGTTTCATTTCAGTTTGTCAAGATGACGTCTCCACACTCAGAACGAATTCCATATGCTCTAACGTCACAGGTGCCAAGTGTATGATAATCATGGCACAAGCCTTAAGCCTGTACATAAACCCATGAGCTGGCCAGGTCCTGAGGCCCTACCTAGACTAAGTTTTACCTAGTCTATATTTTATACTGGTATATAATCTTGGTTAAATGTAAATGATGTGCATCTGTGTACCTTACCTTCAAAAAAAGGAACATACATATAAAGTAAACAAGGAAATAATTAAAGGTCTGAATCACAACATAACTAGCTATTCTGTATAAACGTGTCTCACATGACAACAAACACACACACAGATGGTTTGGCAGACTTGCTTGTTCTTCAGTTGTCTCTTTCTTTTCTTCACTTTTCCTTTATCTCTGTTTCAGGAAAATCCCAAACACTTTCCATTCCAGAGTCTGTGCAATGTTACTTTTGAGATGATACCAGTGTTGGTCTGATTAATGATAGCTCTTGTTTCTTTCATAGTGGATTTGCGGCCTTTTCCTCAATCTATTCCTTTTTGGGTATGACTTTGATGGTATGATGACTCTCATTTTGTTCATGAAGATATGATTTAAAGCGTCTAAGGACCTCAGACTTTCCCAAATGGAGAGTTTTTGTTTGTAGTGGCATTGCCTGCGAGTTTATCGGCCCATTCATTTCCCTTAACACCAGCCTGTCCAGGGCAGTAGATTCATGTGAGACTTTTTAGGTTGATACTGTTCATTGCTTTGTACCATTCTGGGGTCCCTACTCCATTTTGCACTTTATGAAGTGATACTTGGAATGAAAGGGTAATTTGAACTTTGAAGGCAATTTCACAGCTGTGGTATGGATGCTCTGAAGGAAACCTCATCAGCTGCGGCATGAAAACCATTAACTGAAAGATGCTGCATGTAGGAGAGCATCTTGGAAACACCAGTGCACACACTGTGACACAGTGCACAATCTGACTTGAACAGCACTATTCAACACATACCCCCCTGAGGATGCTGGGGGCTCTTTCAGTATGAATAGTATCCCCACCTTCTGGAAATTCTGTGTTAGAAATTTCCTCTTTTCTGTCACTCTCTTTGTTTCTTTCTTCCTCTATCGCCTTCAGTCATTCTGCCTATCATTTTCTATGTTGCTGGTCCATTCACTTGTATGTGTTCAATAAAGCCTTTAAGTACTTTCTCTTAGAATCAGTAATTGGGTACATGTATAAAGTGAATTTTCGGCTCTAGGGAAGTGAGATATGTGGAAGCAATTGTAGGTAATTTAGGCCCGCTTAGTTTTATACATATTTTAATGTCCTTACTTATGTTTAAATTTATATTCAGGTATGTTTTTTAAATCCCCTGTGCGATAAATTGGACAGAGTGGTCAACGCTAAGGGCATCTCCTTAGATTATGTGCATGAATGCATTGATACGTGTACTTAATTTTCTATTCCTGTTTTTTTCCAGTTAATGTATTGTGAGTGTTTTGAAATGGTTGTAGCCCTTATATGACTATGCAATAGGCTGGGCTTTAAACAACAATAACAATAACAATAATTCAACACATGAGGGAGCAGCAGAAACAGGACCCAGGGCTGCAGACCTCAATCTCATGCGCTGAAGACCAGTATGCCTACTCATTTGTCGGGATCACCAGAAGAATACATCATCAGCACTGAAAAACAACTTTCCATTCAAATGATTAAACAATATCCAAAAGAATGTTTTAATTATTTTCCTTTTCTTTTATTAATAAAGTATGGTTTTTGATTATTTTCCTTTAATTTTATCAACATAGAAAATATGGTTTGACCCTTTGTTTTTGATTGTAATATATTCCAGAAGTGGTTCCAAAAGACATGCCTACCATTCCAGATGGAAGTTTCAATTTCAAACTTGGCTCTGGTTCTCTCTCACTGGGCCAGGAGCTCTGACAGCACTTGCAGGTAAGAGTGTCACTGAAACCCAAGGCTGTTGCACACATATTGTGCAGAACTCTGAAATGTGAAATTTTACTACCGTTTGAAAGGGATGTCACTGAATATACAATAACAGTCATAGAGTCAGGTGCTGAAATTTATCCTATCCATTTAATTGGTCAGTCGGCTTTACTTCCCACTTTATTATTTCCCACTGGAGAGAGAAAACAGTACATATACACACACATGCACACACACGCACACTTGCACACATGCACACACACACGCACTCACACATACTCACACACACTCTGTTTTATTATTGTATTTTTGTATTTTATTTTCTATGCTTTTGAGTGTTAGCATTAATACTAAATAAAAACAGCAACAGAAAAAATTTTAGTACAGACACAGATGGTTAACAGGGTATACAGTGTTGCTCATTTATTGGTAAATGCAGGGTTTGGTGGATGGATTGTAGTGGAATGGGTAGATAGTTTTGACATTCACACAATAATACCTTGCTCTCTGTGGGTATGGTGTTCAAGTATGTGCTCTGCCTGTTGCCTCCATTTTGATCTCGTTGGAAAATTAGACTGACGTAATATAAAACCTTTACAAAAATGGAAAGCTAACCCAACAAACCAGTGCTAAAAGTAGCTGACATTGGAATCTTCTGTGCATAGTTCTTTCACAAAGAACAGAAGATTCCTACATGCAGCAGGTGCCTTGACAAATGGCATCATATATCGACATGCACCAAAGAAGTGAAATGTCGCCAGTGCCTCACTTCTGGCCTCAAGAAGGGAGGTTTTATAATGTGTGCTTCCTCAAAACACTGAAAATGAAAACAAAGGCAAACAACAGCAGACAATATAAATGCCTATGGCTACACAGCCAGAGGCACGCAACATGCAGTCAACCATCTGTTTCTCAGCTAGCAGAAAAATCTGGTAAAGGCAATCATGTACAACAAAGAGAGCTCACTCTCTTTCCTCTGGCTGATTGCCACCTCCGACATGCCCAAACCACATCAACAAGAAAGAAAAGAAATCAGCCCATGTTACAACAGTGAAACACACCGACCAGAATCACAGCACACCCAGTGCAGATCCTTACCTAGACAGTATGAAGACAAGGAAGGAGATTACAATGCAACTCAGACACCGTACTGGTAATCCTTACCTATCTATCTCCCTGTCACAACCCTATCACACACAGACAGAAATCTGCCACAAGATAACACTGCTAACTGTAAACCAATAACCCTTATTAAATGCTGAATGCAAAATAGTAGCGAAAATCTGGCTGACAGACTCCATACAATTTTGACTAAACTGGTAAATAATGGACCATTTTGGCTTCATGAAAGGATGAAGTATATCAACAATTTTCAGAACTGTAGATGATATAATTGAATATCTAAATTGCAAGAAACTCCCAGGGATTTTGCTAACGGTAGATTTGACCAAACCCTTCAACAAGATGAAAATTTTATTCAGTGGGTCACATCTCTGGTTTCACAAACCGAAAGTTGCATCAGTCATGATGGCTGGTTATCTGAAGTGTTTAAAGTTGAATGTGGTGTGTTTCAAGGATGTCCATCACTCCATTAGTTTTTGTTCTCACAGTTCAGTTCCTCGGTATTAAAACAAGAAATGGTAACATTAACCCTTTGACTTCCACACCCTATCCACCAAATGAAAAATACTTAACCTTTTGACTCCCTCATCCTGTCCATCAGCTTCCTGCAGGAAGCTGGTGGATAGAGTGAGGGAGTCAGAGGGTTAAGTTTTTGCTTTACTAGCATGGTTGGCAATGCAGGATGCTGGTAGACAGAGTGTGGGAGTCAAAGGGTTAAAGGAATAAGAATCAGGCACTACAGCCAAGGAAAACCAATAACAGTGCAATTTGCAGATGATACAGCATTGTTTCTAAGAGATGACGAAAATCTACACAAATCAATGACGTTTAAAGATTTCTTAAACATATCAGGCCTACTCATGTCGCACTCTAAAACGGAAGCAATGTGATTAGGACTGTTGAAAAACAGAGCTGATGATAATATTGACATCACATGGATAAAACAAAAATGAAGATTCTAGGCGTATGCTTTCAGAATGACACACGTGCATGCAATATTGAGAAAAACAGATATGCAAAAATATTGAATATGAAGCAAATGATAAAGGCAGGGGGGTCTAGAGGAAATCTCAGTATATGTGGCAAAGTGCTCATTGCTAAAACTCGTATCATTTCACAGTTCATTGATGTCATGCAGTCAGTGTGACTGCCAGACGTTGTTCTTTCTGATGTAAACCAACAGTATTTGCTTTCATATGGAAAAAGAAAATGTGCAATAAAAAAGCTTTTGATAAAGTAAAATGTAAAGAACTAACAAAGACTATGACAAGGGTGGATTGAAAATGATAGACATAAAAACACTTCAAGAGGCCCTGTACTTAAGCTGGATTCCAAAATCATATCAGACAATCCTGAAACATGGAAAATCTTCCCCAGTATAGACTACTCCCAGATGGGTGTTGGCATGAGTGCCCTTTACACCCAAATGCAAACTGAAAGATTTAATTGACAACAATGAATTAATTTGGAGCTTCAGGAAAAAAGCACTAAGAAATTCCTCAAAACAAGGCAGCTGAGGAAGGAAATGGCATGGTTACACATATCCTCACATCACACACAGTGGAAAAACCGCTGTTTCAATACATACACACTAATTTACTTCTGAAAGATTGGATTTGAACTAAATAGAAAGACTAACAGACATACTCAACACTAACAAAGAACTTAACATCTTTGAGGAAGTGGAAATCAAAGTTACTCAATCAGCCTCAAGGCTGTTGGGATATCAAAGTTGGTCAGTTAGCCTTAGGGTGTTGTAATACAATGCTTTGAAATTTGCTTTTGAACAAGCCCACAGAAAGGATCATATTGATCTTGATAATAATGAAACACAGGACATGACTCATATACTTTTGTTTGAGAAACCTTGACCAGGGTATACTAAAAGAATTCAGAAAGATTCTAACCCCAGATACACAGCCATGTGCCAACAACTTTTGGCTATGAAGACTGAATACATACATACATACATATATATATATATATATAATATATATATATATATTATATTATATTATATATAAGATATAGATAAGATAACGACCACTGGTTTCAGTATTCACATCAACTACAGAAACATAACTGAGAGCCTTACAATGGAAAACACTCCACAACAGATATCCCACAAATATACTACTGAAGAAGATGGGCCTAAAAGACAGTGAAACATACATCATGTGTCAGTCTGGAGATAAGGACTACATTAAACACTAATTTTTTAACATATGTCATGTGTCAGTCTGGAGATAAGGACTACATTAAACACTAATTTTTTTAGCAGGTCCTGAAATCAAACCTATGTGAAGATAAGCAGAATTCACAATAAAGGTCACAATCAATAAAGACATTCCAGTAAACCAATGAAATGCTGTGCTGGGATATCATGATAAAAATGCAAGTGAGGAGGAAAGACATAAGGTAATCACATAGTAACAGTAGCAAAACTCTGTATTCATAAATTTATGTATGGAGCAAGGTTTAAAAGTAGAAGTAATCTGTGACAGAGATTCCTGTTGAAAACATGAACTGAAGTAAATGGTCAAAGTAAATTCTGATCCTAAATCAGAGAAAGATGGAAATAGGAAAAAAAATTTTTAAAAGGTGGGGGGGGGGGGGGAGAGAACAATTGAAAAACAACCAGGAAAACGTAAGTCTACTGATGATGTTATTGATTGTTTTAATTGTTTTTTGTAACTATTATCATAGCTATTGTAATTGCTATTAGTATTGTTGATGATATCATCATGAGAATGTGTCTTGTCATCATTATTTAAACTGTTGAATAATGCATGTTATCAAAAGAATCATGCTGATAGTACTAATAACAAGAGAAGCAAAACAAGTAAAAGGAGACCTGATGAGAATGGGAATCTGGCTATGAAAATGACTAGGAAATGAATGAATGTTAACTAAATTTGCATGATGTACAAATTAACCTCAAGAAACTGCATAAATGTTGAGAAAACTGAAATGATGAGTGTGTAAGAAACTGATCACACTCACCAAGACCAACAGATGATACACATGAGAAATATGAACACTGTCAGAACAGGAACATCAGCAACACATGGAATGTTGACAGAGGACCCAACACATCCAACACAAAAGCAGGATGTGAATCAGATGCCCTCTGCAAGCTACTGAGGAGAAGAAAAGAAGACAAAAGGAAGCAAAGGGAAGAGTCCACTGTTAATTCAGTGCCAAAGTCAGGCAAAGAGAGAGTGTGAGAATGCAAGAAATGGCATAATGCATGCACCATCTTTGTCCACCTAAAAAAGTAAAAGAAACAACTAAGATTCCCTCCTATTTGACAGGAGTAAATATTAGGTGTTCTACACCTTACATCACTGTAGACAACAATGGGAAAATCTCATCTCGTCTCTACACACCAAAAATATATGCCATAGTGTCTTGGCTATAAGACAAAATTGCACATAAAGCGTACCCCCTAATTTTTCTTTTTAATTTTGGTTTGGTCAGAGACAAGGCCAATTGATCCAATACAGCACTCATTAACTGAGGTTAAAAAAAAAAAAAGTGAGAACTGGAACATCGCACAGATTCTATTTCTGGTGATCTTGCTTTCCATGAATGAAAGCTTTCCTCGTTGTCTTACATGCACCTAACTGAGTTTCTGATTTCTCCATAAAGCTTGTCTTACATGCACCTAATTGAGTTTCTGATTTCTCCATTTGTGGCCGTGGATATTACGCTTGTTGATTCCCACTTCAAAGGCAGTCCTACCATTTCCTTTTTCTTCACTGAATGCAATAGTTTCCAGTTTGAATATGGCTTTGTATGCTATTCGCTTGATCTTTGGCATGATGTACAGTTTTATGAGAGACTGTCACTATGATTGTCACTATGACTGTCAGATCAGGACTAAAAGTCTAGCTGTAACTAACATGGAAGCGAAAGTGCAGTGTGAGCTGTTGTGAGTTGTCTGTTGTGTTAGTTTTTCAAATCCAGAAACAAGTGAGTTGCCTATTTCAGTGGTTGTCCACTCTATTTTAGGCAGAGGTACTGTCAACTTATATGGTGCAGAGGTCAGAGTTTGATTAAAAAGTTTCACAGTGAAAGCAAGACTGCGATAGGAATTGTGAGTGATTTTAAGTATGTAGACTCACCTAAAGCTCATGATGGCACCTGAACTAAAGACATCAAAATAAAAATAAGAATGTCAAAACAGAAAATGATCTAACTCAGTAACATTTGGGAAGACAGAAGTATACAAACAGATTCTAAAATGTCTGATCTAGTCAGTTATAGCTAAATGGCCGTTAAAACAGGACATGCAGCAAAGCAGGTGGAAAGAAGCAGCAGGGATGATAAAAGAACAAATTATAGCATTTTGAACAAACTCGCAGTCCAGTGTCAACAACTGGCTGATGTCAACAAAAGAAAAATGAAAGACATTGGCAAAGCAGCATGCAACACCAACACAATCCTAATGACAACAGTTTTCAAAGGAAAAGTTCAGATCAAAAGAAATTCGGGCAGACAACCGTTTCCTATATAAACAACATCACCCACATCGGTGGTTTGAAAATCTACAAAGTAGCTCAGGAAAAGTAAGACTGGAGTAAATGGATGAGAATTGTTGTGACATCTGTTGCAGCCACTACCATTGAACTTGATGATGTCATGGGTGACAGGTGGTGATGGTTAATTATGAAGGCCTGTTTTGTTTCTTTTTTTCTGTTTCTTAAAGCAGAATGGGTAATGTAATTTTAGGGACCAAATAGTAGTAATGCTTCCCTTTTTTTTTGTCCTCACTCCCCTCCCCAATCATTTTCTGATGTGGAATCATGTTGTCTTTTTTACAAATAGGCACTAGCACAAATGATAGTAAAAATAATGAGGACATTTTGTAAAGTGACACTTTTTTAAAATAAACTGTGTCCTCCCCCCCCCTACACACACACACATACACATACACACAGAGGTTTTGTCATCTGGAGCCATGTTACTTTTTTTTACAAATAGACACAGGACATATATTGAAGAAATTGTGTAAAATGATACATCACTGAATAAACTGTGTTGTTTTCTGTGTGCAGAGAGTTGTTGGTGATGTTTCACACCTTATACTCTGTGAGTACGAGAAATGCCTCAGTCTTACTGCCACAGCCATTTCAGGTCAAAGTGAAGAAGTGGCTGGGGAATAATGAGAAACTGTTCAACGAGGTATACCATCAGGTGGGTGTTGTTTGTGATTTTCACTGTCTGTCTCAGTGTGTCTGTTTTGTCTGTCTGTCTATGTCATTCTGGCTCTCTCTCACTCCTACCTTCCCATTTCTCTTTCTCACCTAAACACTGCAGGTTCAAAGTTCAAGGTTTATCAAATCTGTTTACAGTTAAAAGAATCAATACATATGTAGTTCAAGGTTTAAAGTACAAAGATATGAAGCTGTTGCTTTTGAGAATTTGATATATTGTGTATGTGCAATATGCATGTGAACACACACACATACACACACTCTCACACACACACGCACACACACACTCGCGCACACACATGCGTGTGCACATGCACGCGCACACACACATACACACACACACACACACACACACACACACACACACACACACACACACACACACACACACACACACACACACTGTCTCTCTCTTTCTCTCTCTTTTTCTCTCTCTCTCTCACACACACACAACACACACACACACACTCTCTCTCTCTCTCTCTCTCTTTCTCTTTCTCTCTCTCACACACACTCATACATGCATCACAAAACACATACATCACACACGCGCATCACACACGCACCACATGCATGCACGCATACAGATTCACTTTTTCATCTCTTTCTTTCTTTTCAACAGATTTTTGGTGTTTTGGTGAATTTTGGGTTTTAAATTTGATGACAGATGAGCATATCTCTTCGGTTTATTAGTGCTTTATAACCCTCAGATGACTTGAAATGATCCATCTGTGTAATCTGTGTGTGTTGTGTTGTGTTGTGTGTGTGTGTGTGTGTGTGTGTGTGTGTTGTGTGTGTGTGTGTGTGTGTGTGTGTGTGTGTGTGTGTGTGTGTGTGTGTGTGTGTGTGTGTGTGTGTGATTGAGATATGGAGACATAGTGCTGTGAAATTTGTATTGATTGTCTTTGTCTGTTTTTCCACAGGAAATTATCCACATTGTAAATAAATTCACCAGAGAGCACACCATTTTTAACCCTTTGCGTGACAAAAGGCCAGTTTTACCACCAGACCAGCCAGAGACAGAATAGTAAGTGGGATTTTGATTGAGAACAAAAATCTCTTTCATTAAAAATATGTATGGCCAATGCAGATGAAAAAATTCTGGTACACTGGCAGCCAGTCAGGTTTATGCTCGCATGGTTTCTTTGCAGACCAACCAGTGGCATTTAGTGTAACTCGGATTTGATAATGAGCCAATGATATTTTCAAGAAAATTGTATTTCAGATCAAATAGGGATATGAAGACATACAAATATAGGCATATCTTTGCATATTTTGTCAGATACTGCAACAAACCATTCACTCATTGTTTAGACGATATTACAAGTGTGATTGTTGTGATTATATAAATTTTGTCTGTGTTACTCATTATTTTGACTCAGAGTGGAACATGTTTGTGTGCCCTTCAGTGAAGCACTGTGATTTAAAATATGCGAAACTTGAATAAAATGAAATAAGAAAAAGGAAAGAAAATCATCTTTTTCTCCTTGCAACCAAAAGTGATTTCTTTTGGCTTTGCTATTTTCTACCTATCTGCTTTATTATTCCTATCTTCCTCTCATCACCTTTTTTTTCAGTCACTCAAGTTTTATTTCTGGTTGTTCTTCTTTACTATCTGGACTTGTGACTATCTTGTTTTGTTGAATTTTAGTTTTTATTGTCCTGAAACTTGTTGCAGAAGATCTGAACAAAGGAGAATGAGATGTAGTGTTTACAAAAAATATTTTGCAACATGTAAGAGATAACAGTTGTGCAGCTGTCACTCAAGAGTGTTGATGTTAGGTGTTGTGTATTCTTGTCTGTGTATTGTTTCTTTGATGCCTCTTATTTACGCTCTTTAGAAAAAAAATTTATGACGGTGAACTGTCAGAAAGTTCTTCACTTAGTGAATGTTTCCTTGTTCAGAGTAGTTTTGAAACATGTATTGGTGAGGCATTGTCCTAGATGAACAGCAAGAAACTACAGTTGAACACACCAGTCAGTGTGGTGAACTACTGACATTGCAAGTTTTGTGTTTGAATCCCCATTAGTCCAAAACGAAATACTGTGGGACTTTTTTGGTTCTGACCAGCTCCTGCCCAGAATTCAGTGTAATGTAGGCTTATTGCATAAACTAGGACCACATAGTGAAGAAGTCTTATACACTCTACGGATACATCATTTAGGGTATTACTGAAATCTCCCGACCAACATCACATTGTCTCAGCAATGTCTGTATCTCTTAGATCTGGTTGACGTCAGGGTATATTATGGAAGGAAATGTAAGGTAGAGCTGTGTCACACACTCTAAATTCAGTGTAAAATTAATTAGCGTAAATTCAATAGCACCATCATTATCATCTGTATTCTTATCAAGACAACTTTGTAAGAAACTGTCCCAGATTCTGTGGCCCTTCATGCCCTGCTTTTGTGACGACGTCAGTTTCTGTTGGTTTGGAGATGTGTTTGAAAGCTGAAACGAGTGGTGGGAAGTAGTGAGACAGGGGATGATGCGGGAGACAGGACAGCAAAATAACAACAACAGCAAGAAAACAACCCAAAAAATAAGCAGATAAAAAGAAGAAGAAGAAAGAGAAAAAAAAACAAAGGAGGAAAAAATAAACTAAAACCCTCCAACAATTTGAGTTGAAACACAGACTAAACAGAAATTATGCCTGTCACCCGGCTTTGTATATTGGATTGGTTGGTACTGAGTGTACAGTCTTTTATTTCAGAATTTTTGGAGGTCCAGATTGACCAAAGTTCATCTACACAATAGCACATCAGTGACGTTTGCCATGGTTCTAATCCTGGCTTAGGAGATTGCTTCTGTCAGACCGTATCTCTCTGTCTGTGCTGCAGAAACTTCCTGATTAGACTATTGTAATTCTGTGCCTGCTTGCTTGTCAGCGAAACAGGTCTTTTGATTGCATTAGTAATCTGACATTGGAATATGAATCATGTACTCATGTTAATATATATATACTTTTTTTCTCATTACAGTTTGAATCAGATATTGAAAGAAACGGCTGAAACATGTGATTTCTGTCATTTCAAAAAGTGAGTATTTCTTGGAATGTTCCAGACTCTACTTCCTGAATTTTACTTAGAAAAGAATTATATGGATACATGAATAGTCATGTCAGTTTTTACACATGCAGAGGCACCTGTAAGTTTACAGTTGTCTTTTTGAATTGCATAACTCATCTTTGAGAAGAAAACATTTTGCTCAAGAAAATGAAATGACAAGCCGTTTTTGAGCATTTAGGCTGCATAGCTTGATCAAACCAGTTTATGTCTGTAGCTTGGAAATATGTAACAGCTAGTGTAATGTATCTTGTAATGCTAGTTTGCTTTCTGTTTGTGTGAAAACCAAAATAAAACAAGAAAGAGAAGTGGGGGATGTGATAAAAAATAGAGAGAAGTTACAGATTTTAAATC